>VXAV01010899.1:79797-132992 GCA_013399715.1 Alectura lathami
GGTGTTTTCTTGCCTAGGGTTTCAGTCCTGATCTCAAAGAAAGTAACTACGTGCACGCTCCTGAAAAGCGGACCTAAATCTCTCACCTGAGTTACCGGAGAGCCTGACGCTTTGTGAGTCCCGAGGTGCTAACGAGACTCCTCCGCACAAAGAGGTCTCGGCAGAGGAGGCGGTTGCAGACCCCGGCCCCCACCTCGAGGGAAGGCGGCGGCGCCGCGCGGTGCCCGCTCCAGCGCTGCTGGGGCTCCGGTTCCGCTGCTTGGCGGCAGCCCGGCCCGACCTTCCAGGTTCCGCTGGCAACAGATCAGAGAGCCGCCGCGAACACGGCACGCAGCCTGCCGCTCCCCCCTTCCTCCTCCTCCCCTCCTAACACTCGCCTGTAAAACCACAGCACTTCGCTGAGAAGCAAACGAGCGCGAGCAGGCCGGGGCCTGAGCGCAGGCGTTTTCCTCATCCGCTGTGCACCCCCTGCCCGTCAGTTCGGGGTGGCAGCTGCGGGTCCACAGCACACCGCGGCCGCAGCTGCCCACCACCCCCGAAACCTCCTCTCGCCCCGGGAGGCATCGGCGGAGCCTGGCTGCTGCGGTGCCCCCCCAAAAGGCGTGGAGTAATTAAAGCCAAACCATCTCTGAAAATACCCTATCCGTTCCTAAACAATCAGAACACCTCAAAACAATGCAGCTGATACCAGTCCCAATTAAAATGATTCCAGTCTATAATAAGCATGTGACTTTTTCCTATTAGGCTATTCAACACTTAAATACTACCCCTAAACACGATTTTCTAAGGCAAGTGGCTAAAACCTAGATCAAAAAGAAATATATCATTTGGGAGAGGGGGAGAAATGGAAGTTGTATTGGTATCTGCTTTGCCATTATAATATCAAGGTCAAACAAACAGGTATTTCCTCAATTCAATACCCATGCAATTAACAGCAGTAAAGATGCCAGGCATATAACTTCCTAAGATTATTTCTCTTCAATGGTTTAAAATAAATGACTTGTTACTACATCACAGTATTCTTCCTCTTTTGCAAGGAGCAATGCAAAACAAAACCAACTGCACATTCAGTAATTCAGACAGTTACTCTGTTCACAATGGCAGTAACCTTCCATTCAGAGTTCAAAAGACAACATTCCTGTTTGCTCTACAAGGCTACTACACAGAAGCATCACCATCTTAACTTCTGCTCTTTCCATAAAGTGCTTCCACATCCTGATTGGAGCTGCAGGGAAGTTTTGCATCTCCTGTGTACATCAGCAGCTAACTAACTGCCTGTCACGCGGAAACATAAGGCTTAATTTTGCAAAAACACTCATTTAGAGAGTACTAAGCATCTTTTCACTGGAAGCAGGACTGGAGATGACAACAGTCTTCAGTAAGCCCTCTACTGGCAATTCCAAAATTGTGTGCTCCCCAGATGAGGAAACTGTGTAAGCCCATCGCAGCCTGAATCTCAAACTTTTCATTGTATGAACTCAAGGATCATTGTAAGAAAACTGTTTCCTTTTTCGTACATTAGTCCTACCTTTAGTTCCCTTCAGTAATCATTACAGTCCACTGGGAAGGCCCTCACAGTTCTGGACACTTAAAGGAAGAAAAAACCCTCCAGTTATGGTTTTCAGGTCTTTCTCAGCAGTTATAACTTCTGCAGATTCCCTTCAGAGCCTAGTTTCAGAATGCCCCAATAAATGCAACCACAATATAGACAGAAGCAAATGAGCTAAAGAGAAGACAAAGCAACAACCAGCATTTTTGGTGGATGCAGATAACAGACCAGTCATGTAGAAGCACAATTAGAGGGGGGAAGTAAATCTTTGGAATGGCTGGAAGGGTAGAAGAATAGGAAGAAGCCCATGTACAGCATGATACCGCTGTGGAGTGGTGATAAATGTGAAGCAAACCACCTGATAAGGAATAATATGTATATTTAAAATTTATCCTAGCAATCTGGAGTAACAAAAGTAGCAAAGGATATGTAGAGAATTTCAGTCCATAACTGCTGCAGCAATGTATTGCAACCATCTCAGCAGCAAATACTGAAAGTGGTACACCAACATAAAATCACAGAGTCACAGACTGGTTTGGGTTGGAAGGAACCTCACGAAGATCACCCAGTTCCAAACCCCTGCCATGGGCAGAGACACTACCCACCAGACCAGGTTGCCCAAAGCCCCATCTGACCTGCCCTTGAGCACCTCCAGGGATGGGGAGCTTCTTTGGGCAACCTGTTCCAGAGCCTCATCACGCATATAATAAAGAGCTTCTTCCTAATACCTAATTTAAATCTACTCTCTTTTAACTTAAAGCCATTATCCCTTGTCCTGTCACTACACTCCCTCATAAAGAGTCTCTCTCCCACTTTCTTATACATCTCCTTTAGGTACTGGAAGGCCATTTTAACGCCTCACCAGAGCCTTCTCTTCTCCAGGCTGAACCCCAGCTCTCTCAGTCTCTCTTCACAGGAGGGATCCTCCAGCCCTCTGAACCACTCTAACTTTTTTTCTTGTGTACAGATTTTACTTAAACAGGGACACAGACACCATTTGAAGTAGTATGTTCTGTGTTGGTTTCAAGTGCTGTGATTTATTTTCCCCCTGAAAATACAGGCAAAAATCGCCTTAGCTCAAATCTGTATAAATACCTCTATTCATCTTGATGGAAGAATTAAAATAACTGATAGAGTTTTATTAATATTAGTTCCATTGAAAATTAGTATTTTCCAATCTTCACAGCAGTTTCTATCAGATGATTTTGCTCTGTCTGTGACACAGTACACAACAGGTTAAAACTGCTTCAAGAATATTTCAGTTAATCATAAACCAGGTATGTAACGTTAGTTACGTTTTCCCATCAGAAAGTCAAAAAAGAAAACAAGCTGTTAAAATCTACAAAACTAGGCATAATAGGTTAAGTGAATAGGCTGAAAATAAAAATTAATGTCAAGTGACAAGGAAGACAAAGATCTAGGGGTTATATTTAAAAAAAAAAAAAAAAAAGTGGTCAGTTCTGTGTTAGAATTTATTCAAACACAAGGTAGATTTTTCTTTTTCATAATTGAATGTTGGTTGTAGCTGCCCCTAAGGCAACTAATATCATCAGAGATACAATACCCACCTTTGAATTTGCCCTTCCCCAATTCCTCTCACTGAAAGCTAATTTGTACTTAAAAATTAATGTAAACAGAAGGATACTCCATGTTTACTACACATGTAAAAGTTTTTTTTTCTGTTTGTTTGTTTTTTTTCCAATACATTATATAGGCTTCATCTGTGTTTCTGTAGCGTTTTATTTCCACAGAGATTGTCACAGCTTGTGGAGAAGGCTGACAAAATGTTATTTCTAGGAGTATTGCAGACCTACTTGTTATGAACTTGCTGCTGATAATCGTCACCAATAAGATGCACATTAAATGCTGTTTCAGATGAAAATATGAAAGCATCTACTAAACCCTGCAATCCTGAGACAATGAGAGACAACACACACAACAGGAGTGTGAGGAAAGCACCTCTTCACATACCTAGGCCTACAGGAATTCTACTTCTCTACCTCAGAGAATAACAGAAAAGTTTGAAGAGCTCTGCACTCCCTTCCTGTGGGCCAAATTAATGCAGTAAGGAAGAAACAACTTGCTTGATGAGACAAACTTTCAGTCCGAGGGGCCAGATGATTATGAAACAGATACACTGCTTCCTCTCATTCACTCCAATCCAGGCAGGAGGGCAGCAGCAATTAAAACACTAAGGAAGTCTGCCACTTGCTGACATCTGCAAGGACCATACATGCTTGCAGAAAAAAACACATCTCAGAAGCAAGCATCTCCTTCTCTGCTTTCTAGCATGGCCTCATTCCAATAAACGTAATAATTATTATGCAACACTGGTAGAATCACCATAGGAAGAAAATGTCCTTAACAAGGTCCTTGTCTAAGAGAAAAATCATACCAACACCATTAGTCTTCATTCATCACATTTACCTCTTCGCAAGAGTTGGAATTCCCTCTCCATATACAGCTGTATTTACATGTGAGGACATGACACTCTACTCTAAAAGGCTGCAGAGAGTAAATCGCAGGTGAGAGAAGGACTGAGGATTGGAACTGTAAGTGGAAAAATTAAAGTTTATTAATCACTTTTAGCTCTGTCATTCACATCAACATACTAATGAATTACAAATTTATTAAGACAGTTAACCCAAAACTCTTAGCTGGAAATGGGTATTGGTGTAGCCAGATTACTATCTTAAAAAAAAAATAAAAAATAAAAAATGTTTTTGCTCATAAAGTTAACATCCTAGATAAAACTGACAAGATGAAGGGAGGAAAGGATGTTTCAGAAGCATTTGCTGCCTGTATAAAAACCACAGGTCCAACTTGCTGTTAGTTCTTTGACCTAACCAACATTCCTACATAAAGAACCATGTATCTGTCTTCCCAGATTAGCCTCTACCGATCACTCATCCAACTCCAGGAATTCTATTCCTGGAAATTAGTGCACTGTAAATAAAAAATATTAGTTATATCTATAGTATGTGGCACATGATGAAGTTGATCTATTCTCTGGGTTAAGAAAATGTTGAAGACGGGGAGGGGAGGATTAGGCAATGGTTTACATGGTAATTACAGTACAGATGCCAGTAAACTGCTTTTAGCAAGCTACCTAACTCTATTCCGTCAGGTGTCAGCATGCAGTATTAGCTGATTCTTCTTACACAGCAGTAATAAGTATAAATGTTTGTGGATTTTTTCATTTTTTTGTATTGTTTTAAAATAAACCTGCTTTTTGAGGGGCAGAAAATATGATAATTGGTTTGCTCTAACTCTCTGCAGAGATAGGTGAATAGAGTAGTCAAGAAAATTGGTTTACACCTCCTTATTTAGCTGGTAACTGAGCCAGCCTGAGCAAACCTACACTTCGGTCAGCTTTTGAGGTTTTTCCCCCTTGGTTTCTCTATGAACTAAAATTTATTGTGAATAAAAGTTTTGTGGATTCATGATTGTGAGTTCTTCTTGGGACAAAGGTTCTTGCCTTAAACCAAGTGTAGTCTCCTGTCAGGAAAAATACTGTACTGGCTGCTAAAAAATCAAATAGAGAGGACATAATTATTCAGATGATTTTAGAAATAAATCTAGAACACTATCTGCTAAAGTAAGGAAAGATATGCGTTCCCTATTGACCTTTGATAGAGTCAGTTAGCAGAAGCTACTTTTGGTGAAAAGAAAATATAATGTTATTTCATTAGCAGAGTAAAACTCATTTCTAGTGCAGACTCACAATTTTACTTACAAAAGCATGGAATATCAGCCAAAGACAAAGATATTCCACCATAACAGCCTGCTGGGCTCTGCTTATCACAGCAAATCTCGCGCAAACCCCACAGCATTATGTCAAATACACCTTTTCATTACAACAGACAAACTCCCAAACCTCTTTTTCCTCTCAGAGCTACGGAGAATATGGACTAACAACATCTGCGCAATACAGGCATCCCTTGTATCTCTCCTACACTGCTAACAGGCTCAGGCAATCTCCAAAAATACTGTCCCTTGAGCCACCACTTTAGTCAGAAAGCCAGGCCAGTGGTCAATTCTGCATGGCACAGGAGAAAGGAGAAAAGGAGGAAAAGTTACAAATTAACCAACTGATGCCTCAGCTCTGTTAATGTACAATTCCCCGGTAATTCCAGAAACACTGTGATAAGCAAAGGGTAAGCAGGATGCCATTCCAAACCTTTCTTTGAGATAAAGAGAAAGGAACTTCCAGATTTCTGTCTCAAAGCAAAAACAGACAGCATGACAAGAAGACAGTGAAATCCCAAAGCGTCACACTAAAATAAAACCTCTTCCTGACAGGAATTCTCAACTCAGCTCCTCTGGCACTTCTGAGATACACGTTATACATGTGTGCTATAGATACTGCGTTATATGGCACAGTGACGACTGTTTTATCAATGAAGCAGTATAGAAATATAAAGAGAAAAGCAGTATTTTTAAATATAAAAATATAATCACCATTAGTAAACAACACAGTTTACTTCTGGTTTGATAAAAAGACCACCTCATACAGTATGTAATCACATCCACAATATATACCAATGTGATCCACACCACTCAGTGCTGAGTGGCTCTCATGGTTAAAATCAGGAGGAAAAAAACACAAGTACCTCTTCTGTTTGGGGTTAGGGAGAAACATTGTGACTAGTTCATAGTCTAGAGAAAGTATAAAGAACATGAAAAGGCATTCCTTTAATCCTGAACACAGCCAAGCCTGCTGGCTGCAAAACTTTTGTGCTACAGTTCGGTTAAGGGACTTCATTCCCCAAAACCTGCCTTCTGCTGTCACAGACCATTCTGCAAGCCAGCCTTTGTTGCTATGAGAGGTCACAGCCACAGAGAGAAAGGTGTTGGAGGAGACTAAGGTCCTGAACTATGTAACACAATGCACTCAGCAAGAAGTGGGTAGATGCATTCATGAAAACTAATGTTGTTACTGGCAAATCTTGCTACATTTTATAACCCTTTACAACTTTTCAGGGCATGAGAGTTCCTACATACAAGTAACCTCCAAAACACCATAGTCACAGATGTGTTTATCTTGGAAATTATGTAGTAAAGAATTATACACTATAAAATACCACCCAGATAATTATTAACTTCATCTTTGCATCGAAGGTGTACTGAAGGTAGATGAACTGGAAAGAGCAAACTAGAACAATTCAGTAAAGCATACACAAATGCACGCTGCAGTGCTGAGAGAGAGTACGGGAAGGTGCTGGAGCAGCTGTAAAATCAAGGCAATGACTAACCTAGATGACCACAAGAAGCCATCCCTATAGTACCCAAGCTGTGAGTACAGTTGGAATGCTAGACGTTAAACCTTGAATATTGTATATGGTTCTGGTCTGCACAATATAAAAAGGATGTTAAGGTCCGTGGAAGTGTCTAGGGGAGGGCAGCACAGCTGGCTCAAGGGCTGGAGGGCATGCCCTATGAGGAGAGGCTGAGGACACCTGGGTTGTCCAGCCTGGAGAAGGGGAGGCCAAGAGGCGACCTCGTTGCTCTCTGCAACTTCCTGAGCAGGTGAAGCGCAGAGGGAGGTGCCGATCCCTTCTCCCTGGCCAGCGACAACAGGACGCGCAGGAACAGCACAAAGCTGTGCTAGGGGAGGGTCAGACTGGACATCAGGAAAAACTTCTTTACTCGGGGGGTGGTCAGACACTGGAACAGGCTTCCTAGAGAGGTGGTTGATGCCCCGTGCCTGTCAGTGTTCAAGAGATGTTTGCACAACGCCCTCAGTAACATGCTTGAGCTTTTGGTTAGCCCTGGAGAGGTCGGGCAGTTGCACTCAATGATCTTTGTAGGTCCCGTCCAACTTTGTAGGTCCCAATATTCTATTCTATTAACTGCTGGCTGGGAAACAAGACCTTCTTTCATCTCCCTCACCTCTACAGCTGCTGGACTACCTTCCTCCATTGTATTTTTTATCTCAACCATCCTATTCTGTTTGTTCTCTCTTCCTATCCACAGAGACAGAAGTATGTGCTCTAATAGAATGCCACCTTAAAATTAGAAATCGGTATGTATATACAACAAAGGGACAAACAGACAATTATGTCTTGAATTTAGAAGGGGAGATTGCAAAGCTTTTGAAATTCTTAGGTCCTCCAGGAATTCCAAAGAATCTCAGTCAATTCGATGAGGAAGTTCAACCTTGCTGAGAAACAAGCTTTATGTTATTGTGGAAAGTTCATTTCAATACAACAACAATTTTGAGCCATGGTTCCCAACCCACAGTTTTAGGTAAATTTTTAAGTATTTCAGGAAAGAGTGAAACCTCAAACAGATTCAGCTCATGTCAAATCATGCAATAAGTATAGAACAGGCCTGAGGCATTTGCAGCAGTCTGTCAAAGACATGCTGACACATCTATATCAACCAAAAGGTTTGAAAGGCTGAAGACCTTTGTGCTCATTAATACCATATCGTTATCCTCTATCTGGAAGGCAAAGCAAGATATGAATAGGACTATAGCACACCAGAAGTGCTGAAAAGAGAGCAAGCATAAGCATGAAAAATTATAAGTAATTAAGGTCAGTTTGGGTTATATATCTACCTTCAAAAGTAAGAATATGATAGGAACGAAAATTCACAGTGTCTTCTGCTCAGTGTAATCTGTCTTGCACGGCCTCATCCTCAAGTAGCTGGCCTTCACAGGCTGAACTCTATCATAAACAAGGATATTTCAGAGATAACAGAAACATCATGTGAGGTGATGGAACAGTAGATCCAAATCTCAACAGTGACAGAAAAAGCAGTGCTCTTTGCAGCGTTATTAAGTAGATGCATATAGTCTGTGCAAGTACGGTCAGACAGATCTCACATAAGGCAAGGCAAGTTATCAAGCAGTAAAAGTATTTTCACTTCTACACGTATTAGAGTCAAAATGCTGTAGGACATTCCCCTGAAGATCTTGTTCCTCTTCTCAGGGAAGAGAATCCCCATCCAGCAATACACAATATGCACATAATTCCCAGTATGGGACTTCAGTCTGTGAAAGAACAAAGGCTTGTAAAACACCCTTGGAGTCCAGTAGAATACTGCTGGTGCTTCAGTGACATCTTCAGACTTGTGCCTTCTTTCTCAGAAAGAATCAGCATAGGCACTAAGTTCAGTAGTAAAAGGATGAATGGCCCACCCCAGTACTCCAGTTTATGTAGCAACTTTTCATAGGTTGGCTAATAAAAGATGACATGGACAGTCTTCAGATCTGGTCCCTGGTTTAGAATTAGATTAGTTTCAAGGTCCCAAACTGTGGTGGGCCTTTGTTGTTAGTTTGTTACGTCTTCTACAAAAAGAAAAAAAAAAAGGTAGAGGATTCTTATTACAAAGGGAAACTGGAAACTTCTCTCCACACAAGCAGTGACATGGCTATATTGCAGAGGCCTCAGGGTAAGGATTAAAGAAAAACAAAATAGAAACCATTCTGTCTCTAATTAGGGTCTTCATTTGCCAAAGAGCCATTCCACAGCGGGGGGAATTACATTCAGGCCGTTGCTGGGATAACGTCTCCCAGCAGGTTGGCTCCTCAGAGCAGCCTACTCTGAGCCAACAATTTCTGGTTACTTGGAGGCAAGCAGCCTGCATATTGTTTTAACTGGCCTGGCTTTTGCAGCCAGTTTTGCTGAAAAACAATCTTCTATTCAGAATGAAGAGATAAAAGCTTCACTTGGTTTGAATTTTTCCCCAGTTTCTTTCTCCCTTTCTTTTTTTAAACATGGGAATTATAGGTTCTGGAGTTTGCATTATTTCTCTTGTAGACATCAGTGTTTTTCTCCCTCTAGCCACTTGATTCTTTGCCAGTGAAGGCTGCTGTCTGGAGTCCAGCCATTCATCAGCCCCTAACTCATCATTAACACTGTGGTGCTGGCGGTCACAGCCCATTGCTGGCGACAGGAAATCCTAACTTGCAAGAGGTTAACCACAGCCCATAAACAGCCAGGCTGGCTCATTAGTCCCTTACAGTCAGCTGAAGGGTCCGGACCCTCTGGGAGTTTCAACACTGCTCACGGACTCAAAAATCTATGCATTCTGTGCCCTTAGTAAAACAGCTTCATTTCCTCCTCCCTTAAAATATTGCTACTTGGATCATCTGGGCTAAGGTCCCTCTTTTTTTCCTATCCAAAGCTATCCAAGTTATTTCAGTACTTCGAAAAATTAAATAGCTATGATGTATTGTCGAGGCTTACCAATTAAACAAAACACTGATGGGCCACAGTTGAGGCATAAATACAGTAGAATATATACATGCTTTTGGTATTTTTATTAGCTTTAGTCAGAATTTCATATCCACTGTGAACACATCTAAGGCAATAGCTATGCAAATATTGATAATATATACCTACTCTGTCTAAAGACCACATTTCACAAATATGTCCAGCTCTAATCTTCAATAACCTGCCAGAATTGCAAATGGCTTTAACTGTGCTTCCTACATTGACCAAAAAGCCCCCTTCATACTCAAATTTTTTTGAATGTGCAGTATGAACTAACTCTTGACCCATGTAGAGTTGATTCCTTAAACTTGGTACAAGCATTAAATTGTCATGTCATTCAAACAGGCACCTCTATATAATATCCACCTGGCAATCACGAAGACAGGTTTAGAGCAGCGAAATGGTTGCCGGAAAATTATCTCAGAGGAATAGGATGTGAAGCACATTGTTTGTTATATCAAACTCTCTTTCTTCCCTTTCACTCTTGTGAGAGTCATTGCAGCACATTCCCACTTTATGTATGCAATTTCTCTATGATGCACTGTTTTCTACCACTGCTGATTATATCTGCCCATCTTTTACTCTGAATATCAGAGTCCCTCTGATGCAGCTCTGGTTACATTCCCCAGTTCTCCAATTTCTTTCAAAGCCTTCTGTCCCTTGGTGCACTGAAATTAGGCATGTCACTCATCTATGAAGTCCTAAATAATTCCTTTCCCTGCCTCCATGTCTGCTCCCTATTTTCTGCACTTTCTGATCCATTTATCTCTGCTCCAGCATAGCCACACTTAATCACCCATTCGGCTTTCCGCTTCAAACTCTATTTCTGTTGTTCTTCCAATATGGATGCAATTGTGTGTTTCTCCTGTTATTCCATAGGTAGATTCTGCATGTAAATTAGTTAGCACAGAAAGCCTCTCACATGTTTGAGAGGCTCACAAAGCAAGTAGAATCATGATGGTCTGAGTACTTAAGGGACTTAAAATATTTACATGTTATTACTATTTGTATGTCAGGCACATCTTAAAAAAAATGTTCCGTAGTCTTTACTCAGCCTGAACTTCCATTAATTTCACTGAGAGTTCTGCCTAAGCAAAGACTCCAGTAACACATGTTGTGCAACAACAGCTGCTTCTGTATCTCCAGATAAAAGCAGCTGTGTTCCACAGTTGGCTGGAAAGCAGTGAAGACGTTGATGAGGACTGCGAAGGACTGAACACTGAACGCTAAAAGAGGACACTTATTTAAAGTAATCAGTCCAACAATAGCAAAACTAAGGAGTGCCCAGAGGGGGAAACATCAGAGACAGCCCTTCTTCATGAATAGCTGTTACTTTTCATTACAATGCACAGTGAACATAAAAAGGAAGTTAGTAAAATAAACCTAATGACAGATTACTGGCTAATGGAAACACCCACCCCCCTAGAATTAAAAACTGACAGATCTGCTTTGTAACTGCATGACCTGATCCAGCCCTTGTTTGCCCACTCCTCTGAGTGAGCCCCTCTTTGGCTTTGATCCAGCTCTTTACTTTCCTTTTACGTCTTTCACCATATGATCCATGCACAACACAAAAAACCTTTCCCCTGTCTTGACAATTTAACTGTCTTGTTAGTCAGTTCTCCTACCTGTTCTCAAGCCTTCCTTTCTTTCTTAAAACCATTACTGAAATTAAGGTGGAAAGTAATCATGGAGTGAGAGGGTTTAAAGAGGAGAAATACGAGAAAGATGCATATGAACTCAAGACTTCAGCTATAGTGATGAGACTGCTACTTCACGCTGAGTCCCCATTCTTGCTTTCACACATTTCTCCATGTTCTCTGCTGCCAAACACGCCTACATGCAATAGTTCTTCCTTTTTCTTTCCCATTCAAATTCCTTTTTTAGTCTGTTAAAATAGGCTCGGTGTTAAGAACGTCATCTGCGGGGGATAGAAGAAAAAGTAAAGGAGAGAGGAAGCTGAAAGATGTGAGCTTTTGTCACATGCGTTTTGCTGTAAGTGATTTTTTTTTCTTGTTCCTATCAGGAAGATTAAGAGGATTGTTTCTGTTTCTGTCATCATGAATTATTCCTGAATAACTGTATTATCCCTTGTTCTGACCTCCAATTTTGTTAGAATTCTAGAGATCATTACGTCTACACACTGTTGAGGTCTGGTCACACTCCAGCTGCTGGGGAAGTAAGAAACGAGAATGTCAAAAGATAAATGACACCAAAAATATTTACACAAATAACAGTATTACTTCAAATATGATTACTGACAATGCTTTATGGTTGTTTAAAATGGATGTTAACTTTTCAGGTGGCCTGGATATTATAAATAGTAGTGAGGTGGGGACCAATAAGAAACAATCAGTACGACCTTACAGCACACAGTTCTTCTTCAGTGCTTTAGGTAAATAGTCATTCTCTCAATTTCTCAATATATTCTTGAGAACAAATACGGTAAGAAAAACAGATACATAGCAGGGATCACAACTACGCACACTACCTCCTTCCACAGTTGACTCCAGTTTTAGGCAGTGCTAAGACAACAGGCCAAGAAAATGAAAAATTACAATGCAAAGCTAATGGAATCTCTTAAAGAACATGACTGATGCAGAAGCTCAGGGTCTTTAACGCAAGGCAAGATGCTGTTTTTCCCCCTTAACATACACACTCGTTTTGCATCCAAAAACACTGGAAATGAGAAGTAATGGAGTTGGCCTTTTGATCTGAATTTTGGCATGTGCATAGCAGGATCTACCAACTAGTCCACAGCTGAAGACGTCTAATCTTATTTGAAAAGCTTCTGTTTGGTTTCATAACAACATCCTCCTTAACACAGAGTATTTGGGAGCTCAGAATAACCAATATTAAGTTTCTACTGCTGAACAGCTTTTCTTAATCTGTAAATTGACATGCATTTAGGCCAGCACTGCCATCAGAAAGTGCATTTCCTGTAATCTCTTTCTCCTCTTACTTGTTCCTTCCTCCACTGGACTCTACACTGCCAACACAAACCTTCGTGTAGCCACACGGTGAAACAAACAATTTAAAAAAAAAAACAAAAAAAAAAAAAGTCACCCATTCTGTTTTCATCCAGACTAATTAAACTTTGCCTTACTTTTGGAGACTCCAAATGAATTAGGAGTGCTGTTTACAAAGAAGAAATGCAGACAGACAAACAGAAGGCAGCAAAGGTCCCCACGCTGTGGAACAGACACCACAATGTCAACTACTTCAACGGATGTACGTTTTCCTGAAGTGACAGTATCTTCTACAGCAGCTGCACAGGGCCCATCATAGGGAGGCTTAACATTACTGCAGCTGCCACTACCAGTTAAAAATATAAGAACAAACAAAATTTTGGAAACATTCATCATTGGCTACAAACATGTCTCTCATCAATTTTAGATTTTAATCTTCTGTATAGGTCAGTCCTAATTTCTGAATAATTTTGCCATGAAAGAGTGTTTGCCTGAATTCCACATGCATTTCTGAAACTGAACTGAATCCATTTCTAATAGAAATTATACAAATTTGATATATCTATCAAAGTTTGATAAAAATATCAAGCTATTAACTGAAACAAAACGTATGCTTATATAGTCATTGTAATTCTAATTTACACATAAAACTATACGCTTAATTTAGGTGAAGAATATCAAGATATAAGTTGATTTCACTTAATTTGCCTTTCTTAATTTCACTAGCTCCAAATAAAAAGGATCAAAAGTACCTTTTCTAAAAAATGAAGATACAAGCAATCCTTTAGAAATGATCAAGACATAATTCAAAGCTGTTTTTAATTTTCTTCTAAGAATTTGACAATTTGACCTTTTTTTTTTTTTTAAATGGATTTGTAGGAAACAAACAAAAGTACTTACAAATTATACGTGCTAGTGTTACTCTAGGCATTTAGAGCACAACCTACTATATCTGAGATCGGTATTTCCTCATCTGAAATTGGTCTCTCATTCAGTAGGGATTCTCTCAAATTATTGTTCACACGCAACAGAAAAGCAGGGTGGAAAGAAGTCAAACAGGCTGTACTTCTCAGACTTTATTTTCTGTGACCAACCATTATTGCTGCAAAAGAGTCTGTTTTCAGAAAGACACTTCTTAGGAGGCATTTTGACAGGTAATAAGTAAGTAAGGAGGTGCATCAGCTGACTACTTGCTCATCCAGGTGTGTTAATTTAATCTACATATGTTGCACTATAGAGCATTTTTGACTCCCATACAAATGTGACTTGCAAATGTATTGCAGTTTTCCCCTCTCCCCTTCAAGACTTTCACCAAAAGCTTCACTAAATAACATAATTGTTAGGAAACTAAACAGGTCTGCAGCTCAACAAGAAAATCATCCATGCTCCCATAGTTAGTGCAGGAGTATCTGAGCTCACAGTGAGGTTTACAACATTCTTGGATAAAACTATTGCACAAGTTTGACAGAAGCAAGGTGATTAGTTTATGTTCATTCACAAAGTGAAAACAAAACTGCCCACAGGCCCTCTTGTCTTGGTTCCTCAAGCTTTAGATTACTCTTCGTTCAGAAACTAACCTACCAGCACAGCCTTGTGATGTCATGTTTGATTACCTTACAAGAGTCTTTAAATTTAACTTAACTCTTAGACAAAAGGTTAGGAATCACAACTAAACTGTTTAGTGCAGACTCAGGTTATGACGATTTTGGCCCCAACCTAAGGAATACATTCATAATGATGATGTGCAAAACAAGATCCTTCTAGTTAGCATTTTATTTGTAAACAATCGCTTAAAACAGAGATAAGAAGTGAATGGATACGGGAAGAATTGTTAGGAATTTCCTCATATTACAGATTCCTTTGATCTGAAGAAAACAGGAGGCTGTAGTAGCAGGGACATCCTCTCTTTGTTAAGTTCTACTCAGATGCACATCCTCAATTACACACATCCTATTACTACAGAAGAGTCCCCTTCAGAAGGTGCTGGAAGAGAAATACTAAACAGAATCCCTCCCTGTGGACTTCCAAGCCTGCGGAAGAGGGACGAAATGCTACTTTAAAGCAAGTCTTCAGTATCTTCTCAGTATCTATTTCTTACTGAAACAAACAAGTGGCGGCACTGCTAGCTTGTATTTCCCCACCTGGACAGAAGTCATTACCCCAACAGTAAGTGGGAGGGGGCGGCAAGGGGGCTGCAAATCAGTACATGCAGGGCACGCACAGGTAGCGTCACTGCAACGCAGCGGATGCAAACATGCAACAGGTAATTGTAGGCAACACTGCTTCTCCCTTCCTCCAGAGTAAAGTTACACTGCTGGAGCATGTGCATAGGCAGGCAAAGGGGAAGGAGTCTCATTGTGCTGCCCGCAGAGAAGGCAGTTATTCTAGGAGGGGAAATGTTCCCTTTGAAGCACATGGCACTAAGAGCTTCCCAGTGACCATGACAACAGGCTCAGTGGGTTCCCAGCCTGAGAACCAAGTTACTACAGCCATGCATCAAAAACAAAAGTCTGAAAGAAGGAAAGGGCGAGGGGGAGGTGGGGTCGGGGGTNGCCTGGCAGAAACTGAGCGGCTCCCTGGTAGGCAAATCCAGCCAATAATGCTTGCTGGGTTCACGGGGTTTCCTTTTCATTTCCAAAGCTTTCTTCTTCCTCTGTCACTCCCCTTCTAGCCCTATTCAGGAGCTCATGAGATCAGTAAAGCTCGGGCCTTTGCTTCGCCTGCATGCAGCATTGCCTCAAACAGGGCTGCACTGTGATCAAAGGAAATCTTAAATCACGGCTGCCACACACACCTCTTTCCCAATAGAATCCAGTTTTCACGGGCACTCTAACAGAAGATATTTAAAAAAAAAAAAAACTCTTGTGCTTTCATTACAACACTTAAATCTGACAAAGAAGGATGAGAAATTCAAAAGTCTATATGGAAATGTACACATTGAATTCTGTACATCTACTGGCCCCATTTAGCAGATGTATAAACAACTGAAGTGAAACTACTAAGAAACACAGACCAGGCTTTTACTAACAACAACCACAACAACAAACTATTAACAATTAGATAAAAAGTGTATCTTCATACCAGATTTGTATGTCATGGAATTTAGCACTGCAGACAGCTTTTCCAAACAGCTTTTAAGTATTCTCTACATTCTACTTCATAACATTCCAAACTTTCCACAACATCTTAAACACATCTATATTCTTTATTTTCTTTTCTATTAAACATAAATTCATCATTTATTCTTTCATATATGCACGCATTTTACCACATAAACACAAGCACTAACCTTTTTGTGTGTACTACCATACTGCGCAATAGAAAAGTTCACACGCGACACAAGTTTAAATCGGCTCCCTTAAAACATGACTTACACATTCTCTTATGGTTTGTATTGTTAAAGTGATTTGAGTTAGTCCCAGTTTTTAAACACATTCATTTAACAGAGGCTTAATTGGAAAGGCTTCCATTCTTTATGGACATAAGAGATGAACACAGTTATTGTCAGCTGCGCCAGGTTAGCTCTCCATGTGAATCCTCTTAGTTCAGAGTAAAGATAAGGACATCCAAGCCAGCTTTCTCAACAATAAGTGTCTAAATGAAACAGAACTCCCACATGTGCTGTAAGCTGGAAAGTGAATTGTATACACAGACAACTACTCTGGCAGAGCATTTTAATTTTGCTACAAATTGTTGAGGCAAGCTTTCAATTATGTCCATGTCAATTTTAAAAGAAAGCAAGTCTTCACCTTCCTGGCACCAACTTTATTCCTAATATAAAATCAAGAGTTCAGAATGATCCACCCGGAGGAAGGTATCCCTGCCCACGGCAGGGGGGTTGGAACCAGATCATCTTGAAGGTCCCTTCCAGTCCAAACCATTCTATGATTCTAAGATATAAGATTTGGCTTTCATATTTATTTGGCAAATAGATACTAGAGGATCCCAATGCCAGTTCCAGCATTAGGGGAACTGAAAAGGGGGACATATCTGAGGTATTATTGATCATTCACCTAGAGTGCACTAGACAAAGAAGAATCTCTGTGGTCTAAAAGTTCAAACACCCTCTATAATCAATTTAAGGCATCCCATTACATCTTTTACATTCAAGGAAGTCTTGCCTTTACCCACCTGAGTCATTCTTGCAGAGGTGTGTTTAACAAGGGGGTGCTTTGCCATTTATCTCACCTGAGTAATATCTGAATATGAGCAAAGCTGAAAAGCAACACTGCATGTATATGAGCAGACAGTATAGTTCTGAAATATTGCAACAGTCCTGAGTCTTGTAACATCCAAAGTTATCTCTACAATAACTGGTGCAGTTGGGCAGGCCTAATTTACAGAACTTTGGAAGAGCAGAAGTGTACGCTACTGTACTGAAAGACAAACACAGTCATTGTCTGGAAGATCCAACAATGTGGGATAAGACACTTTGGAGGTGGTGTAAATCAAACTACATGTGGAACAAACACCAGGCTTGACTTCTCTAAACGGAATAAGAGATTCCTTCTCTGTACAACGTCATTGTCTCCTACTCCCGTTTTCTTTTCCTTTTCCTTTCCTTTTTCTTTTTTTCCTTTTTCCCTTTCCCTTTCCCCGTCCCTTAGCTGTTTTCCTGTAAGTCAAAGAGCTACCAAATTCTAACAACAACCAGCGGAAGACACATATTAACTTTCAGCACATTAACCATGCAAAACAGTTCACAAGCTGAACTGAATACTCGTAGGCAATTGTACCAAATTGCATGGAAACTGAACTTTCCAAAGTCCGTATGAATCACAATGCAATTTGTTGCACCAGTAAGATAACCAGGCTGATTTCCTTGACAGAGCTGCAAGAAGTCCATGGCTAATGCTCCTGCTATCTGCGTTCATCCTAAATCAGGACATAACTTGAGCATAGGGAGGACTGACAGAAGGGCTGAAGAGGAAAGATGCTATAGCAGCAAGCATGAAACTGAGAAAGATATTTCAGGAAGAGAGCGGCACGAAAATACATAATGAGGAGCAGCATTACAGGTACTGAGAAGAAAGTATTGCCTAGAGTAGAATTTCTGCCAGCTTTTTTTCACCTGTTAAATTAGTCCACACAAACTGACACAGAAAATGCTATGCCCAAACTCTCTGGACACACCATATATAGGATGCAAGAGTCAGACTACAGTCATTATGCTTCAAAGTACATGCTACAAAGCTCCTGAAGCAAAGTCAGTGTCTGCTCTTTAGTAAGTCAAGCTAAGCGAAGGTAGGATCTGTGGATACTGAGGTGTTGACATTCTAGAGGTCAGTCCTCTAGAATATAGACGTCACAGGAGGATTTCAGTACATAGCACTGAGACAGGAAAGCAATGTCAGTATGTTAGAAAATATCTACAACCTTATTGTGCAGGATCTCCACAGTGTCCACTTTTCTTTCATCCATTACCCATATCTGCTTCCTCGCATGAATTTCAAGCACCTGACAAACAGGATTGAACAGATTCCTTCCTTAAACGGCTTTCCCCAGGTTCAACATCACTGTTGGAGATTACTTCTGGATTACTACGCATCTTTTGAGTACCCAATCTTCTCTACTTCCCACCCTCATGAGACCTTATTCTCAGATTTTATCCTCCTAAAAGCAAAGAAACATCAGCTGGAACTTCTGTGAAACAAAAACGGTACTCCAAGTTTGTGAAAAAAAAAGTCGTACTATGCTGAAATTCAATAGAAAGTGTAATCACTTCTTAAGAGAGATGTTGGTCATCATGTACCACACGCTAAACCTTCAGCAAATTTTAGACAAGCAGTTGGTTTCCCATTTCCCTTGAAATTCACTTCATAAATATACAGAAGCACAGTTTTACCTATAAAGTGTCAGTCTAGGATTTTATTTGCTGTCTGAATACAACGTTTTCACTGTTTACTCCAAGTTACCAACACCATCCTACCAAAATCTCAGCAACCTGAGCCAGCTGGATTCTAGGCTGAACCCCAGAGATTATCACAGAATCATGGAATCATCTGAGCTGGAAGGGACCTTTAAAGGCCATTCAGTCCAACTCCTCTGCAGGGCACAGGGACACCTACAGCTGGGTCAGGTTGCCCAGAGCCCTGTCCAGCCTGACCTTGAACGTCTCCAGGGATGGGGCATCCACTGGGCAACCTGCTCCAGTGCTTTACCACCCTTACAGTAAATAACTTTTTCCTTATATCTAGTCTAAATCTCCCCTCTCTCAGTTTGAAACCATTTCCCCTTGTCCTATCACAAGGCTGCTATCTGGTCTCCCCAGAGCCTCCTCTTATTATATGGGCTTTCAACTACTCTGTTAGTAGTAGAAATTGTGACCTATGCTCTTTCATGAGCTTCCAATTACTCTAGACTTCAAACATCAAAACACAATAACCTCAGTCCTCAAAATTTCCAATTTGCCAAAAAAAAAAAAAAAGACAGCTTTCTTCTTTCCTTCTTAAGAAATCTGGCAGTAGTAATGATATATTACTGACTTTACCCCATAAAACAAAGGGCAATGATTTTCAAGGAATTTGGATTCCTAAGGCCCTATTCCAAAGGGAGATACGAGCAAGATGAAAATTTGTATTTCTCCAACCAAGATAAGAAGATTCACCTGTTACTAGCAATACCTACCCTGCAAGTACAGCAAAGAATTATGGAGGACCTCCCTTCCCAGAAAAATAAAATAAAATAAAATAAATGAATAAGTCTTCTGAGAAAATTCTACCTAACAAAGAACAGTAAAACTCTTTCATTTTAACTGCTCTGGATAATAAGCTTTCTTTGATCAAGTTAGCATCACAGCGGCAGTTCACTCTATTGCTACACAAATACTGTTCTGCTAATTTTTGTGGAAGTCTTTATTAGGTTCCTCTAGAGCACATAAAGGGAATGTTTGCACTCAGTTTACCATCATCTCTATCAACTGAGGTATGATATTATCTTTCCCTGAGGCACCCAGTGTAAAAATGGGTAAAATGGGAATATTTCATGCACCACAAGGGGTTTTCTCTTGTTTTATTCCTTGTTGATTTTTCTCAGAAAGGAACTAATCCTTCCAAGAAACAGTTAAAAGCAGTATTTACCCCAAACTACTCAATCCATATAGCCCCTTACCTTCCCTAAGACAGTGAGGCATGGCTTAGGTTCCAGTTCTGGCTGTTCCAGCTTCACCACTCCTACCCAGCCATATTCATACAGGTCTTCTTCATCATTGCTATTACACAGTCCGAGTGGATGCATCTGAAACAGAATCAGTGAGAAACCTTTAGAAAAACAGTACCTTTCAAAGAATATACACAGACTGCTTTTGAATACCTTAAAGCACATGCCTTGAAGTAAATACCTGAAAGTTTTATTTATTAAAGTACACTGGAATGTCTGAAACATAAGGCTACAAATATGAAGAATTCAGTATGTTTATGAAGCATGCTATCAGTTCAAAATCTTGGAAGGTCACGTGACATCACTGTCAACTTGTTTATGAAAAATCATAATCACATTTAATTGTAAGCATTAAGTAAGTTCTCATCTTAAGAGACACAGTAATTAAATAAAATTTTGCACTTAAGCTTTTCCTTGCAGACTGACAGAAAAAATACAAGCTGCTTTGCAGCCACTCATAAAATCTTTACATAACATAGAGCAAGAGTGAATGCTTAAGATGAGATCCATTACCACTTTTTTTTTTTTCTAATATATACATTTGCACAATATTAACTGTCTGTCATCCTTTGGAACATGTTTATCACAGTTCAAAGTAAAGCATAAGAAACTTCCTAACTGTTTTGGAATAGTCACTATTTTTTTTCCGAACACAAACGAGAGGGCAGTATATGAAGTAAGAAACTTCCATCTCCCTTTAGACGTGTGTTTCTTACACCAGGCAACAACAAATATTTCAGATATTCAGTCTCTTCCTCCTCCTTCCAAGACTATGCAGTTATTCTAGTTTTATTATTGCAAGGAGCTTACTATGCACCAATATTTTAAACTTCTTTTTTACCTGTTCCAAGTTTGATGTCCTTTATTAGCATCATAACTTTGTCCATAAACTAGGCTATGAAACATTTAACTTCTCATGCTATTTCCTATGGTCTCCTTGTTCTCTTTTTTCCTCATCTAATATCTCAGATTTTTCAGAGACCCTGTTAGAGTTGTCTAGACTGTAATACATATGTTGAAAAAGTTATTTGCAAAAAAGTACTTTATCTAGCGCTGCGTCTTCCCTTAAATCTCACCTTTGCCAAACAAACCAGTATTAACGCTTTGATAATTTTGTTTTCTGCTCCTTGATCACAAGAGGAGAAGATTATACTGTACTGTAATTTATCTGGCACAATACAGAGGTTTTCCTACCACTCATTATTTTTCAGGATTCAACATCAGTATGTCTGCATTCTGAGAAAAAAAAGCAAGTCGCCCCAATACTAGGCAGACAGAGCAGAAACCTCTGTCCAATTCTTAATTCATCCTACCTCTATTTCTTGGCTTGAGTTACCATTGCACACTATTGAGCTGTCTACAGTCTCACATGGATGAGTAGTTCAAC
Organism: Alectura lathami; assembly: GCA_013399715.1. Lineage (NCBI taxonomy): Eukaryota > Metazoa > Chordata > Aves > Galliformes > Megapodiidae > Alectura > Alectura lathami. Next base: position 101,083 of record VXAV01010899.1, read on the forward strand.
TTACTCTGTTTAAAAGCTTGGGACAGGTACTACAACTAGAAAATGAACCTTAAACTCAGCATCTGATGGATAAACTGTTCAGCACAGACTTAAAAACGGAGAAGGAAGTCAGGCAGCGAGAGAGCTCTAACCAGAATTGCCAGGGCATATATTCCAACATAACTAGGCCCCGAGGGAGTCCATGGGATCTTTTAAGTCAACAGAAAGCTTTAATCCTTATTAAAAACTAATGAAACAGAAAACTACTCCCTTGATGTATGCTATATCCAACAAGCTCTGAAACCATAACCCGTACCTAAGAAGTTCCTAGTTTAAAATCCTTGAAATGTATCAGGGCACTTTCCACATGTCTGAAAGGGCAAAACTGAAACCACTGCTGGGAGGTGCTTTTATCCAAGGTTACAATATCTGCAAACGTTGCTGGGAGTTTAAAATAACTTCAAAAAGAGCCGCACAAATTTTAAGTGGGTTACTGTTACAGAGCAGACAAACAGTAAACCAAAAGAGAAGGAGGAACATTTTACTCTGAAACTGATCACCTCAAAAAAGTTCTGCTGATTACAAGACAACTTCCACCCTTTGTCCTTTTCTTCTGAGTGCCAGGATAAAACATGACAGTGTTACAAACCATCATATGAGCCGCTCAGAATCTTTCTACGCACTGTCATGAGATTAAAAGTCTTGGTCTTTTTTCCTCAGCCATACAAAAATACTGTCTCTACCCACTTTAGCCCAGACAGCATCTTGGAAGATGGCCAAGAGGAACAGAAAATTCTTTCTGCAGCCACTTTCCTCCAGAATACTCTTTTTCCATAACAGCTTCCAAGTGTGAATATGCCTTCAGAATATAGTCACAAAACGCATTCTGAAGTTACACCCCTGGAAATCAGGATAAGCCCAAGTAACTTAAAAGAGCCTCATCTTTTCCATTTGCAAAGCCTATGCATCCTTCCCTTTAGTTGATATCCCTGAAGGAAGGGATGCCACCCAGAGGGACCTGGGCAGGCTGGAAAAGTGGGACCACGAGAACCTGATGAGGTTCAACAAGGCCAAGTGCAAGGAGTGGCACTTGGGCCGGGGCAATCCCAGGTGTCTGCACAGACTGGGAGAAGAACTCCTTGAGAGCAGCCCTGCGGAGAAGGACTTGGGCGCTGTGATCGACCAAAAGCTGGCCATGAGCCGGCAGTGTGCTCCTGCAGCCAGGAAGGCCAATGGCATCCTGGGCTGCATCAAGAGAGGGGTGGCCAGCAGGGAGAGGGAGGGGATCGTCCCCCTCTGCTCTGCCCTTGGAAGGCCTCACCTGGAGTGCTGTGTCCAGGCCTGGGGCCCCCAGCACAGAGGGGATGTGGAGCTGTTGGAGCGGGTCCAGAGGAGGGCCACCAAAATGGTCAGAGGGCTGGAGCACCTCTCCTGTGAGGAAAGGTTGAGGGAGTTGGGACTGTTCAGCTTGGAAAAGAGAAGGCTCCGGGGAGACCTCACTGCGGCCTTCCAGTACTTGAAAGGAGCTCACAGGCAGGAGGGGGACCGACTTTTTACACGGGTGGATAATGGTAGGACAAGGGGGAATGGGTTGAAACTGAAAGAGGGGAGGTTGAGGTTGGATGTTAGGAAGAAGTTCTTCACTGAGAGCGGTGAGGCGCTGGAACAGGCTGCCCAGAGAAGCTGTGGCTGCCCCATCCCTGGCTGTGGTCAAGGCCAGGCTGGATGGGTTCCTGGGCAGTTGGATCTGGCGAGCGAGTGCCTAGCAGCCTTGTCCATGGCAGTGGGGTTGGAACCAGATGATCTCTGAGGTCCCTTCCAACCCAAGCCATTCTATGATTCTATGATATTTTTGTCTAGTTCTGAAAGACAATACTGTCTGACACCTCATTTCAGACAAGAATGCCCTAAACTCCCATGACAGTCTTCCTATTTAGGGGCAAAAAAGCTGAAAATTACACATACTTCCAAAGACAGGAACATATGTGCAGTATAGAACAGAAGTTCTCTGAATAAGGTTTTCTTGACAACCAGAAATTCGCTATGTCAGTCAAGTGCTCAGAGTTATCCCAGCTTATGAATCTCACCTTCACACACAGGGCATGTACTCCATGCGGCACAGTGCTCTCTGGAATTTAGCAAAACCAAAGTTGCCTTTCTGAGCACTCTTCTTCAAAAACCTAGATGATCTGGAAAATGATCTATGTATAGTTTAGAAGACAAAAAATGCAGGCTCGGAAGAAGCAGAACCCTCAGAACTTAAAACATCTCCTTATTTTCATCAGGAACTGACAACTCAACAAGTTTTGCTAGACCTCTGAGTATTACAGCTACCAAACCCTTACGATTTTAGACTATGAAAGACAAAGAAAAAAAGCTTTTCACCCATGATGCAAATACTAAAAATGCAGTTTGAGAGGGGAAGGACGAGGCATGGGACTTGGCAACCGAAGTAGTTATCAGCAATCTAATGTTTATAGAGCTCAGGTGAGCTACACGGTTATAAGCCCATGGAAGACTGAAACTGTCCAGAACACATTCTGTTTCCTTGTACTGTTCTGTAGTAAGAGGCATGCCCAGAAGAGACAAACATGGGAACGATCCAAAGAAGAAGATGAACGGCAGCAAAAATATGGAGCAATCTGGGACACAATAAGGTGACAACCAACCTGTTGACTCCTGAAGTCCCCGTTCCAGGTTCATATCATATACAAAGAGCAGGGTTGTGCTGAAGTGGAGACTGTCCCACTTGATCCCTGCTTCCAGCAAGCCATAATCCAACAGAAGCTGCTGAGGCTGAACTTACTGCACCATTTTGACTCTAGACTCACGTACACCCAAAAGGAATAGCCAGATCCCCAAAAAGGCACTCATCTCTTTCTGATTAACCACTAACCACATTCACTGTCTCTACAGCTCTCCATGATAGAACTGCAGGTCTCTTTCTCCTGTTGTATGAAAAAATTGATAGGCAGCTTCTAAAATCATAAAGGCTGGCCACTCCCTTAGCATAACCTTGCAAACCTCCTGCTTTCCAATCAGAAGAAAGTAGGGAATAGACAGGATATACAGTATGTCCTCCCGTCCAGCGGAGATACTTCAGCAGGTATGCGTTGTCCAAAGACCAGCAGAAAATCTTTGAAAAAAATCCTCTCACCTCACCTTACCAGAGCAGCCAAGAAATAAGACTCTGAGAAACTGCATGTATTAAGAAGGATTGGCAGAGTCCCTTGTGCTTACAGCCACTCTAGAAAAAAATTTGCATGGCAATTATAGCTAGTGTTGGCTAAGGCACACGTGTCATGCAGAAGGTACCAGGCACTAAGTTTGAAATCCAGAGACTGAATTTTGGAATATGCAGTAAAAAACAAAACAACAACAAAAACCAATATGTGCAACTGAATGAGCTTTCTCTTTGAAAAGCTGCACAAGATTCCAAACTGTATCAGGAATACAAAGCTGAACTGGACAGCCAGTAAGAATGAGGAACTCTATGAAACCTGAGAGATAACAAGATTTTTCTGGCAAAAGCTGACTTTTAGTCAGCATTTACTGATCACTATACTGCATTCTGAAACTCCTTTTCCAAACACCACCAGTCCCTGTTTTTTGAACCTGGTCTAAAGAACTAGGTTTCCTAGGAAATTTCTGAAGTCCACTTGTGCAAGAATCTAAAAAATGGAATCCCTGGAAAGTTTGTCAGTAAGGAGGAAAATAATAGAGCAGGAACCCATCTCCTCAGGACAGAACTCAGGCCATTCATACAGTTATATTCACCCTGAGGGGAAGAAAGTTCCAAATTCTTGTCCAAACCCATTAACTGTGCCCACCTACTCAGAAACTATAGCAAGGCTGTGTTATGAACTACTTAACAGAAGAAAGCTGTGCTCTGGCTAGCAAACAAAAACAAACAGCTGTCAGAAAAGTAGAATTCTCCTTCAGCATGGCAGTGATGGCTACACCTTTGCTGTCTAAGTACAAACAGGACCCAGAGCATGTGGAGCCCATAGTATAGACAAACATCCCAGGCACGGAATATTTTCTACCCTATGTGTACTGAAAGTGCATAGAAGATTGAAGCAGGGAGAATAATGAAATGTATAAACCGCCACACATTGGCAGAATAATCTTGCACATTAGAAACCTCAAACCCAAATGCAAAATACTGCTTACTGCAAAACAAGCAGTAAGCAAAACTAGTAAGGTGCCTCAGGCGCTGTGCTGGCACATACAGAGGACTTACTAAGTACATCTGCAGGCTACCAACTCCCAAGGATTTTGTTGCATCACAGTGGAATCTCACCAGAGTAATTAACAAAACAAATTATACTATGCCAGGAGTACTCTGAAACTCATGTTTCAGGAAGGGACATCTGACACTGTCAAAAACATTGTACTGTTCAATTTAAAAAAAGTGCATTACAAAGCCAAACTGTTCCTAGACTATTTGCTCCAGTGAATCTGAAGACTTACAGGACCCAGACAGCTCTGTGTAACCATGAACGCATCGCGGGAACTCATATTCAGGTACTTGGTGTCTCAGCGCTTTTAATCGAGTTGCACTACGAAGTCAGTGCCAGGTTGTACAATTTACTGATTTACTAATCTTCTCATGACCAGGACTTGGGAGCATGATCTCTGTCCTCACCCTCCAGTACTATTAGTCTCCTCCTCCTCTGGGTTCCTCGTGTGTTTCAGTAACAGCACTCCTCTCATCTTCACTTTGGGTGCTCTCATCTGTTCACATTGTTAATACTCCATCTTTTTAATGCACATCATTTAAACCTCAATTCAAACCAGATTCTCCATCAACCTCATCCTGAACTCATGGATATACTTCACGGATAAACTACTAATGGCAACCTGATCACCTTCCTCAAAATCCAGTCTCTGTCCCACAGGGCAAGAGAGGACACTCAATTCCCCCTTTAAAATAAAAAAAATAATAAAAAAAAAAAACCTTTTTGCATAATATTTTTAAAAAACTTCAAAAATCCCACAAGCCATAAAACATCTTTCTTTCTCCACCCTTTGGGCAAAAATAGCTAGAAGATTGCCCCTGTTGTATGCATGCCTTCACTGAGCACCTGTGCAGCCTTAGTGATACGACTTCTGCTCCCCTCTTGAAAGGCTTCTTGAGATATGGTAGTACACACTAATGTACAGTACAGTACACTAACGTTGAAGAGAAGCATTACCTATCGTTTCCAACTCATGAAAGGCCAGAGTACCTCCCCACCTTCTTTTTGGGAAAAGGCATCCACAAACTTGAACTATGACTCCTTCACTGCTGTGAACGAATATTTGCTACAATATTCTGAAGAACGTGCTAGCAGAACCACATTTGATATTGCATATTTCATCTCCAGTATAAGATGAAATACATTAATTCAGGAAATGTTTCTCCAAAACAGGTGAAAAAGAAATTGAATTCTGGCACTGTATCAGCAGAACAGGGATCTGAATTATCACGTCACTCATACTACTCAGATCTCGTAACTGCTGGGTGTCAAGATTAGAGAAGGAAGGTGTACTTCGTCCATCTCCGGTTCAGCATTCAGGGAGCTTCCCACACAGGTAAGCATCTCTATTCTTTTAAGGCTATCTCTTGCCTAGGACATACCAGCACACTTCAAAATAAAAAATTGAAGTATTTTCCCCTTTGTTTAGCCATGCATTTGACAGAAAGAATCGGATAACTCATGTACAACGGATTCTCATCGCTTTGCAATAGTAACCAGAAATGACACTGCTGTGCGGGTAGGGATTGGGTGAGGGTCTGACGTTACTTTTTGCACCCATCTCTCATCCTCCAGGCAACTACCATCCCTCCAAACATACAGAGTCAATTTACTCACAGAAGTAAGAATTTACCAGGCAGGGCAAGAAAGGGCAAAGGTCACAAAAGAGGGATTTAAAAATCACTCACAGATACACGCTGAGAGCAGAGAAGAGTGAAATACGCTTTTGTAGTGACGAAGTTGGTACAACTTCAAGAGCATGGCCCTGGGAATATGCCCCTGACCTAAAGACTGTAGAGAAGGTGAGAAGACAGGAGGTTTAGCACATTGTTGTCTGTGTTCTCAAAATAATTGTTTTGCTTAAGGTCGAAATCAGAAACGTCAACCCAGTAGCGCAACTATGAAAAGCATGTACTTAAGATACAGAAAAATCCAGAGTCAACACCAAAACTAATAAGACATGGGCTGCACTGACAGCTCAAAAGAAGGTGGTTGACTTGCTTTAACATGGAAGAACACAACGCAGTACTTGCACTAACTGCATCTTGAGAAGTGGACACAATTCTGTAGCAGGTTCTCCAGTGCACAGAATCATCATAGAATCACAGAATGGCTTGGGTTGGAAGGGACCTCAGAGATCATCTGGTTCCAACCCCCCTGCCGTGGACAGGGCTGCCAACCACTCGCTCACCAGATCCAACTGCCCAGGAACCCATCCAGCCTGGCCTTGAACACAGCCAGGGATGGGGCAGCCACAGCTTCTCTGGGCAGCCTGTGCCAGCGCCTCACCGCTCTCTCAGTGAAGAGATTCTTCCTGATGTCCAACCTCAACCTCCCCTCTTTCAGTTTTAGCCCATTCCCCCTTGTCCTGCCATTATCCACCCGTGTAAAAAGTCGGTCCCCCTCCTGCCTGTAAGCTCCTTTCCAGTACTGGAAGTATTATCCAAGCAGACATGCAGTGCATTAGTGCAAGGAGAAGAGGAAAGTGAGACTTTGTTAAAGGGTCTGTATGAAATACATACTGAAAGTTACAAGTTAGGGCTAATTTTCAAACAGAGTCAACCTTGCAGCTTTGCCCCATTCTCTACCAACATCATTAGCCTGTTAAAGCTTATGTTCATCCTCTACAGCCTAACTCACACATACTTCATTTGCTTGCTTATTTTGTTTTAAAGTCAAAGAAATTCTGTGGAGAGAAACAGACTAAATTAATAAAAGATTAGGGACGAGCTGAGTAGAAAAGGGAGTGATTTCCCAAGGGGCCTTTCCATATGTCAAGAGAAGGCTTAAAAAGGTTAAAAAGACTGTGGACTCCTGTATTGCAAATAACCTGTTTCCTTGGTTAGCTCACTTGAGGCAGCTGTAAAGTTGAGCTGTGCAAATGCCCATCTTTAGTACCATTTCCAAGTATCAGTCTTGCTAGAATAAATTACTAAAAATGCCTCCCTTTCTTGCCCCTTCACATACAAGAGCTCAGAGAATCCTCTTCCCTGTACTATCCACGCCTTGCTATGACAGGACAGACAGGGACAATGGCAACACAGGCAATACTTCCCCTGAGCTCCCACAACAGATACATGCTGGAGGCAGTACTTTACAAATCAAAACAGTTGCAAGAAAAGACACCAACTTCATATTCTCTTTTCAAAGACAAGTAAAAATACACTGACTTTTAAAAAAAATCCTGGAAATGCATCTCCCCACCCTACCTTCACACAGAGTCCCAGAAATGTCTTTGCTGAAGCACCTCAGTAGCAAACATCTTCCTTTGAATTTTATAAGGCAAAGCCAAGGGTTTGTGGACTGGGGACCAGGACGTAACAAAGGCTAAGGAGTCTTTCCACTTTAAAGTCTAAGGAGATCACAGGACGCAAAAGAGTAAGGCTGAAAGATAATATATAGACAAAAACTCAGGCCTAAGGAGGATCCAGGGTGTTTTGAGGTCACAGACGTTTCACTTTAGACATCTGCTCTTTCTGGTTTCCCAACTTAAATCAGAATACAGCACAGCAAGTCTGCGTATCTACTCTTCACCCCTGCGGAGCTCCAAGACAAACTAGAAAGTCAGCAGTAAAACTCAGTAATTATTTTATATGTGGGAGAAAATTACTGGTGTTTTCAAACAGCTGCAGTAAAAAGCAAATTCAAAAAGTATATTGCATAAGCCTCTAAAATAGAACAGAACTGTTGAGTCTTTTTGTGAAGACTTGAATTCCTTATCGCTTCAGGACCTGAAACAGAAGATGCACCATAGCTTTACCACCTGGAGGACACTTGGCATGGGCTCAGCTCCCTCCACATGGATTCACACTCCTTCACTAGATAGGCTTTTGAAATAAAATCTATGAGGTTTTGCAGTGAAGGAAAACAAAACAAAACAACAAATAACTGAATGTGAAGTCCATCATCAGGGAAACACAAATTCTTCTCCAAGTTTTCCTCCAGATTAGATGTATGTGATAGCAGGACCTGGAAACTGAAAGGAAGTGAGCCCCCTTCTTGGCTTCCCCCAGATGCACAGAAACTAAGCCAAGTAATTCAATGTACACTTAGGGATCTTCTTGCTACCCAGCCCACTGGTGTCCAGCACCACTTCCAAGCTCGGGATCTCATTTTCTTCCTTAAACTCCATTTTCCATGGAGGCTTCTCCTATAGGATTGATCCAAAGTCTGGGGTATACCAGGACTCAGCTGAAATAACACAATCAAACGACTTAAGTGATGAAAAAAATTAGTACACTCCTGCTGAGATTTCTATAGTAAATACTTTCCCATGTCAAACAAGTCTTCTTAAAAATAAAAAGTGCTCTGACTCAGTTAAGTAACTTTTCCTTAAAATGCAGTAAAAGATAGGTTACTGAACAGGTTCTGAACAACATCCTCATTCACCATTGGACATAGAGGGTGCAATTAAGAGACAGCTCAGTATTTCGCTGTTGGAAATTATATGGAAAGGAGAAGTTGCATGAAAACCAGAGGCAGCGGCAGCAAGAAGTAAAAGCAATATGTGTGTCTGTTACTGAAGGGGCTTGGCACAAAGCAGTAACAAAGCAAACAACAAACAATTAATTGATAGTAGAGGAGAGTCGAATTAGGGATCATCTATGCAGACCTTCTTTTTAAAGGGGCAGGCAAATCAGGAAGAATACAGGGATGTTGCTAGAACATGCAGGGAGAAAATTGGAAAGGCAAAAGCACAGCGAGAACTTCACCTGGCCACTGTTGTCAACGACAACAAGAAATGTTTTTACAAATATATCAACAGCAAAAGGAGGGCCAAGGAGAATCTCCGTCCTTTATTGGATGCAGTGAGGAACATTGCCACTGAGGATGAGGAAAAGGCGGAGGTACTCAATGCCTTCTTTACTTCCGTCTCTAATAGTCAGACCCATCATCCTCAGGATACTCAGCCCCCCGACCTGGAAGACAGGGATGGAGCGCAGAATAACCCCCCCACAATTCAGAAGGAAACTGTCAGGGACCTGCTACTCCACCTAGACTGTCACAAGTCCATGGGGCCAGATGGGATCCACCCCAGGTTACTGACGGAGCTGGTGGAATTGCTTGCCAAAGCTGCTCACCATCATTTATCAGATGTCTTGGTCAGCCGGGGAGGTCCCAGATGCCTGGAGGCTTGCCAATGTGACGCCCATCTACAAGAAGGGTCGGAAGGATGATCTGGGGAAATACAGGCCCCTCAGCCTGACCTCAGTATCAGGGAATGTAACGGAACAGATCATCTTGAATGCAATCACATGGCATGTGTGGGACAACCAGGGGATCAGGCCTAGCCAGCATGTGTTCATGAAAGGCAGGTCCTGCCTGACCAACCTCATCTCCGTCTATGACCTGGTGACCCGCCTTGTGGATGAGGGAAAGGCTGTGGATGTAGTCTACCTAGACTTCAGTAAAGCCTTTGACACTGTCTCCCACAGAAGCTGGCAGTCCATGGCTTGGACAGGAGTACTCTTCGATGGGTAAAAAACTGGCTGGCTGGATGGGCTCAGAGAGTGGTGGTGAGTGGAGAAAAATCCAGCTGGCAATCTGTTACGAGCAGTGCTCCCCACGGGTCAGTACTGGGGACGGTACTCTTTCATGCCTTTACTGATGATCTGGATGAAGGCATTAAACGCACCCTCAGTAAACTTGCAGACGACACTGAGTTGGGAGGAAGGCTTGATCTGCCTGAGGGTAGGGAGGCTCTACAGAAGGATCTGGTCAGGCTGGATCAATGTGCTGAGGCCAAATGCATGAGATTCAACAAGACCAAGTGCTGGGTCCTGCACTTTGGTCACAATAACCCCATGCTATGCTACATGCCTAGGGCAGAGTGGTTAGAGAGCTGTGCAGAGGAAGAGGACATGGGGATGCTGGTTGACAGCCAACTGAATATGAGCCAGCAGTGTGCCCAGGTGGCCAAGAAGGCCAGCGGCATCCTAGCTTGCATTAGAAATAGTGTGGCCAGCAGGATTAGGGAGGTGATCGTCCCTCTGTGCTTGGCACTGGTGAGGCTGCACCTAGAGTGCTGTGCTCAGCTCTGGGCCCCTCACTACAAGAAGGACATTGAAGCCCTGGGGTGTGTCCAGAGAAGGGCAACAAAGCTGGTGAAGGGCCTGGAGCACAAGGCTTATGGGGAGCAGCTGAGGGAACTGGGGCTGTTTAGTCTGGAAAAGAAGAGGCTCAGGGGAGACCTCATTGCTCTCTACAGCATCTGAAAGGAGGTTGTAGTGAAGTGAGGGTCAGCCTCTTCTCCCAGGTAACAGTGATAGGATGAGAGGTAACGGCCTTAAGTTGCACCAGGGGAGATTCAGGTTGGATGTTTAGAAAAACTTCTGAGAGAGTGATCAGGCACTGGAACAGGCTGCCTAGGGAGGTGGTGAAGCCTCCTTCCCTGGAGGTGTTCAAGAAACGTAGATATGGCACGTAGGGACATGGTTTAGTGAGTATAGTGGTGTTGGGCTGATGGCTGGACTAGATGATCTTAGAGGTCTTTTCCAACCTTTATGATTCTATGATTCTATATGCGGGAAGGAGTGACAAAAGACAAAGTCACTGTGGCAGGCTGGAAGACCAGGCCTCCAAGAACTGCACAAAGTTTAATGAAAATTAAATTTAAAGCCCTGCATGTGGGATAGAGTAATACCAAGCAGCAGTACAGGCTGCTTGTGGTCTGACTGGTTACAGTGTAGCTCCAGCAAAAAGGACATGCGGCTCCTCGTGGACAGCTAGCTGAAAGTGAGTCAACAGTTGAGGCTGCATCTGGAGCACAAGATAATGAAGGTGCATCTCAGCACCTGTATAGCCAACAGATCAAGGAATGTGATCATTCCACTCTACTTGGCACTTTTTAGATGACAACGTGCCCAGTTTTGGTTGGAGAAGATCCATCAAAAGGTCACCAAAATAACAAATTGGCTGGAGAACTTGACATGTTAAAAAGGTTGAAGGAATTCCATTTGTTCACACTAGAGAAGAGAAGGCTCAGGAAGCTCTGATCTGCCTTCCAGGTAGCAACAGAGAAGATAGAAGTAATCTTTTCATGAGGACGCATGATGACCAGACAAGAGGCAACAGGCATAAAAATACTTCAGGGGAAATTCTTCACTGTAAGAGCCAAGTAAACATTGGAACAGGTTGCACAGATGGTGGAATATTCCTCACCGGAAATATCCAAGATTCAGTTTGACAAGCCCTGGATAACCTAAGCTAAGATGTGCTTTCAGTGGAAAGCTGGATCAGATGATCTCCAGAAATCACTTTGAACCTAGTCTCTTTAAAGCCATTCTTTGATTCCAATCTCAGTCGTTCAAATCAAGATAAATATCATTTGCAAAAGCTACAGACTTGCTCTTCTGCTACTTCAGTGAGCTACCATCTGATAGCTGAAACAACTCAACATACATATACCATCCGACAAACTGTTTTATGGATAAGCATCCCATCACTTATGTTCATTTGTATTTAAGTGATCTGTTATTCTACCAAACCAAACAAGAAACTGCATATAGGAGGAAAACTCAGTAGTGTATAAGTTTCCAATTCTCTGCAAAGCTTCAATCCTAATTTACTGTTAATGCGAAGGACTACACAAAGAATCATAAAAGTGACAAGGGTGGGTGCATAAGAAAGTTTTAAATATCAAATTCAGCTTCAACAATAACTAAATGATAAAGGGAGGGAACAGAGAGAAACTTGGAGAACAGAATTGCCACTATTTGGTGTCAACAGCTTCTTCCCAGCTAGCTAGTGCTAGCTATTTTCAGACCACATACTGAATTGCTAACTAATTGTACAGCTGTGTGCATTGCAGGTGGGAAAGGAAGAACAATAGGGTTGGTTCACTTACACTACTGATAGAGTTGTCATAATGAACTGAACTAACACATTCAGATTTGGAAAGTTATCTGAGTGGCTTACTTCCACAAGACACATACAAGAACTTTGGAATGAAAGTCAAGGACTTCACGCTTTCTTGGAAGATTCTGCTTGAGATTTTACCTTTCAGTGGAGTGATAGAATTGTCACATCATCAACAGCAAATGACTGCTTTGAGTGTATATAGCTAAGACCGTTCTTTTCACACCTAACAGAGCAGCTAATCTCCCTGCTTTAATTTTCCTCATCTATAGTCTCAGGGGCATAAGACGTACGTTTAAGATTGCCAACAATTATTCACTAGCATCAAAAACATTTCTGATAGCCCAAAAGCAAGGTCCAGCCCTAAGAGAACCTGACAAATCAGCCATTACAGCCATGACCAGGTTGAGAGCTTACGGGTTAAAATCAAGGATCAGTCCAGCAGAGGACATCTAGTAGTTGGGGTCCACTACAGGCCACCTGATCAGGGAGAACCTGTTGATGAGGCCTTCTTGCTTCAGCTGCAAGAAATGTCCCACTCACACACTCTTCTCCTGATGGGGGATTTCAGCCACTCGGATATCTGCTGGGACAGCAACACGGTGGGCTGGAAACAATCCAGCAGACTCCTGGAGACTGCTGAGGATGACATCCTGGTCCAGGTCTTAGACGGACCAACTCGAGGTGAAGTGTTACTGGACCTGATGCTCAACAATGCAGAGGAGAGCATTAGAGAGGTTAAGATTGGAGGCAGCCTGGACCGTAGCAACCATGCCCTGGTGGAGTTTGTGATCTTGAGGAATATGGGTCTGGCAAAAAGCAGAGTCAGGACCCTGAACTTCATGAAAGCAAACTTCTGGCTGTTTAAGGAATTACTGGATGGGATCCCCAGGGAAACTGTCCTTAAGGGCATGGGAACAGAACAGAGCTGGCTGCTCTTTAAGGACACCCTTCTGACAGCACAAGAGCTCTCCATCCACCAGCAGAAGAAATCGAGCAGAGGAGGCGGGCAACCGGCATGGCTGAGCAAGGACCTGCAGCTTAAACTGAAGGAAAAGGGGGAAATGTACAGGAAGTGGAAGGAGGGTTGTGTGGCCTGGGAGGAATACAAGGGTGTTCTCTGGATAGGTAGAGATAGGATAAGGAAAGGCAAGGCACAGACGGAGCTGAACTTGGCAAGGGATGTGAAAAATAACAAGAAGGGGTTCTACAGGTACATAGGCAGGAAGAGACAGGCCAAGGACAGTGTTCCCCCTCTGATAAATGAGAAGGGAGAGCTGGTTTCCTCAGCCATGGAAAAAGCTGAGGCACTCAATAAGTACTTTTCCTCAGTCATAGGTTCATAGAATGGCTTGGGTTGGTAGGGACCTCAAAGATCATCTAGTTCTGGTGCGGGTGGATGAGAAGCCGGACACGAGCCAGCAGTGTGTCCTTGCAGCCAGGGAGGCCAGCTATGTCCTGGGCTGCATTAAAAAAGGGGTGGCCAGCAGGGAGAGGGAGGGGATCGTCCCCCTCTGCTCTGCCCTTGGGAGGCCTCACCTGGAGTGCTGTGTCCAGGCCTGGGGCCCCCAGTACAGAGGGGATGTGGAGCTGTTGGAGCAGGTCCAGAGGAGGGCCACCAAAATGGTCAGAGGGCTGGAGCACCTCTCCTGTGAGGAAAGGTTGAGGGAGTTGGGACTGTTCAGCTTGGAAAAGAGAAGGCTCCGGGGGGACCTCACTGCGGCTTCCAATAACTTGAAGGGAGCTTACAAACAGGAGGGGGACCGACTTTTTATGCAGGTAGATAGTGACAGGACAAGGTGGAATGGTTTTAAACTAAGAGAGGGGAGATTTAGGTTAGATATGAGGAGGAAATTCTTCCCTGAGAGAGTGGCGAGGCACTGGAGCAGGCTGCCCGGAGAAGTTGTGGATGCCCCATCCCCAGAGGCGTTCAAGGCCAGGCTGCGGGGGGGCCCTGGGCAGCTTGGTCTAGTAGCTGGCAGCCCTGCCCACAGCAGGGGGGCTGGAAGTATATGATCTTTGAGGTCCTTTTCAACCCTGTCCATTCTATGATTCTATGAAATCAGTAAAGTCAAATATACACATATTCTAGAATATGGCTTGCAAAAGATGCAGAATTTACGAAACTATGTAAAAAACAATTGCCTGCGCAAATGAAGCTATGGTCATGAATTCACTTAGTCTTTGTTCCTGTTTCTACAAAACAAGACCTCTTCTGATGATTGCCCTTCTTCCTAATCAGGTTGCCCCAAATTATTTTTTACATAACATTTTGGTTTGGTACTTGGCTCTAATCTGAAGGTCTCAGTGTCCTCTGATAAGAAATCTGAGATATGTATATAGCAATGCTTGAAGTTAGAAATGAAGTAAGAACTTGTTGTTACCAGTTTCCCTCTCCAACAACATTAGAAAAAACAGTGAAAGATGTTAATCAAGATGTAGTTTCACTAGAATGGTACAGGTCAGAAGACAGCTATCAATTCTTCTACTCTTAAGTGACAATTAGCCAAAGGAAAAATAAACAAGTAAACAAACAAACAAACCCAACATACATGGAAAATTCCTGTCAGAACCAGACCAATGATGAGAGCTCAGTTCACTACATACACTGCCTTGCTTCAAGGTGGCCTAGAAACCAGTCCAGTCCTGTATAATTCTGTGCTTTGTCCCAGCAAGAACTGCAGATTTGACAGATCTACGACATAGAAAAATTACCCATGCATTTGTTAATTCCACTGAAAAAACAACAGATTGTCCACTGTCTGTCAAGACTACTTTCCACCAGTATCAGAACTCTGAAAGAATGTAGTAATTTGGAATTTACCTGATAGAGCTAAGTCACTTGAGATGAGCATCTAGAGGAAGAAAAACATGAGCTTTCCATGCTGGCTACAGCTGGAACACAGTAGCCTTTATAAGAAGGTGAAAGCCAGAAGCATTTCTTCATCATCCTGTGCTCCTTTAGCACACAAGCCTTAGCTATGCTTTTTTGTTTGTTTGCTTGCTTTCTTTCTGTTTTGAAGAAGAACATCCTGCCAAAGCCCAGATCACCACAAAATGTAACATTATAGGACCGGAACATTCCAGCAGTGCGTTTGCCTTGGCTATCAGTTGTGACCATGCGGTTCAACCCAGTGGTTAGTGTTGAACCCACAAGTGGGTTTCACTAAACTTTCTCTATAGCAAAAGCATTAAGCATTCCTGAAATCCTCTCACAGTCCACTTTACTCCAGGAAGTATGCCAAAAGGAATGATGACAAATCCAGTCTATGCTGTAATAAATAAAAAACCAGAGATACACAGCAGAACGCATCCACCATGCGGAACAGCCCAGTAAAATTCTACAACACAGACAGGCCAGCGCTATATATATAGTGTGTATATTATATACACAACCCATTAGAACTTGTGAACATTAGTGGTAGACTTAGAATAGCAGCCAGAATAATTAGGGACCAAGAAATTGGCACTGACCTAACTGATCACGACACTTATTACCTGAACCTAGAAAGCTACACCATTCCTCTGACACAGGGACACACAACCTGTGCCTAACAGACCACGCAAATGTATGAGTGCCACTCACCTGTTCCAATGCTTTACTTCAAATTCCTCAGGAGAGGAAGAAAATCGCCAGTTAAAAGACACACCCAGCAGCAGCAGCATGCTCTCAGACATTGTCCTGCTAGGGCTGCCCCAGGTCAGAGAGACACAACAGATACCGACAGCACACGCAAAGTAACAGATGTATAGAAAATTGTAATTTCAGCACATATGCATTAGGTTTACTGCACAGGCAGAGATCAAGTGGAGCTGAGCAATTTACTGCAACAAAGCAGCTGGACAACAAAAATTCCAAACACCTTGCAAGGGAAGCTCGCAGACCTCTCATTCCTTCAAAAGGTCTCAAACACAAAACTCCAAGAAGAGACGCAAGTATCTGAGATTAATTTGAGGGCAGGTATCTTCTCACAAGAATTTAAGTGTTTTGATTGCACCAAATTCTCCTACAACAGTACTGACAGAGCAAACAGGGAATAAAGTCATCACAGTAGTGGGCTTTTTTCCCCCTTTAAATGGACAGACAGATGCTGGCAAAAGATGCAGGCACAATACCACTAAGGAAGAGGGAAAATTGAGAGAAAATGAGGAGTAAAATGGTATCTTCACAGATCATTTTGGCAAATGCTGCCAGTACACACAAAGTAAAATAAAAGAGTTCTGGCACTATATAGAAAAGGCAATTCCCCAAAATAAACTAATGGCAGGAACTTTAAACATAATCCTAATTGGCTAGGAGAAAACAGCATTACCTTACATCTCATGAGCAACTACATTTGTCCCATAGCACTCAGTGGGGACTCAAAACTCGAAGTATCAGATTAGTGTCATTTAATCACCTTGGCTTAAGTTAAAGGCCTCATATGGAATTACAAATTCTTTGTAAGCAAGTTTTCTTGCAAATAGAGTAGTAAGTATGAAGGGACCCAGACAAACTTTGCACAACAGAATGGGGTCTATCTGTTCCACCCCAGAGATCATTTGGGCCCCAAAACGAATGAATGTCACCATACAGCAGGGAAAAAAATAAAAAAATAAAAAAAAAATACCAAAAATCAGTTAATTAGAACTGTTCACATGAGGGTTCCTAAAAGAAATATCCAGACATGTGAAAAAGGCAGGTTAATGTGTACTTGTGGAACATATGCAAGATTACTTGACCTAAAGATCTAAAGATGCTAAGAATTTATTTAGAAGCTAAGGTTTTGATTCAGGAGGGTCTTTCAACTCATCCATGGACTGGAAAGGTAACTGGAACAAAAGCATGTGCTGTTTCACTAGTTGCTAATTGCTCAACAATAATTTCAGGCTGCACAATACTCACTTTCCTTCTCTCTCCTTTTCTAGTCTGTTCATGTGACCAGAGAAGCGAAAGCTAGAAATGATTGTTCAGACAGTCCTGTCTTTTCTACAGCAAGCCAGCTGGTTAATTTCATCTTGCTTCAGTCCAAAGAAAAAAAAAATCACTTGTTAAATTCCAACATTAATTAGTTATTCATCTGCATATTCCAACTCCCTACCCAGAAGCAAAATCCTTCTGCATATCAACCCATTTTCCAGTCAAAACACTTGGAAGACTTTGCAAACAAGACAATTTTTCTTCCTACATGCTTCACACTGATACACCAGTTGATATTGCCTGCTACCCAAAGTCCAGGTGCATCTGCCCTGACAGAAAGACAAATATAGTTATCAGTCCTGATGCAACAGATCTAGCCACAGAAAGCTTGCCCACACAAGGTGGAGGGAACAAGTTCCCACAGAGGCTGGAAGAAGACCACAAAGTGAAATCCAGTAAACATTATTATTTTTTTTTTTTCCAGAGGAAAACTGAAGGGATTTCTTTCAGCAATCGCCAAGATAGATTAGACCACACCACCTATATTAGCAGCTCCTAGAACACAAAGCACAGAGTTATAATCTGCATGACCTACTTTTGGTCAGGTTGCATAAGAATAAACAAATTACATGAAGACAGTAGGTACAGAAAAGACATATAAATGTTTGGATTTCCTTGAGAAGTGGCAGAGGGAACACAAACTTATCCCTGCACTTGTCTCATTAAGTCTCTTATTTCCAGGGAATAATCTACTACCTTTACTAGTTTACATCTTTGTTTACTAGTCCTAGTTGAGGCGAAAGGAAGAAGGCTGGGTTTGCTGGTTATTTTCCGAAGATATAACAATACTAGGACATCCAGTTAAAAAGAATTATTCCAGATAAGAACAAACATGTAGAGATCAAAGACACCTTTCCCACATCCTGCTCTGATTTTGGGTGCTATGCTGCACTGAGGCATTCCATCTGCATTCACAGGCACATCCAAGTCACTTTCTTCATGTTTGCTGTAAAATATACTGCAATATGTGTAATTCCTGACTGTATTCATCAACATTCAACAGCAGATGTCAACTGCCATTCTATTCTCCATGCCCAGAAACCTCAGACAGATTGAGTGCTGACACAGATAGATTAAAGTGATCTGATCATTGAGAAAACACGCAGAAAGGAGATGGTAAAATGCGCAAAAGTAAGTAAACACTGTTAGTTACAGTGCTCTGTACTACAACTCACCTGTTAACTTTTGACTGTAGTGGAAATTGGACACTTACTCCCATGCTTTGTTTGATCCATGGTAATACTTTGCTTCTTACCCCACAGCTCCTTTTTTCACTAAAAGACTCTCATGAAGGATTTTGTCAGTATTTAGCAAAGTCTGGTTGTTTGGGCTTCCAGAAGTAGTCACTGCCTATGCAAAATGCAACACAGCCACAGGGCTCTAGTGCCTCTCTTTCCATTTCAGACTACAACCTTCATCAACAAGGTGATATATTTGTGTCTCTGAGAGGGTGCATTCACTGGGGCCAGAGGGAGGGAAGAGGAGCACAGAACATGTAGACAGAGAAAGGCTGCCTTACAATTAAATACAATGTTGTCCTTAAAAATGGGGTGTGTAGGGAAAGGAGCTAATAGGAGTAGATTCCCAAAAGAAGAATGCACTGGACTCACAACAAAACTAATTGAACTTCCTTTGTCTTATATACAAATGCCAAGCAGAAACTGTATGATTATGCCAGAAACTATTTTCTGTATGCATGGCAACGTTTTAGCCATATACAGAGGTAAAAGCCACAGAGAAAAAAAAAAAAAAAAAAAAAAAAAGTTGAGAATGCAGGAAAGAAAGGAGGCTTAAAACGCACAACACTCCATCCCATCCCCCTCCCCTCATGCCAACCTCTCATCTATAATCCAACATAAGAGAGACAACAGGCAAACAGCAAGAGGTCATCTTCAAAGGGCTGGTTGCCAAGGGAGGCCAGTGGAAAGAGTGCAGGCATGTCCCCATCAAAGTCCAGCAGCTGCTAGACAGCCACAGAGGTGCAGATTCCCCTGGGCTGTAATGAAATTCAGAGATGGAGGATAGCGCTGGAGCTGCTCTAGCCAGCAGTATGGAATGCGTAGCTTTGTGCTTTGCAATAGGGAAAGCACACGAGAGAAAGGGTTATGGTATTTTCATCTTTCTCTCCACCCTGTTCTGTATTTCAGATACTTGAACTACTTTTCAGACTCATCAGGATACATCCTGTTGAATAACTGCAGCAGTTGGCAGAAGTAGGCAGAAGGCAACACACTGGATGAACTTTCTGCTCAGTTCAAAATTAAAATTTTGGCTCACTAACTACAAGTAGAACAGAGACAGAGAAAATACAGCAGAGAATGTGCAGTCAGCTGTAGTTTCATTACTTCTGACACAAAATGCAAACATATCTTCACAGTCAGAGCTTAGGACGCTGTTCTACAATAAAAACTGCCTTCAAATATTAGCCGACAAAGCATGTATCATTCTTCCTGGAGATAGTAAGAGATATTAATATAGACTCCTAGCTACCTACATCATTTGCATTAAAAAACCTAAAAGCCAGTTTACAAACAACCACAGATTACCATTCTGATAATTCTCTGAACTTCAGCTCTTTGTATTAAATGAATATATGGGAATCCCACATTAAAATTAAAAATTTAGGTCCTAGTCCTCATAGACAGGGAAAGAAGCTGCAAATGCAAGCATTGAAATCTAACAGCTTAATTAAAATACGAAAGCAAAGATGAATCAACAGTGATGTTATGAAAAAAAAAAAAAAATCAAAACTCTGACTTTTGTAATTCCTAAAAACTAAGGGCTACTTTGTTTTAAAGAAATGACTGTCAGCCTCCCTAGACAAGTGACTTAATTAGCCTAGAGAACATTAAAATTCAATTGTTATCAGTTAAAAATAGGATAGAAATAATTTCATGGTATTTACATCCCAATTCGTGCTTAGAATCCTCTCCAAAATACACAAAGAAGGGAAGCAGCTGACATTTGACAAGGAAGAACAGATACACTTCTATATCATGCATTTTAGACAGAGAGCAGCATTAAGTTACAGTTGATGTCATCAGACAATGGTAGCTTTGGTGAAAATGCAAATGGCAGAGTTACACGGTCTGAACAAATACTCTGGGTTCCAATACAGAGGTCAACGGAAATGAAAGTTTTAGTATTTAGAATGATCTTGATTACCACCTTGACCAAAAGTGAGTCTGGAAGCACCACCAAGGAAGCAAAAGACACAGCAGTGATACCATATTAGACCCCCATTTCTGTTAGTCAACACGGAAAAGGTTTCCAAGACCAAAACATGATATTTCCTTCCCTAACAATGTACCCTATCTCTTTGGTCAGCATGTGAATTAATCTTTGAAACACAGAATCATAGAACCGTCTAAGTTGGAAAAGACCTATGGTCGCAGCCAAAGTCAATGGCTGTACGTCCAGGTGGAGGCCGGTCACGAGCGGTGTCCCGCAGGGGTCCGTCTTGGGACCGGTGCTCTTCAACATCTTTACCAACGACTTAGACTGTGGGATCGAGTGCACCCTCAGCAAGTTTGCTGATGACACCAAGCTGAGTGGTGCAGCTGATTCCCCTGAAGGAAGGGATGCCACCCAGAGGGACCTGGGCAGGCTGGAAAAGTGGGACCACGAGAACCTGATGAGGTTCAACAAGGCCAAGTGCAAGGAGTGGCACTTGGGCCGGGGCAATCCCAGGTGTCTGCACAGACTGGGAGAAGAACTCCTTGAGAGCAGGGCTGCGGAGAAGGACTTGGGCGCTGTGATCGACCAAAAGCTGGCCATGAGCCGGCAGTGTGCTCCTGCAGCCAGGAAGGCCAATGGCATCCTGGGCTGCATCAAGAGAGGGGTGGCCAGCAGGGAGAGGGAGGTGATCGTCCCCCTCTGCTCTGCCCTTGGAAGGCCTCCCCTGGAGTGCTGTGTCCAGGCCTGGGGCCCCCAGCACAGAGGGGATGTGGAGCTGTTGGAGCGGGTCCAGAGGAGGGCCACCAAAATGATCAGTCACTGCGGCCTTCCAGTACTTGAAAGGAGCTCACAGGCAGGAGGGGGACCGACTTTTTACACGGGTGGATAATGGTAGGACAAGGGGGAATGGGCTGAAACTGAAAGAGGGGAGGTTGAGGTTGGATGTTAGGAAGTTCTTCACTGAGAGCGGTGAGGCGCTGGCACAGGCTGCCCAGAGAAGCTGTGGCTGCCCCATCCCTGGCTGTGGTCAAGGCCAGGCTGGATGGGTTCCTGGGCAGTTGGATCTAGTGAGCTAGTGGCTGGCAGCCCTGTCCACGGCAGGGGGGTTGGAACTCGATGATCTCTGAGGTCCCTTCCAACCCAAGCCATTCTGTGATTCCATGCTCATCAAGTCCAACCATCAACATGACCTACTGAGTCCCTTCATTAAACCACGTCCCTTAGTGCCACATCCATACTTCTCTTATACACCTTCAGGGATGGAGACTTCACCACTTCCCTTGGCCGCATCTTCTAATGCTTGACCACCCTCCCTGTGATGAAACGATACTTATACAAAGGCTCTTTCAAGATTCTATAAAAAATACAACCTACAGGTAACATAAGTTCCTTCAGCCTTCAGATTGCACAGAAGCTGCAGTGCTAAGTTTTTGGATATTACAAAAATTCTGATGCATTCCACCATCACAATACACATCAGTGCACATTAGACAGTTAACACAGAATATTGATTTTCTGTTTTTCAAAGAGATGTGCAAATGCTGATTAAAAAAAAAAAAAAAACAAGCTTGCTGTCAGCAGACAAATTTAGTGCACAAGAGTCTGTATCACCATTGGAGGATTTTTAAGAGATTGAAAACTAATGAGATGTTGAAAACCCTAAACACTTGATATTTGTTTGGTTTTATATCTCTAACAGAGATTACATTGCATTATATCTAGAAAAGAAACTCATTTATTCCTCTCTCTTGATATAAAGCTATTTGCACTGCATTCACTGTCCAGTCTTTCCTCACCCCTCTGCCATAAATGACTACCTAGGCCCCTCTTCAGACCCAATCTACTGTAAATTCCCTCTCTTATGACATAAATGGAAGAAAAATATTGAAATAAAGTCTATTCCCCATCTGAACGTCTGTATAAAGCATTATATGTGTTAAATTACCTAAGGTTGCCAGGAGATCGGCAAGACCCTCCTATGGTCATTCACAGTACATCAATTAGCTCTCATCAGTCGATTTGTACTAAAGAACGACCTTTGGTACAGTATAAAAATTTGGAAACGGGTCAATGGGAAGGTCCAGCTGAAGTTCAAGTAACTGGTAGAGTTTACATGTGTTTGCTTACAGATAAAGGACCTTGTTGGGCTCCAGCTCGTTGGGTGAAACCGTGGAAACAGAAGCACTCTCCAGGAGTCACCTGAAGAGCAGCTTTCAGGGGATGACATGCATCCCTTTAGCATTGCCTTCACTGTTTGTGATAATAGGTTTGTTGCATTGGGTTGGGTAGTCCCTCAACCTAAAGAAAATTCTGTTATTGATTCTTCATTTTTAACCCTAGGAATCACTTCTGTGAAGGCTTTAATCACGCTTAATAAGTTAGGAGATTTTTGTTATTAGCACATGGACACGAGTGTGATGATTTTGATGGAATGTGTTATATAATTGTTGTTATCACTGTTTTTGGATGTATTTGGAAGTGTCTGGTCCGTGCCTTATCCAAAGCCTTATCCTAGGCTTGGGTTGCTCAAAAACAAAAAGAGGGATCTGTTGCAGGGCATTTCTTACAGAGCAACGGGCATGTGAGCAACCCAAGCTTGTGAACAGTCCAGCTTTCTCAAGAATATTCCTGCACAACAAGATAAGGAAATCGTATCTTGGAAAACAACTGCAAGATGCCACAACGGACTTACTGAAGAATAATGGGGTTGGCCAGTTAGGGACCAATCAAATGTGGTAGCTAGGGCGCGTACTTTCAAAGCACTCAATTGCTACTGAACACATAATCTTTGTGGTCACTTCGGGAGGATATATAATCAAAACAACGGCGCAATAAACTGCTTTTGCTGCCTTTTTACCTTTCTATGAATGCCTTGCTGTTTGATCTCCGGCAAAATAAACTATGGGTATTGTGGGTCTTAGCTACACATTTTCCTTCAATTTGCAGCTACAGAGTTAGACTACTTTGGACATTTCCCCCCACTTTTTACCTTTGCATGCATTTCTCTTTAAGTTTAACCTTTAAATTTTCTAAATTAATAAGTACGTGACTTGAGGATAACTATCATTTTCTTGTACTGTGTTTTATCCTGAATTAGAAAGTACTCCTCCTCTCTCTACATTTAACTTTAGCTTACACTGTAGTAACCAAAAACACTTAGAAAATATCTTTTTTACAATCTGAAAAAAAGAGTTATATCTTAAATAATTTTTTAGTTTACCTTTTAGTCAGATTTGTGTTTACATTTCATCGGCTTTAAGCCATCCTAAAACAATACACAAACAGCAAGTGCACAGGAGTCAAGTCAACTTCGCAGAAGTTCTCTTTCAAACTCCAGCTGTCATGTTCCTTCTCATAGCCCAGTTTTTCCACTGGGTTGTGCTCTCAGTTTTCCTTAACTCTCCTCTCCTGTCTCCAAAGAGGTACAGCCTCATATTTGTTCCTAGGATGCCTCTTCCTCATTAAGCATCAAGTTCTCAAGACATTACCTCCACAGCATCCTTGGTGCTCTGCATCTGTTTTGCACTCAAATCCATTGGACAAAGTCCAAGCATTACATCTAGCTTTAAATACAGTTATTAGTCAGATCCAATGTCATCATTAATACCAGTACAATCTCTCTGACCTATTTAAGATGGAAATGGACATGAAATAAAAGCCTCTGCTTTAATTATTTGAGAGAAGGCTGTGGAATAAGGTGTATGCAAAGGAACAGAATCGTCTTCATCAGAAGGCAATGTAACTCTTCCATTGTTCTTCAGCTTACCTATCAGCAGGAATTTGATACATTCCCAGTCTGCTCTGACATCCTCTCCAGCCCTATGCTTCCAGGATTCTCCCAAGGCCACTCCACCTCTGAGCCTCTGGTGTATGCAATGCGACTCGCAGGAAGACACCAGGCATCCTGTTACGCATGTCTGTTATATCCTCTCTTCTCGCTCGCTGGCTCCTGAGCCTGGGTGCATGCGGGAAGATAGGCACAGACCTGTGTTACATGGCTGCATTGCCCCAAGGTAGGGAGAACAGACTGGCCTACTCACTGGATCTAACCCTAACATTTCCCTGAAAGACTATACAAAAAGCATTCCTATCTCCCTTTGCTTAACTCCTTCATTCACAGCACAGGGAAAACATGCCCCTGCCCAGAAAGAAATTGACTACTTGGGAAAAAGAAAGGAAGGAGAGAAGGAAGGAAAAGGAAAAGGAAAAAAAGGAAAAGGAAAAAAAGGAAAAGGAAAAGGAAAAAAAGGAAAAGGAAAAGGAAAAAAAGGAAAAGGAAAAGGAAAAGGAAAAGGAAAAGGAAAAGGAAAAGGAAAAGGAAAAGGAAAAGGAAAAGGAAAAGGAAAAGGAAAAGGAAAAGGAAAAGGAAAAGGAAAAAGGAAAGGATGTAGTGCCCAGTACTATGGCACATAAATCTGGTGCAGAGACTTGTTCCTGAAGACAACTTACAGATTAATGTTACTTTTTCCCATAAAAGACAATATCTGGTGCACTGGCTTCTCCATTTCAGATAAAGTAATGAATAACTTTCTATTACACAAGAATTTAGAGAACATTGAGACCTCACTGGAAGAAAATGCCCTTCTTAGAAACAGCCACCTGATGGCAGCCTGTGGCTTCAGTCCTATTGTTCTGAGTGGCAACTGGCAACCATTTTGAATGAGATTAGCTCTATACTAAATTACCGCTGAAGAATGTTCTGTAGTAGGTAACAAAAAAATAACAACTTTGAAATAAAAAGCTATTCTTAATTCTAATGTAGCATATTGCAGAAATATTCACTGTAAATATCCCTATTTCACATACTGTGAAATTCTTCCCTCTTTCAATCTCAATTTTATATATTTTGCAGAGCAAATAACCAAACTAGATGCAAAATGCAGGTCTCCATGGTTCAGTCCAGTGCACTATTCAAAACACTTCATCAGTATACAAAACTGATTCATCAGCTTCACTTATTGTTCACAGTCTATATTTTAACATTTTGAGCAAGAATTCTATTCTATACCCAAGAAACTAGCAATCCTTCTTCTTTTCCATCTTTCAAAGGAATTTGTAGAAACTTAGCACTTGGTGCCTGAGGATTTATTTTATATTACTTAAAGTCAAACCAACAATAACGAAAGTATCTGAAATTCTGGAGACCCGATGCATTTCCTTTTGCTTTAAGAACAAAATTCAACCTGACTTAAATACAGAATTACAACTTGTAAAATAGAACAACTTTCCTCAGTTTCTTCTCTGACACAGTATTAACATACATGCTCATTATATTACAACATCCTTAAGCATGAGGGGAATACTACAACTACAGGACTTCCTAAACTTCAACATTTACCTAAGTTTTTTTGTCCAAATAATTTTATCTGACATTGCTGTTCTAAACGTTCACTTCCATCTAAATTGTATAGGAATACTAAGGCTGGAGTATCAAGTGTTTCATTTAAGTGTGAAACTTGAGGTAACCCATTTAGTCTTAATTCAGGTACTTGTACTGTATTTCAGGATACAGAGATGGCTTTCCCTCCTTCTTTCCCCATCTTTCGCTAGATTCCTTCTCCCAATGGCCACTAATACAGTGCTTAATCTCTCTTTCAGACTACCCCTTTATTTCCTCTCTTCCACACAAACCCTCTTTTTTTCTTTTCTTTTTCTAAAAACCAGCTCCTGCAGCACTGGCATACAGCCCACTCTAATAAGTCCAGCTGAGCTTATTGGCTTGGGTTTAGTACTATATATCTACTGTTGGCACTCCTCACCACTGAGGTATGCCTCACTGAATGGGAAACCAGTGGTGTAAACTGTACTCCAAGAATGCAGCAGTGTGGGGCAAATGAGTGCTGTCTGTAGGAAGTTTCCCTCCCATACTACAAAAATTGGACAGTGTGCAGTGAATGAGGTAAGTTACTATGAGAAAAGAAAATACAATGTTGTGGTTAAAGCAGCTGAATGCTTCCCAAGAGACTGGATTGCTTCCTCTGCCTCTGAGTTCCTATGCAATGTTGGGTAAGTCATAAAAGCAACCATAGAGGGTGTGATCAAATACGCACCCAGCACAGTATCCTATCTCCAACAACTGCCAACTGCTTATGTTTAGAGAAAAGCGGCAGAACAGATGCCGAATGATTCTTCTTTTGACACAGCCTCTTAATTAAGGCTACCAGGGTCTAGAAGACTTCCAGAACTGAGACTTTAACAAGAACATTGTGTTTAACAGTAAGCAACACGTCTATGTTCCATAATTTTGCCTAATCTCTTTTGGACCACACTCGTGCTTTTGGCTTTTACACCATCCTACAGCAAGTAACACAACTTACCATGTTAAAAATACACATTGTTTTGCTAACTTTAAGGCTGCTTTGTGAATTTCACTCATTAGGCTCTGGAAGTCCTCATATTGTAAGGAATAGCCAATAATTGCTCCTTAATCACTGTCTCTACATCAGACTTTGAATAAAATTTCTTAACAACAGCCTCTTTTCCAAGCTGATACAATGCAGTCTTTTTTGGTGGATGTCACTCCACTACATCGTAAGGCTGACACCTCATGTCATAAGGCAAATCATACTTTGTGATTTGCCTTCTCCTTTGTTTAGTCTCCCTTTCCAATTTTAGGATACACTGACTTGAACTGCATGCAACATTCCTGTACTTAGAGGCCAGTGTTACCCACAAGATTTTCTGTTTTGTTCTCTGCTCCTTTCCCAGTAATTCCAACATTCTCATGAAATTTTCTGTGTTGCTTCTATCAAGGTAATACTTTCAGAATACACTTTATCCTTAAGAAGGAAAAGAAATCTTAGCCACAACTTTGAGAAGCCTTTTAGGATCCTTCCTTGCTCTTCTCTGTATACGCCTCTGGTTTGCACTGCAATTAACCAAGATACTTCACACAATCAGCACTGACACAGCACCTACTGTGCATACAGCCATGACTTGTTGGGGAGAATCCCTTTAACCAAGGTCCTTACATGGCACAGACATACAGAGAGCAGCGTCTGTAGAAAGTGCTTTTATTTTTGCATATCTCACAAGGTCAATGGGATCTGTGCCTAGTAAGAAAACAAACAGAAAAGGCTAGGCATTGTGAAAGGAACCACCACACTCACAATTACATCTCTTTACTCCTCATCTAGGGAACTGCTAAATTTTATGTAATATTTAGTTAACTGTTAGCACTCATTTTAAAAAATACAAATAAGAGTTTAATAAAGGATTTTGAATATTCATTGGTTATATGTCTATTGAAAGCTAATAAACATTGTGAGCACCACAGAAAACACCACAAAGAAAAAAAAAGAAAAAAATAAAAGCTCTGTGAGAAGGGCTGGGATTAGGATACCTTGTTGACTGCCATACCATGTATAGCCTCTGCCTGTGAGGTAAAAGTAGGCAAAACTACTTATATCAATCTTCAGATAGATTATTTTGTTCTAACATTCTATACCATATTTTGGTTTCTTGCTAGTACCTAACATCACTAGACAGCATTGTTGGTTTTTTTTTTTGGTTTTGTTTTTCCAGAGTGCCTCGACCAACATAGCTACTATAGAACTAAATTAATGTATTACTGACTTCAAATCCACCAGCCAGAATTGGGTGCAGTTTCAGGCCCAGGAGCCATAAATTAGTGAAGTTTTCTCAGTGTTAAGGAGTCAGCCCCTTACTCCCACCATTCTTTTTAAGAGTTCTGTGAGACCAGTACAAGCATTCAACTTGTCATTCAACACATTCACCCAGACTAACAAAAGTTTTCTGTGCAAGACTACATCATCTTTCAGTAAATAACTTCATACGTTAGCTTGCTGTGCTGGAACTTCATACTACTGTGCACTATGGATACATGTATGCTAGTATTCAGCTGATGAACTCCTCTTTCTATATTCTGCCAATCCAAAAGAGAAAGGCCAAGACCACCACCACATCTAATGCTGTCCATATCAGGCTTTAAGGATGTGTGTTGCATCATCAGCCTACAGTAATAAGCTTTAAAACACATGGGTGGAGGAAGAGCTGGGGGAAAAAAGTTCCTAGCCACTGATCACTACTACCTGAGGTGCCATTATCTTCCATAGTGTTTCTTGGACGTGCATGAAATTCTTTTGTCACAAACAGAACAATGAATGACAGAACGTCACCTCTAATCAAACATGACTGAATTCATTACTCAAAAAATAAAAATAAGTGATGAACAAAATTCCTGGATTTGTATCTGAAATGTCATTGCTCAATTAAAAAGTTTAGCACATTTTCTCCTACATTAATAATTTTTTCCCATTTCTTTAAACAAAGAAAATCTAAATGAACAAATCAGACTGTTTGTTTAAATGAACAAACAGTTGACAGTGATACAGCTCAGTTCCTTTATAAACTCCCTCAAGTTGAAGTCAGATTAAAACCTGCTGAAGGTCAAACTCATCTGCTTACTACCATCATCAGCTTCCTGCTCATTCACAAGTATAGGAATGGTTACAATAGGGCCATCAAGACAAAAGATTGCTTCATAGGGGATGTCTTGCAGAGGAAGACCTTACATCAGCCTAACACTCCTTTGTTCAAAGAGCTCTGAACATTAATAGCAGCTACAGACGATGCAGCTGCTGCACAGAATTGGAAAGACAGAAAGAACAATTACTTCCTGGCAACACTTTTTCATCCACAGCTCAGAAAAAGACCTATGAAATGTATGCTGAACAGTAAGAGAATGAGATAGAATTCTGGAAATTCACTCTTCTTCCTTCCATTCAGGTTAGTGAGCACTTTAACTAGGTGGCAATTAAACTGTTGTTCTAGATCTCCTGCACTATGACACAACAACTCTGACTCCTTTGCCTCCAAAAATAAGTATGTCATAGTATGCAACAACCCTCACAAGGTTCTCAGAACCAAAATCTTGCTCTCTTAAATTCAGACAAGCAATCTATGAAGTAACAGGGTGGAAAAACATGTGGAATAAATAGCTATCAAGGCTCTTATGTATTATTTGATGCTAACAGGAAATCCTATGGCATGAGCTGGTAGGGTCTAGAAGCAGGCACTACAGAACTCTCACCATGCGCTTGCTTTAATCTTATATTCCTTCCTAAGTATCTGCAACTAAATTCTTCCAGGAAAGTCACTGGTGCAGATTAATTTTTAGGCTAACTTGGTATGGCAGTTGTGTTAATTCACATGATCGCATGAATCAAAAGGCCACAGATACTGCTGACAGAAGTGGGAGACCAAGCTCGGTAGAGTACATAGGGAACCAGCTGAAATGTCTTTTTTTCATCCCGTTGCTCACTAAAAGCATGGGGATGCCATATTGACGGCAGAACCCTGCAATACATCTTCTATATGGGTAGAGGAACCTCTGCTTTACCTACTGCTGTCTGTTACAACAGACTGAATCACCATAGATTCCCAGAATTATGGAATATCCTGAGTTGGAAGGAACTCACAAGGACCATCGAGTCCAGCTCCTGGCCCCACACCGAACCACCCAAATCCTATGTCTGAGCATGGTGTTCAAATGCTCCTTGAGCTCCAGCAGCTTGGAGCTGTGCCCGCTGCCCTGGGGAGCCTGTTCCACACCCACCACCCCCTGGTGCAGAGCCTTTTCCTAAGACCCCTTGACCCACCCTTGACACAGCTCCATGTTGTGCCCCCAGGCCCTGTCACTGCCCCCAGAGCGCCTGCCCCTCTGCTCTCCTCTGTGGGAGCTCTAGGCCACCATGAGGCCTCCCCTCAGCCTCCTCTGCTTTGGGATGAACAAACCAAGGGGTCTCCGCATCTTGCCCTCCAGACCCTTCTCCATCTTCATAGCTCTCCTTTGGATGCTCTCTAATAGTTTTATATCTTTCTTGTACTGTGGTGCCCAAGACTGCACACAGTGCTCAAGGTGAGGCTGCACCAGCGTAGAGTGGGAATCTGGCTGGGGTTCTCAGCAAGGAAATATTTTAAAGTGGATGCATAAGTTCCTAGAAGTCATGGTAACTGCTAGTATTCCCATTCCATAATTTCTCTCTAGCCTCTCCACCTCATGAGGGGAAAGTGCCTGCAGTGTTAACAGAAGTGCATGTCAGAGCCCATCTCAGAGCTCTATAAGATGTGCAAATTTCCTGGAGCCTGAAGGTTTGGTAACTAGAAACCAAAATTAGTGTATTTTAATTGTATTGAAGCTCTTTTTCTAGCGTCAAGTATCAAATCAGACACATCTGTGGAAGAGAATTGCAGAAGAAACGTTCAAGCGAATGGAGGGGAAGAAGTTTTGATTCTAACCAGCAAACTTGAGAAACTTCTATATGAGACAACGTAGGAGTGCTACTATCATCCCAGATACTCCACAACAAAGAGGATGTATCCGTTTTTGAGCCAGGATCTCTTATTAAGGCAATGAACTGATTTAGCAGACTAAAAATATATCTTTGACCCTGGAAAGAAGCATGAAAGTCAACAGTCCTCCTTTCCACCATGACAGATTTTCAGACTTCACAGTGACACAATTTTGGGCACTAATCTGAACTACACTGTAAATAATCTCATGGCCACAAGGAAAGAAAAGCTAGAGATTTTACCAGCTAGAAGTAACCACTGTGGTTTCTGGCATCATACAGTACGTTTTAGGACTGAGATAATGCCATTAGATCGTCCTTCTAAAAAAATCAGTATGTGAAACAATGCGGAATAGTGAAGTCAGTTTTCAGTTTCAGAATTTTGTCAGCTCTCCAGAGACTAACTACAGCAGCCCTCCCTTCCCATGGGGACCTATTCAGGCAGTTCACACAGACATACTCTCTATACCCATGGAGACTTTACCTGTGATCAAGGCAGGTAGTTCTGCCTGAGTTTCAAACATGTACAAACTCAACGCAACAACATCAACTAATATGTGTTGCCTCTCTGACAGTAATCACTCGTTCAGACTTTGTACCATGCCCACATGGTCACAAAGTTTTTCCATATCACACGGTACTAGCTCTTGTCATCACCATACACTGTACAAATATATATTTGGGTAGAAAAGCTACACTATCATGCTCTAGGTCACAATTTCATAAGGTTCCCTTTGGAAGGCTGTTTTCTGTCCTTCACTTTTATAATCAGAATGGAGGTTCAGAAACACAGCTCTGTGGCACTTCTGTAGCTGCAGTATATGAAGAATTGAAGTTTGTAAAGAAGAAAATTGGAAACTCCTTCCATCCTTACACATCTGTTGCAGAAGTCACACCTCTCCTTCCTCCTTTCCACACATATGAAGGGGGAATAAATGGTTTCTTTCTTATTTACAGTTTGGGCCTGGACAAGCCTATGCTTCTTGACACGAGGCTTATCACTTTCCCTCTAACTCCACCTTGCCTGTATTCCTTTTCAAACATACCAAAAAAATTTTAACTGGAGTTCTCATGAGAAAACAAAATAGTTTCCATTTTAATAATGAAGGCAGTTTGAAAATAAGCATTCCTTCCGTTGTTATTTTCCTACTTCATCCCACATGGACACCACAAGTGAGAGAATACCACATGCTGAAGCAGTGCATAGTAAAGTACGTAAAACTGCAAGTCTGCAGTTATTCCAAAATGCTTGGGCTCCATGCTATCCACAGAAATCTTCTAAATACTCAGGTATACATGCCCTACATCTGTGGCACACGCTTCACCTCTCTAAACAAATAAGGACTGTCTTTGTGTTTTTGTTGAAATTAAAAAAAAAAAAAA
>VXAV01010899.1:138152-160174 GCA_013399715.1 Alectura lathami
TGGTTTTTTTTTTTTTTTCTTTTCAGCGCACATTTGAAAAACAGCCAAGGCAACACTTTAATACATATATAATGCAACGTAGCATTCTGTGCTATACATACTGTGGTAGACAGAAGTGCATGATGTTTCAAGACGTATTAGACAAATGCAGGGAGAAAAGGACAATGAAAAGTTACTAAACACAGAAATGTTTTAGGACGTTGCTGGATGGAGCAATCGGTTCAACAGACTTCCAAGCCACCAGCTGTGGCTTCCCCACAACCAATCACACAGTGAGCTGAATGTCAGAAAGCGCACTGGGATAGACAGATCTTCAGTTTTATTTATCTCATTACATAATATTTTGGGGAATATACCATCTTTTCACCCCCAAAATATGTATCAACTACGTCTAGCAAACAGTTTTATGGATTTCTTTTAAACTTCATCTAATCAGGAAAGCAAGAAAAACAGTCGTGATCATTTCCGCTGTGCTGAAAAAGCCGCTAAACTGCAATGCTTCAGCTAGGGATGAAAATACCCCTTTCTCTGCAAATACACTTGCACTAAACACTTGAATTTGATAAAGAGCAGAAATTGCAGCGCATCATTTGCATGTAATTCGCATGCTTA
Source organism: Alectura lathami (assembly GCA_013399715.1). NCBI lineage: Eukaryota > Metazoa > Chordata > Aves > Galliformes > Megapodiidae > Alectura > Alectura lathami. The sequence goes on from VXAV01010899.1 coordinate 138,765, forward strand.
GAGAATGACTTTGAAGCAGGGGAGAAGGGAAGGAAATGGGAAGACCATTCTTTGAATGTTTCCAGTGGTCCAGCAAGAAAAGCCTCTTGCTGAATACTTAAGTACCAGCAAAGGCAGTGACAAAGTCTATTATAAACACATTAGCCCTCAAACTTCAGCTGTGAACACATCGATTTAAATTCCTGAATCCAAAGCAGTACACATCTGAATGATTCTTAAACTGCTGTTTTTGTATGTCTCTTCATCCTTATATTTGTCACTCTAAGGCATATGCAGTAAGAGACACAGCCATCTGCATAAAAACTGCAAATTTATTTATGACAACTGTATCTCTAATTTCCAATATCCAATGTAACTCCTGCACTCAAAAGGGGCTGAAGGGGTAGGTTTGTCACAAAACTTACATATTTTTCTTTGTAAATGGGTCAGAGAAGCATAGCTTCAGAAAAAATGAGAAATTCAGTTGCAAGAACAGAACAATGCCTTTCATAGTGTTCAGTTACAAGAAGAAACACAAAGAAGAGAAATCTAGTTTTCTTCAGAAACTTTTCAGAAGTAATATTTTGGCCAGTTCATGAATAACAATTAGTATTCAAAATTAATTAGTTTGCTGCTTGTTTTTTTTTTCTTTTAGTAGGAAAATAACTCAAAATAAATAACTCATATAAACTCAAATAAAATAAAATAACTCAATCAAGCAGTACCATGAAAACATAGTTGTCACTGTTTGAGACACTTCAGTGCTAGGACTGTGAGCTACAAAAGAAATTCAGTGACAGGAGGTTTGGATGCCATACAGAAATGTCTGCGACTGAATGGCAAACACAGTACTGAATACAGATTCTCATGCTCCAAGCCTTACCAGTGCTGAACTAGCAAACAGGACAGAATCCAAAAATATTTGACAAGAGATCAATATTACCTGTAAGATTTATTAAATTTATACAAGCAGTATTTGTGAATGGATTAATTATGGGGATAAATAAAAAATAGCAATACAGAGTAACTGTTTTGAACAGGTTACTTAGGCAAGGGGATGAGTCAGGCCTAAAAAAAGCCATTAGGTCTTATTTCGGAATTTGAAAGACTGTTTCAATTGTTAATTGTGGGAAAACGAAGCTCTGAATTTGCCAACAATTTTGTTCTAGAAATGTCTGCAATCCAAGCACCAGCTGAAAAGCTCGTATTACAGTTTCAGAAACTTGTTTTGGTCAAATGGGTTGGGGACGGGGGAAGTCAAACACATGGCATTACAAGAACTGCAACAAAATGCAAGATGATGACAAACTTTCAGCACACAACTCTATGATACCTGCTACAAAACTACCAGAGGGTGGAAGACTGTTACACTAATAGATTAGTGTGCTGATGCACCTGTTCATGCAGGAGATCCTTCTTTATGCAACACGAGCCAAAAAAAGTAAATCCTGCTGTAATATTGAGACACGCATACCCAAGCAGCTAACGTTTGTACCTGCTTTATTTCAACTTTAATTCTCTTTGTCAAATCCCTTGGCTTGACTTTAAACCTTTAAGAGAGGCATAGAACCAATTTCCAAAACAGCACTAATTAGCTTTCATCAAGAAATGTAAGGTCTCTAAATATGAGAAGTACCAAGCCCAGTTTCTCTGCTTGCAACCCATCTGGAATCCAACATATTTGTGAAATACTGGAACATGATAGAAATATTCCACCTGTAAAATCATCACGAAGGATAACCATGATTTTTCTGCACATGCAGAACATGGTTGGGCTGAGAACGTCAAAATTCTAGAACACCCTGGCATTTCCCTTCAATGTCCTTTTAGGCCTGCTCCGCTCCAAAGGACCAGAGATAAGACATCATACTAAAAATGCCAGTAGGGGAGCATCACATGCAAGAAACTCTCCCTCTTCTCAGCTCTCTTTCACCACACATCTATGTCTGGGTATGATGAAGGCGATTAGCTCGTACCATGTATGTTCTGTGTTAACTAAAAAGCATCACCTTTCTAAACAAATCAAAGCTTCTCCCCTTGCAAACAAAGTTCAATGATGGGGAGAATTCTGAATTACTTAGTTTATTATCATTTTTTCTGTTTTCTGCTCCACTGTTCATGGGAAACACTTGCAAATATCTTTCTACTGAAACACAAATGTAAATGAAGTGTAAGAAATCTGAGTCCTTGAAATTGTTAACCAAACATACTACTGCCTGCTCGAATATGCTTTGTATCAAGAATTTGATTTACACCTTAGATTCTCTCAAGTAAAACAGAATGTTCTATACAGAAATGTCCACATGTACATTAAAGGCTGTCACCACTGAAGAAGTAAGCCATTTATGCTGCCTGCTTACAGAGGGGAAGCATACAGAAACTCATCGTACACCAGAAACAGACCTTATTTCAAATATGCTACACAAATTTGATGCACTGTTTAGCGATGTGGCTCCAAAGGAAGAACAAAGGGAGAAATCCACTATTTATTCGCTCTGCAAAGACAGGCACTGGATCGTTCCATCTGAACATTCCCTCACATACCTTAGCATCTAAATCTGTAATTTTTACTGCATGACAGAAAACAAAACCTTTAGAGTCCTATTTAAATTAGGGCAAAGACCTTCACCATGGATCTGCCCAAGAAAGACCCCCGACATGGGCTTTTTCCTTTATATAGTCCATTTTAAGGTGTATTTTAGAAGCAGATGACTTGAATACCCCAAACTTCCATCTTTTCCAGTTTTCCACACCAGTGCAGACGATAAGACAAATCATTTGAAAGGGCTAGTTTTGATTTATTAATGTAAGCTTTATTTGCACACCATTTCACAATCATGAGAAACCTAAGGTTGCAATACTCCCACAGACTAAACAATCAGTGCACCAAATACCTATGAGCAGAAACTTCATTTCGGAAGTCATGTTCTTTATTCATATGACAGGATTTAGCTCCACATACTGCTGTCATACCAGACTTGCTGTTCATCACTTATCGACACACACTAATCACCCCATGAGAAAGGCAAAAATTAAGGTAAGTTTGAGGAAATAACAGAGTCTGCTGCCCTGTGTAGAAGCTGTTTCAGAAATAGTGCATGCAAGTTCAGAACGCTTTTCAAAAGCAGCACTACTACAAGCTTCTCACCACCTTTTTCTCATCATCCTATACAATTATCAGTTCTATCAGCTTCTCCTTCTTTGCAAACCTTATCCACCAAGGCTCTAGTAACCATGCTTCCAGCCCCACAGACAATACATCCCAGCCTACCAGCAGCTAAGTTCCTCCTCAGAAAGCTGTTTCCTCCCCCCCGTGTCCTCCTCAGCCACTTCCACCCAGAGAACATGGAGGTAGGCTTAGGAAAGCAATCTGGATCTCTGGAGGACAGCAGGGGAGCACTGCTGCTTTTCCAGGATTAGCTGCCAAGATTTATACAGCTCGAATGAAGTTTATTCACCCACTACCTGTCTCAGTAATAGAAATATGATCCTAAAGTCTTAACATCAGAGATACAATTTCATCAGCACTTCAGAAGGCAGCACATCCTCACCTAAAACAAAGTAGAGCATATGTTTTGTTCTAACCCATTTTGTTCCCCTAGCTCACTGCTAAGTCATCCCTCAGCTTCTGCAAGGACACTGGAGTGACAGGTTTCTAAATGGCCAGTAAAAAAAAAAAAATTAAGGTACCCATAAAGTCCCAGTCAAGTGGCTCATTTTTAATTGCTTCTGAAATGACTCTATGCTTAAATAGGTCTTCTTAGGAACTAAGGCTTTGACCAGGACAAACAGTGAAAACGTTTGCACTTCTTTTAAAAAATAACTACATTTTTTTAAATTGAAAATATAAGTGCCATTATTTTTTAAGAGGTTTTTTTCATTTTTCATTTCTTCTAGCATTGGCCTAATTTTGCATATGCAAATAAAACCATTCCTTTCTCCCTAAGGCAGAGTTTGTGGTGTTTTACACAAACTGCAAAAAATTATGAATTCACTTGTAGATTATCTTTGAAACCAAGAAGTGCTATTCTGGGCTGAGAAATGGACAACTACATTTGGGCATGGATATGCCACATTATTGTGTTGATACAAGGATTAAATTCCTCCATCATACAGCCCACGAGCCTTTCCTTAGAGCAGAGTAGCCTCTGAAGGCATACAAAGTGCTACAGGGTATTCTCCAGCTGTTCAGTTTTTACAGTTTGTTATACACCCATTGACTGCTTTAGGGCCCCTTTCTTCTACTGTTTGTTCATCTTCTCCCTATTCTAATGAGTGGCTCATTTGCTTTCTGGCAAAAATGCTATAAAAAAGTGAAGTTCCCTTCCCTGCAACCTTTCCTTGAGCATATTCAGGACTTGTACTACTTTTCTCAGCCTTTCCTAGGTAACTACCTAGTCCTAACATAGGTAATAATTCTGCCTTAAGACTATGATTACCATTAATCTCCAGTATACACTGTGTCAGTTTATATATTTTGTTTTGAAGAATGTACTATTTTATATGAAATATGTTTATAATCACTCGATTCCAAGATTCAGCAGCACTTGGACAGTAAAACTGCTAAAATATGCTAAAATATAAAATATAACTGCTAACACAGTAAGCACAGTAAGACCAACATAGCGTTTGCAGAGCCTACTTAAAAGTGTTTGTCAGTACTAGGGTCTCCACCATCAGTCATGATCCACAGCATCTCAAAACATTCCAGTTTTGGATCTCCACAGAGCAACAACGTATTTCAGTGCTGGCAAAAGTATTTTTAAAATCCTAGCCAAACAAACAGGTATCATTGCTCTCTGCCCTAACAGAGAGGGTAAAGAACAACTCAAAGGGAAGGTCTGAGCCTGCAGCTTGTGGATTTATTAATTAATTTATATGAGTAGGCCTCTTTTATGTAGACTTAAGATCACTTCACTGTAGTCCACAACCTCACTGGGAAAAATGTTAGGGAATCTGTACATTATTTATTTATTTTTTGTCCCTAAGGCAACACATTAGAAAATACCAAGGCAACAAGTGTTTGACAGCCTTTTGACCCGTGCATGATGATGATGGACAGACAATGTTATGCGAAAATAAAACTGTAAGAATGAATAATCATGCTAATTATGAAGTAAACAGTCTAAGCAGAGCTGATCAAATGCACTGGATCAGAAAAAAAAACCACATTTGTATCACAGAGGTCAAAAGCCTGATACAATCATACTTTAAAACAGATTCAATTTTATTACATTTAAATTCCAGGGGAAAAAAAAAAAAATGCTTTCTATATGTAAACATTATGCCTTCCAGACAATTTTTCTCAAGTTGTAGGAGATGCTCAATATCCTCCATCAGATGGAAGAGACCCCTTCCAAAGCTGAAGAATTTTCCAAAGTCCATTCCTTCTCTAAACATAAGTTAGAGTAACATTTGTCAAGTGCAGCACATGCTGTTTAGTTCACTGAAAGTCTACAACCATCCGAGTAACCTGAGAAGACTACAAAGCTCTAGACTCAATGGCTCAGCCACAATGGCTCCAGCTACTGCCTGCATATGTGTTTACCAATGACTTCAGACCATAAAACATCACTGAAAAATATATTCACTAGGGAAGTAGATTTGGAAACTGGAGGAACAACTAAACAATAAAAACACAAGAGTTCTCATTTTTGCCAATAAGTATGGATGCTGACAGCACCAAGTTCTCTGCTACTAGCACAGTAATGATCCTTGCCCAGCATAACTTCTTTACCATGAAGCTGCATCCTGTGATGCTATGGTCACAACCACTACACTCCTCTACAGAACATCTCATTAGTGTAAGCATTTATTTAATCCCATCCTGCCCCTGAACGCTTGACACAATTCCAAATTACTTTTACAAGGGCAAGAAAGGAGCAAGGAAAAGCAGACTTTTAAACAGAGAAGTCCATTCCTTCTTCCGCCCTTTGTATCATGAGATATCATGTGTCAGAAGCTGTAAGAGCTTTTGAGCCCTTTTAGCAACTTTCCTTTGCTCTTGATGACCTCAGGCAAGGTTGCTCAGCAGCAAGGAGGGAACAGCAGGCCCTTGAACAAGGATGTGGAGACATCTGTCTCAGCTACAGAACATTAACAATGATGCTGGTGTGACATATGACCACATGCAGAGGAAGCAAGCTCTATGAAGAGGAGTTCACGTGCACTCATTGTAATCAGGTTACTACCACATAACCAGGTTTCATACTCCCAAAGCCCTTTCCAGCAGTGTGAGCTCAAGTAACCAAATAAACACTAGAAAAAAAATGCTGCAGCTTCAGCCTGGGGGAGAGGAAGAGTGAAGATACAGTGTGCTAACCTCCCAGTTCATGGACAGCAGTGCAGTAGAGCAGCTGGACCTCTTTTGCTGAGGTGGTCATACGGCAACAGTTTGTTCAAAAGAAAGTTTGCAAAACATAAGCAGTGAAGTGCACAGACATGACAACAGCAGCCACCAGGCCTGAAAACTGATCTTAAGTCAGCACAAGTAAAGAAATCACAGGAATTCATTTTTTTTTTCTCTACAAAGCTAAAAATCAGAATGATTTTCTTTTAATTTGACTTGCATATTCATTTAATATTAGATAATAATCATATTTAATTTCCATGTTGAGATAAGGAAAGGAGCAATATGGCCCACTCGCCTGTGTCTGGTACGCTTTTAACTGAACTCTTGATACTGGGTTATTTGGAATGGGAAGGGAATATTGACAAAGATATTTGAAAGTTAAATCTTCTGTGTGAAGATCCTGTGTGAGCCACAGCCTTGGTACTACTGCTCATTCCTAAGTTTAGAGCTGGTTCGTCAATCTTAATAAGCAGTTTTAATGCTAACGTATACTTCCTATCGACGTTGTGCAAACATCCCAGAATGTTTTAAGAAATTACTGAATCTAGACTAGTAATATGTAAATTCTATATTAACTGTTAAGCCTCAAAAAAAAAAAAAAAAAAAAAAAAAAAACACCAGCAGCTTTTNATGTAGGGAAGGGATGAGGAAGGCCAAGGCGCAGGTAGAACTAAGCTTGGCGAGGGATGTGAAAAACAACAAGAAGGGTTTCTTTAGCTCCATAGGGCAGAAGAGGCAGGTGAAGGAGAGTGCTCCCCCTCTAACGAACGGAAAGGGAGAACTGGCCTCCTCTGATGTGGAGGAGGCTGAGGTACTTAATGACTTAATGACTTAGCCTTGGTCTTCACTGCCGGTCAGGCTGCCCACGTCTCTTGTGCCCCTGAAAATCCAAGTGGGGATGGGGGGAGCAAAATCCTTCCCTGTGTAAGAGCGGAGCAAGTCCGAGGCCACCTTACGGGACTGAATGTCTACAAGTCTATGGGGCCGGACGGGATGCAGCCCAGGGTCTTGACGGAGTCGGCTGATGTGGTTGCCGAGCTGCTCTCCATCATATTTGAAAAGTTTTGGCTGTCAGGCGAGGTCCCCGGTGACTGGAAAAAGGGAAACATCACGCCCATTTTTAAGAAAGGGAGAAAGGAAGACCCGGGGAACTACAGGCTGGTGAGCCTCACATCTGTGCCTGGGAAGATCATGGAGCGGATCCTCCTGGAGGAGATGCTAAGGCACATGTGAGATGAGGAGGTGACCCGAGACAGGCAGCACGGCTTCACCCAGGGCAGGTCGTGCTTGACCAGTCTGGTGGCCTTCTGTGATGGACTGACGGCATCGGTGGACCAAGGGAGGGCGGCGGGTGTCGTCTGCCTGGACTTGTGCAAGGCCTTTGACACGGTCCCGCACCATATCCTTATCTCTAAACCGGGGAGATGTGGATTTGATGGGAGGACTGTTCGCTGGATAAAGAACTGGCTGGAGGGTCGCAGCCAAAGGGTTGCACTCAATGGCTCTATGTCCAGGCGGAGGCCGGTCACGAGCAGTGTCCCCCAGGGGTCCGTCTTGGGACCGGTGCTCTTCAACATCTTTACCAACGACTTAGACTGTGGGGTCGAGTGCACCCTCAGCAAGTTTGCTGATGACACCAAGCTGAGTGGTGCAGGTGATAGCCCTGAAGGAAGGGATGCCACCCAGAGGGACCTGGGCAGGCTGGAAAAGTGGGACCACGAGAACCTGATGAGGTTCAACAAGGCCAAGTGCAAGGAGTGGCACTTGGGCCGGGGCAATCCTAGGTGTGCGTACAGACTGGGAGAAGAACTCCTGGAGAGCAGCCCTGCGGAGAAGGACTTGGGCGCTGTGATCGACCAAAAGCTGGCCATGAGCCGGCAGTGTGTCCTTGCAGCCAGGAAGGCCAGTGGCATCCTGGGCTGCATCAAGAGAGGGGTGGCCAGCAGGGAGAGGGAGGGGATCGTCCCCCTCTGCTCTGCCCTTGGGAGGCCTCACCTGGAGTGCTGTGTCCAGGCCTGGGGCCCCCAGCACAGAGGGGATGTGGAGCTGTTGGAGCGGGTCCAGAGGAGGGCCACCAAAATGGTCAGAGGGCTGGAGCACCTCTCCTGTGAGGAAAGGTTGAGGGAGTTGGGACTGTTCAGCTTGGAAAAGAGAAGGCTCCGGGGAGACCTCACTGCGGCCTTCCAGTACTTGAAAGGAGCTCACAGGCAGGAGGGGACCGACTTTTTACACGGGTGGATAATGGTAGGACAAGGGGGAATGGGCTGAAACTGAAAGAGGGGAGGTTGAGGTTGGATGTTAGGAAGAAGTTCTTCACTGAGAGCGGTGAGGCGCTGGCACAGGCTGCCCAGAGAAGCTGTGGCTGCCCCATCCCTGGATGTGTTCAGGGCCAGGCTGGATGGGTTCCTGGGCAGTTGGATCTGGCGAGCGAGTGGTTGGCAAGCCCTGTCCATGGCTTTGTCCAGGGATCTTTGAGGTCCCTTCCAACCCAAGCCATTCTGTGATTCTATGATTCTCAGCAAAATGATGCAGAGCTAGTTAAAAATCTCACATGTGTGTGTAGGCCATACACAGCTTGCATTTTGTTTCTTTTGAATTCTATAATTCTTTTTGACTACAACAGTACCATATGCTAGAGGCAGGAGAGAAAGCAATTCATTAAAGCGTAACCTTAGATTAGTAAGACCAGCTTTTTATTACAGCTTTATCAAATCTCTACCAAAAAAATAAACTAAAACTAACTTGTGATCTTTGGGTAAATCCTTCCCAGCGACGGAAGCATTGAATATTTTGATACTTCAGAAATTTTCCTGTCTCACAAGGATGTTGCACAAAAATAAAGTCATAATCACATTCATCCATCCATCCCTAGATACAAGCACTGAAATCGTATTGCAGCAGCCACGCAATTTAGACAAAGACTTCATATTAGCATTAGCAGAATGCATACTGGCTTCCTGAAGACTACACAGCTGCTTCATGTTCTAAATAGCTCTTCCCTTGAAATTAACTATGAAAAATAATATTTAGATGCCATAGGCAGTTTTTTTTTTTTTCTTGTACAAGAAGCAGTACCAAGATCTTTGCCTAGCTTTGTATGTTAGCAAAGTTCTGTTTGTAGCTATATTTCAGAAACTCTGCGTTAGTGAGATATAGGTCCTTATTTCCCTGCAGAATTTCCCTAACAAGAGAAGCCTTGCTCTTTCAGCAAACTATTTGCATCAAATAGACTTACATGTAGTACAGATAATCAATCACTTTTCTCCTGTAGTTGCTTCCTGTCACTATTTAGCTATGTTGGAAGAGACATAACCGATTACACTTGCTGAATTAGAACAGGCTGTACCAACAAAAAGAGAGCATCTACAGCAGGAATGTCTAAATTCTCAAACCTTTTCCACTGTAGGACATGCATTAAAAGAAGATGCCATCATTGAATGACATAATTTTTAAATGAAAAATCTGCTACTTAAGATAACTGAGTTCCCATTTAACCATGTGGGAAGAAAATTCTAAGTTATGAGACCATATGACAAGAAATAACCAGAACTTTAAAACAAAAACATGGCATAGTAGAGCAAACTAGAGACACCTGCCTCAACTATTGACACCAACATGGAAAATTCTAGGAAAAAAAAAACACACCGTAGCTTTTCTTTCCCTTCTAACATGGGATATTCTATAATTCTGTGATTCTATTCCATGATTCTTTGTCCCAGTTGACAAGGACAAGGTTTTCTCTGGATGGAGTATTAATGATAAGGCAGTCCACACAAGACCCACAATAGAAAGTTGAGAGGATAAAGTAAAATAGAAACATGGCAGAAAAATGGAGGAAAATAGATGTTTACTGCAAAAGCTTGTCTGAAGAAACACTTTCATATGACATATACACATCCTCTTCTGACATAATCAAAGGAAGAGATTCAAACCACAATCAGGCCTTTCTAAGATACCAAAACTAGAGAAAGTGGCAAAAAAAAAACCCCACATTTCTGTTTTAGAAAGGACCTACAGTGCCAGCTCTGACAGAACCCACCTCCTGGGCTGCATGGGTGCTGGAAGGCCTTGGAATCAACGTCTGGCAAGCTGCTGAGGCAAAAGAAGGTAAGAAGTTAAAAACTCAGTGTGATAGTTGATCCATTGTGTATTTTTTTAAGATTCCTGCCTGAGTTTGATCAGAGTTTCACGAAAGTCAAACCATCTGAGTGGAATAGTTCATTTTTTTAAAATTGGCAAATTCTAACTAAAACCTTTTTTTCCATAATTTCTGATCAGCTCCCACAGACTGCTTTACCTCAAGTTTTCAGGTTCTCTTTAAGCCACAAACTGGTTTGAAAGCTCTTTCCCTGGGGTATATGAGAGACACTTCTGTGCCCTTCTGAGAGGGCCCTCCGACTCCAGTCGATCTCAGGTCTGATCTCCTGTGGACACAGGAGAGCTCCCAGAGACAACAGGAGAAGGCTGCAAAACAAATGCATTCTGCTGAAGTTCCATTTCACTAGATCCGTCTCTTCCACAACATCAGTAACCGTACTCAGGCTCAAACAAGGAGCTAAGATGCGGTAACTGGACTACCCCCAACCTGCAGAAACTAGAAGCACAATCAGGTGGCTCCTCCCCCACATAAACTGTATTTCTGTAACATACAACCACCCAGATGATCCAAATCCAAAAGGGACCCAAGTGTAAACTGGGGGAAAGAAAGTTTGTTGTACGAGGAGGAACTTCTGCTCCAGTTAAAAAGAATACATACTGGAGTGATCTGAAGCTTCCTGTAAATATTCCAGCACATCAAAGCCAATCCTGTTAAATTAAAAATGCTGTCACATAGATAGGAACTAGCCTCTAGCACTGCCAGCTTCAACATGTGAGCCTCTGATCTGAGAAGCAGCGGCTCAGCTCTTCAAGAAATTTTATTCACCATAAGAAGAAAAAAAAAAAGTGAACCAGCAGTCAAGTTTAATAAGGATATTAAATACCTTATGAGTGAGCTAATTAGAGCTTAACTCTTTCAGAACACTTCAGACCTCTTACTGACAAAGGCAGTAGTTTCTTCCCATATTACCTGCACAGTTGGAGTGTCTCCAGGCTCCAAGCACACTTCTCTCCAAGACCTGGAAACAAACACTTGCACAGTCTTAAAAAACGGAGATTTTCTTGGTTTCATCTTCGTGCAACTTTCAATTAATCATACTGCATCCACCACACACGCACACATGCAAGCATATTGGCTGACTGTTCCAAATCAGAGATCTATGCTTAATACTAAAGCTGTCTGAATGATTTCAAATCTTCTGAATCTTCCCACAGTTGTCTGAAGATGACAAGAGGGGTAGACGAAAGGAGACTCTTTCTTCAACTTGTTTTATTTGTGGAGACTCAGCTCCCAGAGGCAACTGAATATGCACAAAATACATATGGTTGAGAAATATCCCAGTGTGCCTCTGCAATCCTGCTACTTCACTATTGAAAAAAAAAATCTCTGTAAACTCCCCGTATCAAATCCTGCAAATAGTACACTGAAAAATGTGGTGAGAAGGAGCTCTGGCAACACAGCTTTCTCAAATAACAAAAGACAAATAAGATCACACCTTGAGAATTTTTTCGCATTAAATACGCCACAATGTCTTTTCCTCAGATGCAGTTTAGGGATGAAAAAGATACGATCTTTTAAACAGGCGAAACACTGCCAGCTACCAGACTGGGGATACCTTGCCTCTGTGTAAAAACAGTTCTCTAACCCTTGGCTCCTACTAACTACTGAACTCTACAGCACTGCCTGGCTCTGTTTCACAAGTTCATTTCTCAGCTCTCAGCCTTGCTCCACACCATTCAGGATGTCTGCCAGCTTGGCATCCAGACCGTAAGGCATTCATCTCCCCGTTATCATCAGAGCATGCAAGACAGTATCTGCTTTAAAGGGCTTCTAAAGAAATACAAAACAAGTATGAGAAAGTATGCTGGACCCCTGTAAAATACAACACTAGAATGAGAACCTATACATTTTCCTGTTATAGTACACACACCATCTATGGACTTTAGACACTGCTTTAAGAGAAATGCCAATCTACATGAAAAAAAAAAAAAAAAAGGACAGTATCTGCTGTATTGAGTATCCTAGCCTCTGTCCTTATCTCCAAAGCCAGCAAGGACAGGAAAAACTTCAGCGGAGAAAGGACAGAGCACTAGCCCACACAACTGGCACACTATATATATATTACTGACATTTTATGTAGGAGATATAGATTTCATTATTATTATTAATATTATTTTTTAGTTAAAACCTATCAAGGCTTAATTGCAACTGCCACCATGTGGCCAGGCTAATGAGAAAAGTCTATAAATCTTCAAGGGCAGACTCTGCAGGAAATTAATAAATCACTGCCTTTAAAACAGATTCTTCTCCCTGAACTACAGACTTTCAGGAGAATTGACCCATTGGTGTACAAAAAGGAACAGAAGAGTTTGTATAATTCCAAGTCAGTCCTTCAAATCCATAGTTGCCTCAATTTGTCACCAAAGTGGATTGTTTAAGGTTGGAAACTTTCAGTTCCAAAGGTTAATTTGTTGAAAGGTTTGGTTAGAACCTCTTATGTATTGGGGGGCAGGGAGGGGAGAACTAGAGGAAAGGATTTCTCCCACCTAAAATTAATACACTTTTTATTTTTTTTTTAAGTAGGCAGGCATCAAAAGGCTCAAATTAGGAAAACAGATGTTGGCAGAAACTGTGCAAACTAGGGTCTTTCTTGAATTAAAAGAAACTTTTCAAACACTACAGACAGATGCATTTGAAAGTTGCCTACCAAGCACATGCAGTAAATTCACAGGAGGAGGCACATACTTGCAACTTTCACGCCTGTACAGCCAATTAAAGAGTTGTACTCATACTATGACTGCAGACTCCAAAACATGCCCCTCAGTTCCTCACCAGGAGAGTCACCTCCTCCCTGATTCTTCAGCTTGCTTGGCTACTGAAGATGATGCAAAACAATGGAACAGCTTAAGCTCCAGAAAACAAACAAAAAGGCTAAGCTGGCCAGCAGCATTAGAAAACAATGAAAATCCTTACATCAATGTACAGAGTAACCTGTGTCTGGAAGCCTAGAGAGTTCGCATATATTAAGCTGCATATTTAAGAGTGTACTTGTGTCTGGAACATAACAGGCAACTAATCAACCTTTGTAAACTGGCTTTTCATCTTAAAGCCAAATGCAACAACAAAAGTCTTTTAAAGCAGCATGAAAAGGAAATTAAAAAAAAAAAAAATGATAGTAGTTCATCACTGTGAAGAGACACTCCAAGCCACTAAAACTTTCTGAGCACAACTACTCAATCCTAATATAAACACAGCTCCACCAATGCTCAAATGCAGTAAGTACAAATTTTGATAGTTTCTACTGGATCCAAAAGATCACAATTCCCCAGTCATGTCTCGTTCAGGTGTCAAGCAGTCAAGAAAAATGCTGGTTTTTTGGTTTTGTTTTTTAACATTAAGGCTCATGTTGCTGCTGTAACAATTTCAAAACATGTCTTCATGTCTTTGTTTAAAAACAACCTCTTTTTCTTCTCCAGTCTTCTTTAATGTGAAGGGTTCTCCCTTCAAGTCAGGAAACATAAGAAAGGAGGCCAAGAACTCAACTTGCATTCACTCTGCTTTCGCATGTAGGCACACCAGCCTCTGATCTGAACACATGTGAATAGTAAAGCGCAGATGTACATACTATCTCCTCTATTGGACAGAGATTTAACACTTCCTAAACTGAGCACTTTTAATGTATTAAGTATTAATGCAAATACATATGCCATCTACATAACTGGGTAAAGAAATCTCACAGAGGATGCAAGAGGTCACTGCCTCCAGATGTTACCTGTCCTTAACCAATAAGATGCTGGCCTCTTGAAAGCACTCACGCTTCAAAAAACTACGCCTGCGAAAGTTATTTTGGTCCAGAAGGGCCTCACTTTTGAAATGCCAAAATGAAGACTAGAAGACTGTAATAAAAAAGGGAGCACTTTTAAATACATGCTGCACCACAAGATGGTATAAACTGGAGGAAAATTACCATGTATGCTAATCAATGGTTTTACACAACTACTCAAGACTTTCCTATAAGATCTGCTTACAGCAAAGTTGCCTGCATTTTTTTCTTATCAAGTTATGCCACACCAAATCATGACCTCTACATACTTCACCCGGAACCATTTCAGAAGCCCTTCACTGAACAAAGTGATTACAACAAATTTACCCCATCCCACAATCATGTCCACCAGTGGTGAGCTTAGGGAGAGCATGTGCTAATTCTGTCCGTGGGGCATGGCTGGCCACAAGCATCGGTAACACTGCAAAGCAGACTATAATTATATCTAAACTATTATATTCACATAGATCCAGTCTTAACATAAATACATATAAATGAAGAAAAGATCGCCAAATGGCTCCAAGTTTAACAGTTTTTGAACATCCCTGGGATTTTTTTCCCAGTTCCACCTCTCAAACAAGCAACAAGAGCATGCAAAAGAGGAAGGGGTCAGCATTCTGCCACCAAGGATAAGATCTGCAGCAATGTAGGCCTCAGAAGTCTGCGAGGAGGTTTAACTCAACTTATGAACTGTGCAGAAAAGTTACCTGAACTCCCACAAACCGCTTGTCCAGATGAAGGTGAGGAATAAAGTGGGGAAGCGAACAGAACTTGCACTAGTTGGCCTGAATTCAAGACCTAGTGTTGTAAACTTACTTTGTTAGCCAACTGAATTCTAATTCCTCTAAATAGGTCACAGTAGCATTTTTTGGTCTTCCGACTGTACCTTTTCCTCCATACTTAGATACCTTTTATCTCATTTTCTTCTACTATGTCTCCTACCTTGCCCTCAAGGGACTGTCCCAGCCTTGAGCGCTGTCAAGGCTCTGGAAGAAGGATTCTAGTGCTGCTGCGACTCTGAGGCAATACCACAGATGTTGGAGCTTCCTCCAGAAGCAGCAGTTTGTCACTGAATTTGATACCTTATCTTTTGGACAGCACTCTCCCCTGTAATAATGCCTAGAAACATTTATTAACTATTGCCTGAGAGAGATCCGTTTAGAAACCGTCTTCACCACTATCCTCATGCTCCAAGGCCTAACATACTATATGTCTACAGCTTTTAGTTACCTGCCCTTAAAATTCTATGATAATCTTGTCTTTATATTTTTCTTCATAAAAGTGTTTCTTTCTCCAGAAGATGCGAAAGAAGGCAGGAAACTGCCCAATGGAAGGAGAATTATATGCTCACTGAAGATTTAAACATCCAAGTGTCCCTTTTCAACACGATCTTTGTCCCCTCTGACATTCTCTTGGTGTTGCAGTATACCTGACTAAGACGTTGCAAGTAGAGGATTTTCAAAGCAGAGCACTATAGCTCTAAGTAGACATCACACAGTAGCAGGCAGCTAGCACAGGAGTTAGCAAGTACTTTCACTCACATTCCAGAGACACCTTGGATATTGTAATATTGAAGAATTCATAAAAGATAAAGATTCTTATTTATAATACTGTGTTCAAAAATCAAGAAGAACAGTCAACCTCTTAAGCTAAGGAAGTGGTGATATAACCGAACAGGAGCTCACAATGCCCAGTGTCAAGACACAACAGTGTAAGAGGACGAACAACCTGTGCAAAGCACTTTGACGGGCTGCCTTCAGCTCTCCCCATGCACTACTGCCCTGCACCACAGCACCTGACGGACTGAAGCACAACAGAAACTTCAAAAAGGAGCCGAGGGAGGGAACAGAAGGAGGAATGGATACAGTCAGTCTAATCTAATCTGAAATCAAGCCCACTACAAATCCTTTACTGCAAGCGAACTGCTGTTGCACACTCTCAAGGTTGTCCAGTTGCCAGAACTGTGCACATCTTCACCTCAGTGATCGCTTACCTTAAATGTGAATCATGCTTCCTTCACCACCGGTGTGCACAGGGACATGATTTAGCAGGCATAGTGGGGTTAGGCTGACTGTTGGACTAGATGATCTTAGAGGTCTTTTCCAACCTTTATGATTCCATGATTCTATGATCTTAGCCTTCTCCTGCAGAGCACCTAGCACTTGTAGTTATTCATTCAACCCACACCAAAAAATCCCATCCTTTCACAGCACAGAACTTACATACTCTAGCAACAGAGTATGGGACCCCAGCCCTGAGAGCAGCCACACAACTCTGGGCGTCGGCAATCTTTATTCTTCTATCAGGCTGCTGAAGAGCAAGCACCGATCAAGTTCAGATGAGCCATAGCACACAGCAGAAATTATAGCAGGAGAAGCCTGAGCTCCAGGATACTAAACCAGTATTTTTAATCTTTTATTCACCTAACAACACTCTCCCGAAACAGAGGGACAACGAGCCCCGCCAACTCACAGAACAATTTCAAACCTCCAGTTCAGGCTTCAAACTTATTTATGTTTTAAAGAACTGAGATTTTAGAAAATACAGAATTAGAACTTGCAAAATATTTTGCTATTCTGAGCATGTAGCAAGGCCGCGGTATAGAAGAGTCATGTTCCCACCAACTGCATACTCAAGGTAAGACTTGAGTACTAAGAAGCTAGTACAAAATACTAAGGTACAGTGGTAACGAGAAAACAAAAGAAAAAAGAAAGCTTAAATTAGACAATGTTTCTGATCCACAAAACAGTAAAGCAACAAATATAGAAACTACTGGCTGCTCTGAGTACACAGCAACAGATATACACATGATGCTGTTACACACAAAAGGAGCTGGAATTTATTTAAGATAATAATAATAAATAAAACAAGCAACAAGTGCTATGGAAGCTCAGATGTTCATTTGCTTATTTACTCATTAAAACAGCAGCAATTGAGCCTCTTCCATTCAAGATTCAGCCTAGTTACCTGTTTAATACTAACTCCTTAACTCTGGGCATGCCTTCAGAATGGCTCAGTTCTGTCTCAAACAAGTTTAGATGAGAACCTCACGCAGGAATAGTGTTTAGATTCAATGTTCTCTTCACTGTCATGGACTTCTCGAAGGCAAGGATTCTCGCTTGCCTCACAGCATTTGCCTAATGAGAGGATTTGTTGTTATCAAAGACTAAGATCAGAGAGGCCAAAATCCGCAGTCTAGTCCAGCTTCTCATACAAGACAGAACAGATACGTTACAGGTCTCCTATCTGTGTATCAAAATAGAGAAAGGCAGTAAATGCTCTACAGCCTCTTCCTACTCTGAGTACCCACTGGGTGTCAGTTATTTAAGTTAAAATGAAAGCGCCACATTTCAATGCCTGTTCATTTCCAAGATACTACACTTCAAGGACATGATGGCAATGCAAATCAAAAACAGGTACTAGTAATTCAGTTTTACCAGGGAACTATATTACCCCCTGGGAACACTACTGGTAGCCAGAGCTTTATGTTTAAGGCATGGAAACTAACATAAAACCAATCACAGCTGTCTTCATTGTCTAAGAGAATAACTAGCAAAGAAAACACCCAAGATGGTGACTCAATGCCACAAATAATTCCACTTCCTCAGTTTGAATGGCCTTCAGGCACAAGAAAAAACTTAACCTGCCTGCTCACAAAACAAGGACAACACGGAAAAAAACAAATAGATAAATAAATAAAATGGTTGCCTTCTATTCTCAAAGAACGCAAATATTCCCTTAACTCAGTCTCCTCTGATTACTGCCAGGCATCTACATATCTGCACGATTATTTCAATTCACTGCTTTTGACCCTGTTAAAAACTCTGCCAATATTTCAGTGCAAAGCCTACCTGACAATTTAGCTATTTTTGCTTTTTGAGAAAACAGAGGAAAGACTCAAAGTTATTCAAGCAAATAAGGGATGGGAGGTAGACTGAAGGAGGCAACACACATTCACATGGTATCACAGTCCAGTTCTAAGCTTCCCCCTCTTCTGCAACGGGAGGAAGATAAGAAGACGAGCCATGTCATTGCTACAAGGAACGACTGCAAGGAGCTGACAAGCACTACACTTCAGTTCTCCTGCTGGAGTTACATAAACTTCATTGTTTTCCTGCTGAGGGTTCCAAGCAGAAACAAATCAACCAAAACCCAAACTTCTATCACACAAGCAAAACCAGGATTAATACTCCTAAACCTTTCCCTCATGCTGCTTCTCTTAAAAATCGTATATATCTGTAACCCATTTATATTACTGTGTTCAGCAGTGTACTTACGGCAGGAGCAGCAAAAAGAAAGATCTGGAATTAATCATGATGAATGCGTATCATTTAAAGTTTTTGTTCGCTTGTTTGCTTGTTTTTTTACAAGCCAGAATTTTTAATGCAATGCAAAACAAACACTAAGTTTAATCCTCTTTTTCTAGCACTTCACCTGACCAGTTTCACCACAGAATCAGAGAACCATAGAATGGTTTGGGTTAGAAAGGCCCCCAACGCCCCCCAAGCCCCAAGCCCTGGCGGGGGCTGGCTGCCACCCCCCACATCAGACTGCCCAGGGCCCATCCAGCCTGGCCTTGAGCACCGCCAGGGGTGGGGCACCCACAGCTCCTCTGTGCCATGGCCTCACCACTCCCACCATCACCGCAAGTTTACAGGAAACACAGCATTTGATGCTACGCACCTTAGCTAACAGGCAGAACAAGCAACAGGAACAGAACTTTGCCCAGCAGAAGCAGAATTAAGATATATAATCCCCCTCTGAGCAAAAGAGACACTGCGAGTCAAGTCAGTGATGCTTACTCTCCTAGCAACGTAAGCCTGCCGTCACACTGCATCTAGTTTGACACAGAACTACATTTGAGCTTTTGGTCTGAGTGCTGCAAGAAGTCTCAACCGTAAGGAGCTCATTGGTCCTAATTTGTTTAAAGCAAAATATCATTTCAGACATTTCAACAAAGTCTTGTTTTCCCAAACACTCTCTAATCAAAAGCTTTCAATTTCCAGTCTCAACCACACTAATGCCAGGATATTGCCCCAAGAAACACATAATATGCCAGTGTGCCAGATACCACCGAGACGGTTAGACCTTCGAGCAGTTTAAGGACCAGCTGACACAGCAACCTAAGGATGAGCTTCCTGAATACAAGCTGTGGCCACATTATAGAAGACATATGAACATTTCATCTCTCTGAAGAGCTACTCTGGCAGACGCTTGACCCTAATAAGACTCGGTCATAACAACATGAGAAACAATATAACAGCATACCACTCCTGGATAGGAATCTGACCAATAACCAGTTTGAGAGTGAATGTATGACCTATCAAAAGCTGAAAGTTCATTGTTTCTTAAGGTTTTTTGTTGTTGCTGTTGTTCAGAGATTTTCAGCGCTAATGAGTAATTGATGCTATTAACATAAACAAAAGTAAGTCTTTGTATAGTCCCAAAACCACAATTCCTTTGATTCATTCTTTAATGTGTGGCTGATTTTCAAGAATTTCTAATATTTCACTTTAATGAAAAATATGTTTGAATTTTGAAAGACCTGTGGGCACTGACAAAATGGCTGTGGCCAAGAGAAGCTTGTTCAACTGACTGATGTACCACCACCCACTGCTGAAGAGGTTATCAATACCTTCAGCTGCACAATCCCTTTCTCAATTTCACGGTGACCTTTAAATGATGACCCAAACCAGAAGACTCACATGGACTAATAAACATACAGCCTAGGCAAAAAACAGGGGCAAGACAATGCTGTGAAAATTTTTCCAAATTTTGGGTCTGAAAAATTCACTGTCTGGAAATGAAGGAAACATGACACTGACAAGGGTGCTACATATAATCTAAAATCTTGACAGTGAAAATACAGCTGATACGACAGCCTGCTCATGATGCATGTTATCTAGTAAATGTACAGATGCACAAGCAAAACAGTTTTTTGAGTGGTAAATGACTAAAAGTTTTGTAAGATGACTGTAAAAAATTTGGCTTTTACTGTACTGTTTCCTACTTTGCAGGCTGCCCACTCAGGTATTAGAGGAAGCAGACGGCTGATGTTACACATAACAGGCCTACAAAACTCCATTTAATATACTTGCTCAAAATTCTTCAAACTTATGTCTCAAATAAGAAGCCTATTTTTTCTCCACTTTCACCTACAACGTCAAAAAAAGCATGACATCAATAAATGGCCTCTGTTCTATTCTTAACACTAACACCTGACACATGGTGTCAGAGTCTCTTGATTTCCCCAAAGATACACAGTGTTGAGTCTGACACGAATTATTTGATAATGCACCAAAAGGATAGAGAATGTCAACACCAGTTTCAGTTCCTACGAGCATTACCTTTTTAAAAATGTCAGAAACAGAAATCAATTGTTCCATCCCTGTTTTCTCTGGAAGGCTAAATAAAAACACTTGTCAACAGCTTGTCCCCTCAACTCTTTTGCCTGCAAGTGAATTTTTACAAGAAAGCCTCCCAGCTGAAACTTCTGAAATAGCATGCAACAAAAAGCTGTATTCTTTATTTTAAAAGAAGGAAAAAAAAATGTTATTTTGCAAATCACTTTTTGTGGCTTTAGAGTTTTACTAGCTGTTTTGAGAGCTTATCAGGCACTAGAATTTTCTTTTAGAAAAATTGCGTATATGTATACAAATGTATATACGTATGTACGCAAGGGTACATATACAAAACTCAAGCCAACAAACTCCACAGCTGCTAATGAGAAAGAAGGATCGCTGTTGGCAGTTGCTTAACAATCAAACTTATTAAAACACCATTTAAATATTTTTTCTTTACTTAGCTGAAAGGGAAAGAAAAAAACAAAGTCAATAATTACCAGTGACTTCAAAGAAATTAGATAAGCACTTCAAGAGTTTCAAACAGACTAAAGAATAGCTGCATTCAGATAAAAACAGAAAATATTTCTCTGGTGCGAAAGTCAAGAGCAGCCTCAGTAAGAAGGAATCATCTGAGTTAGATCCAAGCGCAGGAGCAGCAGGCATGCTGCACACGGCAGTCCACCCAGAACCAGACCTACCGATGGAGACGACGACGAAAGGCGACGGGCAGCGGCCGAGCGCCCGCTGCAGCCCCTCCCACGCCGCCTCCGCGCCGGGCTCCTCGCTCGGAGCGCGCTGCTCCGACGGCGGCCT
>VXAV01010899.1:161662-171714 GCA_013399715.1 Alectura lathami
CCGCGGCCACCAGACGCCGCGGTTCTGCTCGCCAACGCCGCGCGTTAGGCGCGAAGCCCTGGGCGTGACGGCTTCACGGCTGCTGGTGGTGCACGTCCCCTGGGTGGGAGCATCCTGTGCGAGCCAGAGCTGCGGCTCGTTATGACCAAACGTACCGAAGGCTCCAGTTCTCCGTGCTGGAGAGGCACTGCTCCTCTGCGGTACGTGTGTGGCATTAATCAAATGCATGGCATTTCCAGCACCCTGCCAGCATCCAGCATGTTTCGTACCTGTATGTAGGGCAGGAATGGTCGATCCGGCTCCTTGAACTCAGTATTCTGCAAGAGTATGAGAGATGAGATAGTGGGGTGCTGAGTGTGACGCAGCCGCATTAGCTTAAGGAATCAGTGAAGATTTCTTCACTGAGGACAGGTCAGGGAGGAACCAAAGGGACATACATTCTGGGCATCAACCACAAGGCACAAAATACCCCCACAGAGACAAAGACAATGGATCAAAGGCTGCCAGACCTACTACATGCATGGAAAGATAGCTGGAAGGGGCAACACTGTCGTGGTCTAGCCTGGCTGCAACAGAGAAGGCACTAAGCAAACTCAGACGTGGTCAACACAATTTTTAGATTATTATGATGTTTCAGCAGGATTTCAGAAATAAATAGCATCTAGGGCGCTGAACAGAAGCACAGTAATCCCTTACTGCAAACTCCCTCCACTTTGTTTTCTTTATCTGTGAAGCAAATGGCTGGTGTTTGGATAACATAGGGGTTCCCACATGGTACCCAACGTGGGAACAGGTAAACAGTGAGATCCTGGGAGATCTCCCAGAGTCGGGTACATTGTCTGGCAATCTGTAGCAGAAGGTGAGATGCGTACAGGGGTAATTGTTACCCCGATGAGAGGGTTGCTGTTACCTCCGTTGTGCATGCGTCATGAGGAGAAAGACTTTGGACCTTCTGCTAATTCTCTTCACACACTTCAGTGGATTAGGCAGATGACATCTAGGCTTTTTAACCTGCTGTCTTCTCATTCCTTCAGGAGTTCAGAAGAGGTTCTGTAGGCTCTACGCTCTTCCATTCTTCTTCCCTCTAATGAATGCACTCTAAAATGAAGAAACAAACAAAAAACCTATCATCCCCTTGCCTCCCCACAGGTGACTTGTTTATCTTACAGAAAATTTTCTTACAGAAAATCTTCTGTCACCTGGGTACATTTTTCCTACAGGACTTTACTTCACAGGAGAATCCGACTGTGGATAAAAAATAATTAAGTATAGTGAAAAAAAAAAATTGTTGTTAATGAAACAGAGTCATCAATACTTTTTGGACATTTTCTAGGAATTAGCTCTCTTAGAGTTGCCTAGAAGTGAGGGCTTTCCAGGTTAGGCTGAGATTTAGGAATGCGGAAACAAATCTGGCATCTAGTGAAAAATAGGGAATGGGGTTCTATATACCAGGCAGACAACATCCTAACCCTAAAATAAAAGTTACTGAAGATATGGTCCACCCTCCAAAACTGTCCATATCTATGGACTGCAGGCACAACAAAATTGCCTTTGCGGTAGCCTCATAGTCAAATCCCGAGGAGTGACACGAGGCAATAGGTCTCAGATCAACAAGTTCCCCCTACGTGGGCGGAAATCCAAGCAGGAGATTGCAGGAAAAGAATGAACTGTCTAATGTTAAAGCAATCCAAGAGTTCTAACTGGCTTTCTTCCCAGCTAGCAGCATACAGCTCCCAATTCCGTTATGCCATAATATTTCAGATATGTCTCCTTTTCCCCCCTACATAGCAAAGTGAGGCCCAGGATCGGAAATATAAAAGCCTCAAGTGTTTGTAACTGCAACTGATGTCAATAACAGTTTTGATTTGAGCATGATGAAATGATATGTAATGCCAAACGATCTAAGAAAGAATGCCCTGAGAAGAGGGCAACCAACACCACTGGATGCTTTTGACACCAAACTTCCTACATCTCATTTCCTTTGCAGATAAATAGGTGTTATAGAGCTCCCACCCTGCTCCTAAGAGAAAACAATGTTAGTGGTACCCACTGCTACTGTGCTAAATGTTACAGTAAAAGCTCAAGACAAAAATCAATGGTTTTGTACAGAGAGCAGAGCTGGAATATTGTGCAGGAAGTATCGCTCTGCACATCAAACAAGAAGAAACCCGAGCACTGCGTAGCCCCTCACAGCGTGACCACCAGCCATTCTCACTACTAAAGGAGGCAGTAACCCAGCTTCCCCAATCTTGCTGTCTCTACGCTTGAAAATACTTTTGGCTGAAGATATCTGAAAGCTGCTTTCTGTCACATCTGTGCAGTCAACCACAAATGCAGCACACTAAGAACCCCTTCCAAAGCCTCTTTTAGCCTCATTTCATAATGAAATGAAACATATGTGCCTGCCAGCCCTGTCACTCTTCCAAACATATTAACTAACTTTAACAAAGCTTAAGGGAAGAACAGAACTCTTAAGAACACACATTCTTGCAAATTTTGTGAAAATCAGAGAATCCTGCCTCTGGGTACCGCAGTAGCGTTCACAAGGATGTGCAAGAGATAGGGGAAGTAAAAGAAGCAGAAAACACATCTAAGAAACTGAACTTTTAAAATTCTACAGCCCAAAGAACAGTTTGTTGTTGGTTTTACACTTTTAAAATAGAATAATTCATTCTAAAGCATATCATGTATTAACACAAAGCTTTTGTAACTATATTTGCATTTTAAGGGGTTACCACTAGGAAAGGACATCAGGTAAATGCGTGTGCACGTAAATGTTTGCTACAGAGCAGCATCCCGCGGTGACAGGGGGAGCAGAACTTGGTGTTCAGCTGCTACACATTCTGCACGGCAGTAGCCAGAAAAAGAAGTGTGGGTACAGCAGCAGATTAGCCGCAGCCTATGCTGGTTTTTTGCTTGATAGGGATGTTTAAGGAATGTGAAAAGTAGGGAAGAACGCAGGTTGTTGGAGGGAGGTGATAAGGGCAGGGGCCCAGCAGTATGAAGAACAAGTATACTGAAAGCAAAGTATCTTTGGCTCTGTTGTTTTGGTACTAGCTGGTTTATCCTCCAGTAATGAGGGAACCGGCCTGAAGCGTAGTGTCAGTTATTAGTACAGCAAAAAGCAAATGACATTTTTGATTGAATGTTTTCTTAAGACAAATTTCCAAAACTCAGCCTCTTCTAAGCTTCCTGACAATCTGCAATGCTGTTGGTTTTTGATTATTTACTTTGTGATAAGTAGGGCAATATCAGCACTCCCGAGACTGTCTGAAATTTCAGTCCGTAATAACGTGAATTTTTTCTTAAAAACTCTTTTTTTTTTTTTTTTTCTAAGATGTCATCTTAAATTCTAGCTTAACAAAGGAAAATATGGCTCCTTCTCAAAGAAATAAAGAAACTAACCAATGAGCGTGGATTAAAAGTTTTCTTCAGTTACTGTGAATTTTGAATTTGCATCTGACTGAGATTGCCTCCAGTATCAGCCAGACCTAGTGTGGAGCATAGCTCATCCTTCATTCACCTCGTAAAGAACACAGAACCTCTCTGGAAAGGATCTGCTCAGCTGCGTGCAGCAGGAACGCTTCGACGGGAAATCCCTGCAGGAGCCGGTGCCTGGCTCCCCCTACCGGTGGGCGGTGACCTGTGGTGACATTTGGGCCGGACCGCTCCGAAGTGTTGGCAGGCGATACTGCCCCCAGACGGAACCTACTGATTGGTTTTCCCGTTAACGACCTGGTATTCATCACAAGTTTCACATGCTGCCACGAGAGGAGAGGACTTACTGTAATACTGTAAATTGTGTTGACTCAACATTTTCCTCCTACGTTGCAGACAGTATTTATTTTGGAATTCTGATCTGTTATGACACTTAAATTTAAGAAGCAGTTGGTGTTTCAGAGGTCCCTTTGTGCAGATTACACAACGTCACAGAGGAAGTTAGGATATACCTTCATCCCACTGTGCAGCGTGTTGACATCTACCTTAGTTTTGAATGGGTATCAGAAGCCATCTGACGCCAGCAGCAGAGAGTTCTGCTCAGCTAGACAGAAGGCTTCGTTACTAGATAGACTTGCTGGACTCTTACCTGAGTGAGAGGGTTAAGTTTTCCCTCAAGGTAATTCTTAAATCAAATTTGAGATCCTTCTTTTCACTGCAGCCTGTATCTGAGAAGTCCTCACAGCAGACCAAGCAGCCATATGAAGGATGAGGAGAGCTGTTTGTTTCATTCGCGCTCGCACCTCTGCCTTTCTGGATAACTGCAGTGACTGATAACGCAGACTCTCGACTGTCCATATTCCCTACATGATTTAACACTGCTCTGCAGAGACCAGGACTACAGCTTATTCCATAAGCAAATGAAATTGCTGTACCTCCGAATAAGCATAGAAGCAGACTTCCTTTTCACACGTGCCTGCCCTCTTTAATCACCAAGCAAAATTGTTATCCTCCATCTCTAGAGATACGATTGCACAGCAGCAAGGCTTAGGTTCGACTGAAAGCTTTACTCAAATACACCTAAGAGCCCGACGAGCTTCCGCTCTTGAACCAGCATCAACAGCTATGGGTTTTTCACACCCGGAGATAGATCGCCAGCACCCCTTAGGTCATTTCTGTTGCTGCACTTCAGAAGAGATGTTGAGATGCACTAAGGCAGAGCAGCCAGTAGGTGACCCCCTAGACTCGAAAAGCTAGATGAGGTCCTTTGCCCACTGGCGAAACATGCCAGGTATGTGCGAAACGTGCCAAAATATCTCCGGAGACATTATTTTGAATTAAAGATGTGTCCCACGGCCTGTCGCTTTCATGCGCTCTAATTTTACTACTGCAGTTATAAGCAAAGCACCAATTATAATGCACAAAATGTTTTTTATATTTGTGAAAACTATGTTTTCATTGTTGTAATCAATTAATTTAAAGTAGCAAGCGATTGTAACTTGTCAGCTCAGTTAAAGACAAAATAAACCCTGTGGCGATTTATGTTAAGAAAAAGAGCCATCCAGCGACGGCTTTCCTTCTTGATATTTAAAGTTAAAATTTAGAAATATTTTTTCCAAGTTAACCAGCATTGAAGCAATCCAAATTGATCAACAGACTACCTGTTACAGCCTCAATTACATATATATATAATTGTGAACAAAATTCCCTGCTAATGTTTGAAAATCAAGGCTTCCAGTATCTTGAGCGGTGTGTAGTTAATTAAATCTGTAAGAGGTAACATTTGGGAAACCCTCACTGTCTGTAAAAATGTATTTGTCTACTGAGGGGAAAAGATAATAACGAAACAGACCTGCAGAACTGAAATATGTAAAACTGTACTAAAAATATCCTTTTGCAGGTAATGGCAGCCTTTTCTTTTTGCAAACGCTTTTCCAATTACAGTACAAGTTTATACGACAGTTGCAAGACAGTACACACACGCACAACGATCAGATCCTTCAGGGTCCCCACCAAGCATGCTGGCACAGCAAGGAGAGATGGAAACAGTCCAGACATCTGGAGCTAAATTTTTCAGAACTGTCTTTGGAAATACATCTATACAAATGTCTTTCGCTGTATTCTTACCCCTCTGAGATTGCTCTGCGTCAGCTCTACTCAGTTCCAGTTACGCCTCACTGAATCGCAGACTGCTGTTAGTTTTGCGTTCACTATGGCAGCACTGTCATAGCACCAGTACCTAAAGTCAAGGAAGCTTTAGGCTGCATGAAACTGCACTTTTAACCTTGGTGCAAAATTGCATAGCTAAGCTCTGAAGAGTAGGCTTTGATCAGCAGATAAGGGAAATCTGCATAAACCTGAAATGGCAGCAGGCAAAAGGAAACCACAGCTGAACGAACAGAGGAGCACCAAGACCCCAGCGCGACTGGAGAACAGCAGGGGACTGACTATGTCACTAAATGGAGGTTATTTTATGAAAATTATGTAGAACTAGAGTCAAAGAGAAGCAGACTCCTCTGGAGAGGCAGCCAGATGGAGCTGTAGAATTGTGTGGGACTAATAAACGTCTCCTTCAAAGGATTTATCTCGTTCTTCAGCCGCGGAACTCCAGCAGGGCCCAGTAACAGGAGGGGCTCCAGCAAGCATCAGGTCAGCGGCGGCGGCGGCAGCAGCAGCAGAGAGCTGACCCCTAGCGCTAGGGCACGCTGCCACTGTTCGTGGACGCACGAAGCTGAGTTGCTGCTCGAGCAACACGTGGTGCGAGCCTCGGCTCCCTAGCGCACACATAAACGTGAACTAACTCCAACGCAGACAATGTGGGTCCAAAGAGGCGTAATACGTGGAATTCTGCAGCACTATCACCAATACCTTGAGGAGGGGAAGAAAAGCATCAGTGTGACATGGTATTCTGGACAGTTAGTAAGCCACAAACAGATTTTACAGAGCTCCTGATATAAAATCCAGAGCCTGTCTTGGCCACAGATGGATTGTCCTGCTATTGAAAAGGACAACAACGGCTATGCGACATGAAGCAGTGGGAGGTTAAAGGCTCAGGATCCCTTCCAGTGACAGTAAGCGCACAGGGGCAGAGTTCAGTGCACCGGCCCAAGCAGGACAGCTGGGGAGTGAGCAGTGAATGGTCATCTACATGGATTCACGGTATGCCTGTGGAATATGTCATAGGCATGTCCAGAAGTGAAGTAAGCAACTATTTATTTCATCTTAGCTTATCTACTAAAGACTCACCTAAGTTACAAACACCGACAGGCACTTTTAATTACTCACCCTAAAGCACTGCATTTTCCACAGTCAAGTATGCCATTCATTTAATTGGTCTCTGACCAGTTACATAAGGATTGCCACTACGATCAAATGCCAACAGCGCAAATAATTGAAGTTACCAGAAGGGATGGATAATTGCCTCGCCCGCTCAGTGAACACCAGCTGTTACCCTGCACCCTCACAGCATTCAGCAAGGTAAAAATATACAAAGTAGGAGACACAGAATTCTGACAATACCCTTTACATTTTGGGTCCTGCTGAACTTAAACTGAGGCAGAAGTCATCCTTAACTTGCCATTTCCTAACAACTTTCCTCTGCCCCTCTTCACACCGGCTCTCTCATGACAGCTGGATGCAGGCTTCTGTTAGCAAAACACAGGTGAAGAGACTCAGAAGAATGTAGGGAAATAATTTCAAAATTACAAAACGAGAAAGTTGCCAGGACTTTCAGGGGCTCTGAACTTTTGAGGGAATTCCAAAGCCTAGGGAGTGAAGCCTAAGAAATACGAGAAGGCATTTCCTTTCGGAAGTGGGCACTGCTCCACTGAAATTGCCAGGAGGAGGTAGCCATCGAGTTTTACTACACACAGTTCTTTACCTCCCAGAGTATTTTCCAGGAAGAGGCTCCAGTTCTGAGTCAGGATGTACAAACAGGAATATTTACAGGAACAGGAGCTTTTAGGTATGTGAGATTTCAACAGTTGATTACTTTCCTCAGAGAGCTCACTCAACGAGTTACATATTTACTCAGAATGCAGAACACAGGCTGGCACAGTTCGCTGGGACAGTACAACAGCAGTGAGCTCAGTCTCTCTTTTATTACCCAAGCATATTCTGCAACATCACCCTAAAGATGCACTCATAGTATCACCTCAAGTGAGTGTAGTACTTTTACCTTTTTTCTTACAGCTACCACCACAAGTGTATCACCTTGCACCGATGTAAAGAGGTGGACACAATCCTCCTCAGGCAACGTCACTCCTAAGGAGACCTCACAGCACACAACTCAATCCTTTAGTTTGGCCAAGACCTTAAGAAAATCTGGGAAAGATGTTAAATTGTGGCATCTTCCAGAAACTACCAGTAACCCAGGAAACCTAGCAACACGGCTGAAGCGTTCCGCTGCTCCAGCCAGCAAAGAGCTCAGCAGCTAGGCAGTCTCCTTCAGAAAGGTGAGGCTGCTTTTCTCCCTGCAGACTGGGAGAGCTACAGTTCTGAGAGATGCGCTCTTCCATCCCAATGTGTATTGATGAGATTGGAGGGTAGGTAAAATGAATACAAAGATCATCACAAACGTTACAGGTTTGGGATAACCTTACTTCAGGCTGCAGAACAGTTCCCTTTCCCATTTCATCAGCTATTGATACAGATCTGGGAATACGCCAGGTGTTGACCTGAGCTTCAGGCCCTAGGCCACCTGCCAAGTGTTTCTAGGCACACACTGGGCAAACAAGCTTTTTCTCAGACTATGCCCATTTTCTCTACCTCCTGTATTCCCCCTTTTAAAACAAGTAGATAACATTTGACATATTTATTTCTCTGTATCTGCTATTGCACAACGGGAAAGCCACTCCACCTCTGTTAAACAGAACTGTTTCCTCTGGTACACTGGCCACCTGGAGCACACCACATAAAAGTGTGTTGGCAGGAACCAATGTTGTTTCTGGCAGGACAGCCAACAGTATCCTCACTGGCACATCTTTTAAATAACTCCATCACTGTCATGTGGATCACAGGCTTGAAAGCAATGACTGAAAAAAACAAACAAACAAACAAACAAAAAAAACCAACCAGAAATACAAAATACAAAAAAAAAAAAAAAAAAAAAAAGGAATGCGAAAAAATAAAGTTTGCAAAAAAAAAAAAAAAAAAAAAAAAAAAGAAAGGGTAAAAAAAAAAATTTAAAAAAAAAAAAAAAAAAAAAAAAAAAGGCAGAAATCAGACTTCCTGAAAGGGTGTCTCAGTTCAAGACCAGCTTTAACTTTTCCACTTTTTCACCCAGTGCCTTAAACCTCTGGTTTAGTGGGTTCAGTGGTGATGGGCTGGTGGACGGACTAGATGACCTTAGAGGCCTTTTCCAACCCTTATGACTCCACGATTCTGTGATTTTGCGGTACATCACATCGTGACTAGTCTCATTAGTATAGCTACAAATATCACAAAGCAGCACAAGCAGGAGCAGCCTGTTGCTGTAAAATGTTCAGCATTTTCGTTTGCTGTAAAAAAGTGCAACTTACCCGGCATGAGTATCTGATATCAGAATAAGATATTAATACCGGCCTGCATTTTATTAGAAAACAGTAAAGCTTTGAATTGTGAATTATAATTGGAGAAGAAATATGAGTACAAACCCAGAAGAGACATGTAGAGGAGAAGCAGTTGGTTTTTAGTGATAAGTATACAAGGGGCCTAGCAGAAGAACAAAAAACTTTTCTGCACTCAGAACAAAAGGCTTATCAAAAGTCGCCACGGCTTTCACAAAGGTGTGGAAGCAGGAAGGCGGACTGCGAGCCTTAACCAAACGACGTGCTGCAGCGTGTAAGGAAAGAACAAACAGAAACCGACCAGCGCAGCACTTGTTCAGCGTTATCGCGAAGGCCTGGCAGTACGCGGGCAGAACACCAAGCAAGCACACCACTTGCGCAGCGCCTTTGAACTTTTAAAGCTAATGCTTTTCCTTTAATGTTTAACATCTTAATTATTTTAAACTCGCTGTATGAATGGATTTCTGACATAAACTCAATTACTAACATTTTGACATTTCGTAACTACTCAGGTCACGGGCAACCGCACACGAACAAAGCAGGGAAAAGCTCAGGGCAGGAGGTACGGCTGGCATTTCCAAAGGGTGCCCCTGATGGTCTTCTGTTACCGTTCGTGAATTGCTAAACAGCTGCATTTGTACGTGCATAATATTGCAAGGCCTTCTATCTGCACAACTTGTACTTGTCTGGGCCCAAGGTATCTCAGATTTGGCGTAAGCCCTTACAGCAAGGCAGCTTTCTCCATTAGACAACACCAGAAGGGTACTTCTCGCTTATCACACAGTACTGCTACTGCTCACAAACACCTCGAGTACTCCTGCAGTCCCCGGCAGCTTCTGCTTGGCCGTTACCGACCTCTTCCCCGCTTGTTTTCAGGCCATTTTACAGCATCCAGTGCAGCTTTAATCTGAGCAGCTGCACCCCCGCAAATTCCGTCCCTCTCCCGCAGCTTCCGATCGGGCTGCCGAGGGGCAGCAGCCTGGACACCCTGCCACCCCCGGCCAGCTGGGACCGCCCGCTGCACCGCGCTGCCGCCCCCGCCTTCGCCGCTCCCCCCCCGCAGCGCCG
>VXAV01010899.1:172312-182518 GCA_013399715.1 Alectura lathami
CGGGGGCGCGGCCGGGCCGCGGGGTGGGGGCGGCTGCGGCGCGGCTGCCACCCTGCTCCCTGCGCCGCTCTCTGCAGAACCAGAAACTGCTGCTGGAGAACCGGCTCCTGCGGGAGAAGACGTGTAGCCTTTCTCTGGAGAACCAGGAGCTCCGCTGCCGCTTGGGTTTGGATACTTTGAAAACAGAGCAGGAGAACGAGTCCAAGGTGAGTGTTTGCAGCTCCTGGTGGCTGTAACGCGCTGCTTCCTGGCAGAGCCCGGCCGGAGCTGCCAGGCCCTAAAGCTGTGTGGCAGTGGGCGGGGAAGCTAACGGGGGTGCTGAGGGCGTTCAGGCCGGAACAGACATGCTCTGCGTGCGCTTTCCTTGTGCCAGAAACGCCTTTGCCTTCCAGCTGGAGGCTCTCCCATAGGCTGAGCAGACGTTGAGCTCCAAGTGAGCCCTAGTGGTAGGGTGGGACACAGCCAGCAGCTTGGTTCCAAGCTGTTCCATGTCATCTGCTCTTCTGTGCTATAATACAGAGATGTAGCAGGAAGGGTTACAACCATGTATGCTCAAAAGAGCAGGGAAGACAGTGCGCTGGCAGACTCTTATTCGGATGTGGTGAACAGGGTGGATCTCGAGGGGTACTGAAGTTTGAGCCGCCTCAGGAGGAGGTCTTGTCTTACCAGGTTTCCACTGCACAAGCAAGTGGAGAACGTAATAGTGGAAGTCTGTGCAGAAAGAGCATGATCTTCAGCATGCTGTGCTGCCTGCCAGAGGACCTGTGGTGACTGACTGGTTTTCTGCTTGGTTTTCTCTTGGAACAGGTTGTGAAGGAATCACAGGTGGATGAGATCAGGCTGGTGACCGGGTCCGCTGAGTCCGCAGCACTCAGACTACGTGTTCCTCTGCAGCAGGTGCAGGCCCAGCAGTCACCATTTCTGACCGCTTCCACATGGATTCTGATGGCAGTGACTCTTCAGATTCTGAGGTGAGCATCTATTCCTGTCCTAAATGCTATGAAATTCAGAACCGCTGTGGACTGTGGACTGACTTCAGAATTTGATGTAGTGTCTTGATGACTTTCCACAGCTCGTTTTTCAAGTTTTGGAATGCCGTACTTGTGGCTTACGACAGCTAGGCATCCAGTGAGTAGAGGAGAAGTCAATGGAACTTGTTCAAGTTTTCTTCCATAATGTGAAAGACTGTTCCAGACAATATCCTCTAAGTTCTTTCAGCAAAAGCATACAAATACTAAAAGCATACTGTGATTTTTTTTTTTTCCTCTTGCTGGGAGGAAAAAAACTGACTTTTGGTCTGATGCTTAGGAAGGCTGTTGGAACTTAAACTGATAGGAATGACTCTCAGAGACTTCAGGGCAGGAGGCTTACACACCTTTTGGTCATGGGCAGGTCTGCCTTCACCTGGTGCTTCTACTTGTGTAGTGCCAGTATGTGCTGTGGTGTTTGTGTGTGATGGGCCTGAGACCCCAAGGACCTTCTAGCAGAGACGGTGAATATCTAATCCATGTAGTTTGGGAATCACTAGTACCCTTAAAAGAGTTGATGAACAAAGAAGTTCTGAACGATAGCTACCATCACTGTTACCTGATAGTGGTGTTCTTTGGCGATGTTGGCGTATCCTCCAGTGAAGGAACTGCCACAACGAATGTTCTGTTACAGTAGTAGGCTGTCTTCTAAAACAGTATTTTTATTCTGCAGTCTGATCTCCTGTTGGGCTTTCTGGACAGTCTGGACCCAGAGATGTTTCTCAAATGTGCTGATTCAGAATCATCATGTCTTGAAAAGCTGGAGGAAGAGATCTGTGGACAAACAAATCCCATACCAGCCGCCCCCTCTCCCTCTTTGGGGTCGCCATCAGCAAAGCTGGAGGCCATTAATGAACTCATAAGGTTTGATCATATATACACAAAACCCTTAATATTGGAGTTTCCTGTTAAAATGGGCAATGAAACCAGTATGCTAGTGAAAACTGAGGAAGTGTCTCTCTCTCCATCTGAAGACAAAGCTATTGCTGAGGTCCCAGTGTCTGTGAAAGAGGAACCTGTAGACAGCTTCATGCCTGTACTGGGCATCTCTCATCTGCTTCCTTCTCATCATAGCTTTGCAGCCTCGAGCTATCTGTTGGATGCTGGTAGTGACTCCGGATATGAAGGCTCCCTGTCACCCTTCAGTGACATGTCCTCTCCTCTTGACATTGACCATCCTTGGGAGGATAGCTTTGCCAATGAACTTTTTCCCCAGCTGATCAGTGTCTAACTCTAGTGTTACCTCTCCCTGGTTAACGGTCCTGGCAGGGTGACAGGATATGCCCCTTTGAGGGGGGTGTGGGGGGAGTGGAATCAAGTGTATTTAGAGGAGTGTTGTCCATTTCTACCTATGGATGCTGGCAGATGTAGCGATGGCCACGTGTTCCTACTGGTACAAAACACAGGCTGTTGTCCTCTCTGCCCCAGTCACTGTTGGCTTAGGAGAGGAGACACTTGATTTCTCAATAACTTGGCAATTTGGGATGAGTCTGAAAATCAAAATTGTTTAACACGGATGGAAAGCTTTAATGGGATAGTCCTGTGTAGACAACCGGGTTAAAACTAAATAGTTTGTACATCTTGCAGATCTACAGTGTAAATGCTTGTTTACTGTTTGCTATGTAGCCTTGCTTTCTCCATTTTGGTATTTAACTGTGGTGCAATTAAAGTGCAATGCAGCTCACTTCTTGCCTTGTATCTCAATGGAGGGGCTGAGTATTTGGGTCTCTAGAAGCTTCAAACTCTGCAGCGGTCTCTAGAGATAAGGTCTGCACGTACAAAGTAGCACTTCTACCCCTGCAGCCAGCGTGGGTGCCTGTACCCGCCATCCCGACCGCTCTCCGGAAGGTGAGACCTGCGCTGTTCAGCCGTGGCAGCGCTGTTTGTGGCTAGGTATGGGATGAACAGTGAAGGTCATGCAGAATGAAGTAAAAGGAAAAATCCTCAGCACTTGCTGTTGAAAACTGCTTCAGCGCTGTTCCTGGCTAACTTCCCAGGTGTGATTAACCAACGGAAGTACTGCCAACACTGCCACCCAGTGACACGGACCTACGCTGCCCATGTTCTGTAGTAGCATTTCCGCTTATCTCCGTGGAAACGCATCATGGCTCAATGAGCATCAAACGACCTGGAAAATCCAAAGCTGCCACATTCACATCATATTTGGAAGTGGACTCTGTTTAACACATTCATACCCAAACCTTGAACATGGCAGCCACCAGTGAAGTACTACTTCCGCCCTTTTTTTTCACCTTTACAGCTGTAGATATTTTATGGCATGTCTTACCAGAACCTGCTTGCAGCAGGGGTTGCAGTACAAGCTGCTACTACTTGGGATTGTTCTCCGTGAAAGCACACCAATATCTCACGTCTAACAGAACTCGGGATTTCTACTAGCGCTAATGTTTGTTACTGGACTCAAGTCTCCCTAGCTGCTACCAGGGCACCATGACATTTTTATAGTGCTTACAGTATTAAGGATGAAACAGCCATCTAAAAAGTATTTTAGAAAATTTATTGAAAACTCACAAAGGGTGATTTGGCCCCAGGAGAACACAAACCAGAATGAGATCTTCCGTAGTTCAAAATGAAGTTTCTCCTAATACTGCATGTCTGCAGTCCTTCTTGCAAACAGAATTAAGAAGTCTGTTAAGGAAGCCAACAACAAATCAAACTTACAAGTTTGGGAACAGCCGGTCGCTTGTCCCATCTCACTCTCTGCAAGTGACTGCTAGAGCAGGAATTTTGCTCAGGCCTTTCAGACAACTGGTTCCTACTTTACCTGTGCTTTTCCTCCCCTCATCAATTTAAGCGACTCAGCCCTGTCCTCTCCCAGTAATGTAAATGGGTTACAAGAACTTTAGATCTTTTATACCAAAGCCATTTTATTGGGCACAGTTTTTTCCCATCTCATGGTCTGCCAATATTCTCGTTTCAGATGGCCAAATAACAGGTCAGTGATGTTTTGTTAGCAAAGGAGTAAAAGAGGAAATGCGTTTCTGAAAGCTAACCTTTGATACAAACATAATGGGGAAAAAAAGCCTGCTTAAAAACCATCCACATGCATTTGTTCTGCAAATTCAATGGACAATTTGTTATTCCTTATTTTGAGAGGGAAGAAACTGGGTCTGCATTTGACATATTTAGGCTTCTCAGTTTTCTACACCCTATGCCACAATTCAAGTTGTTGAGATGGTTCTGTCAAATTTTCGATTTTTTTTTATCCTTTCTTTTCAGTTTACTTAGGATCAGAGCTATCAGCTAAAACAGTGCCAACCTTGAACTTCCACTGCAATCCTGCAAGCTTAAGCACAGCTATTCAGAGGCAGCACGTTTTCTCCTTGCAGTGACTACAGCCTTCCTAAACTGCATTACCTTATACTCAAACAATGCAGCGTGTCCACGGCTGTACGTTTTAAGCACATTCAACAGTATAGTAATACATGAGAAGTTTTACACAGTACATGCAAGAGATTTATAGCAGACTCTGAAATAAAATTAGAAGAGCCAGAAAAAGCTGTGTGCATTCTCCGAAGGCCCGTAGTTATATACCAGTTTTCAGAGTAATACCTATTCAAATGTTGGAATGTTTTTAGTGAAGCTCGGAAATCCTTTAGCAAGAGACAGCAGCTTTCACAAAACCTTCAGCAAGAAGAGCAAGATATACACGGGATTTAACAGACAGGGACGTCTTTCAAAGAAAGCTTCTGCTTTGAGCTGAAAGAGAGGAAAGAATGACTGCAGAAAGAGAAGTTTGATTTTAAACTATCAACTATGGGTTATTGAACAATTAAAAAAAAGACACCACAAAGTTTATCAATTAGCTGTGCAAAGGATGAATAAATTTTCTTACGCAAACAGCTGCACTGCTGAGAGAGAGGCCAGCGTACTTGTCTCCTTTATGTTAGCAGGGTGCAAACTACAGACTGGGATGCTAAGACTCTCAACAGAATCTGTCACTTGGAAAGGAATTTTTCTTTAGAAAAGCCTCAACTCGGGTACCTCTGGAAAAGGCCAGGGACTTGGGACCAGAGGATGAGTTTCTCTGCCTTGTTTAACAGAAGCAGTGTGCACTGAGAAAAGGTACCAGCGACAGCGCGCTGAGGATTCCTTCACACCCTGACCAGGGTGCGGAATTCTTTTGGCAGACGTCTGTCTGAACTATGTGGCATCACTAACAGCGTGTTCTAGCTCAGGCTGTAAATCTAGGTTTCCTCAGACGAGAGACAAGCATCTTGTTTACTTCACCACCAATGTCAGCAGTCTTACTTAAATCCTGGAACTCAGCTATCATGGCATTCAGCATTTGACCCTCTTTACCCCAGGAAACCACCCCCGTTTGCTGATTTACTTGGTGTCTATCAAAACTAAAGGGTCCCATTCGTTTAGCCAAGTTGCACTGTCTTCAAGCGACTTTCCAGCTCAATGCATACAAAGAATCACATCACAGTGTTAAAGTGACTCGATTGACTGGAACCACTTTTCTCTGGACTTTGCACCATTTGCGGAAGGGGGGCATCACAAAATTCATCAGACAATGAACCAAAGAGCACTAAGTCAGTAGATAGCTTGCAAGTCTGTAGCCAGTTTTACCTTGTACAAAGCAAGAGGCTTACCCTCGGTTACAACACCCCTTCCCTACCACGCTGCAGAACGAATCATTGCAATACTGGAGCTTCCATCAAGTGCGGTTGTGTGAGCAGCTGTATTTCTGCAGCGATGGCTCTTCTGTCTCTGACTCGACTAAAAAGTATTTCTTCCTTTCAAAACCTCTCTGTAATTTGAATGAAACCAACTCACCAAGCACAGCATATGCACCAGTCTTAATGGCTCAGGAAGTGAAAAGCATAGCTTGAGTCACCCTAACGTTCAGTATTTGGATTTTAAACCTTTCCAAGGACATTCAGAGGGTATTTCACCATTAACAAAGATGGAGAGCTTGTTCCAAAGACCTCTGGGTTGCTTTCTCAACAAAAATGAGAATATTTAACAGACCAGTTTTTAAATGTTTCTTAAAAGTTGTGTCTGGCCAACCCATGTTCTTATGATTGTTACTAGGAAAACAAAAACAAATAATACAACCACAGATTCACACATCAAACCAGAAGGAAAAAGGGAATCAAAAACAGCAACAAAAACCATCAGGTCACCACTTCCAAGTCTACAATTTGGCATCTACAGCTCCATGTCTTCTTCTGCACACTCAGAGATTCCCAGACTAGCGCACAGATCTGGAGACACAGTCTGTGGTGATTCAGGGAATGTTTCAGTCTGTGGTTCAAAAGCAGCTCTTGGTGCGGCCTGCTTAGCTTGACACCCTTCAGTACTCTGCTGCCTGAAGTTCCTAACAGAAACAGGCTTCAGTTTATCTGTGAGAAATTCAGGAAGAGGTTTCCAAAGCACCAGCTCCATAGAAGGACGGCTCCTAGAAGGGACGGAGTGTCAGTTAAATTAAAGTTCTCCAATCACAACTGCAAAATGCAGAAGACCAGTGAGCATCTTCATCCTTTGTGCTAGCCTGGAACAATATTCCAGAATGCGTACAACAACTTTTTGCCTATTAGATTTCCTCTTCCTTAACTAGTTCCATTACTTCTAGTTCTAATCACGTGTTTTCTTTTTTCTTTTCTTTTGCACCAAACTCGATGAGTATTGTTGGTCACACTTCAGGACCTTCTTGTTTTGGAAACCCACGTACATAGAAACGGGGGTATAACTGTTTATTCAAGGTATTTCACTCCGTACAAATCAGGAGTAAAAACAGACAGCTTGATGACCACTACAGTTACACTTGCTTCTGTTTTACATTAGGATCGTTTTTTTCCTATTTTTGACCAGATGAACAGTCTGTTACACAATGCTGGCTGCGTCATGCAGTAATTAAGGACATCTCCACAAACATGAGACTGCGTCTCTTACTTCATTTGCATGTGTTAGCTACACAGCACCATGATTTCCTCCAGAACTTACATAGACTCTATTATTTTCTTTGTCAGGCCTTCACCAAAATCCCTCTTCATCCCTTTTTTAAGGGTATCTGACAGGATAAGAGTGGGCAGATTGCTAACATTTCCATCAGCATGAACTTCCTCATCTTCATCAATTATCCTAGGAACGGAGGGGGAAGAGGGAAATAAACACTATTGAGCACACTGTTAACAGGCACATCCTCGGCAGACCGCAGTTCCATCTACGCGCACGGCGCCGTACAGCGCGGACACCTGACCTAGGCTGGGTACCAGAAGCAGCGGGGCCGTGTCAACACGAGTCTCTCTTGGGCCAACGCACCCTAAGAATGACTGTTACCAAGAAGCCACTTGAGCAGCTTCGCTTCTTCTGGTCCCTGAGCTAGCTTGGTTACCTTTGCATCGTCCAGCAGCGCACAGTGCGGACATGCGCTAAGAAAAAATGAACCACATTCACTCCTGAGGGAAGTGTGCAATTCAGTCACATCGCAACAGCGAGTCTCGGTTACACGGTAACCTTGTGCACTCAACTCCCCATGTGTTAATTCTGAGGACTACTGAAAAGCTACTGGACGTAGTTCTTAATCTTGAAAGATTTTGCATCGATGTCTCTGAGATTAAAACGGCACAAAAAGTTGAAGCATTTAGAAAAAAATGGAGGCATCTCCTTTGTTTTTGATAAACCTTTCAAAGAAAATTTACCAGAGCAGCTGGGAAAGGTGGGGAACGATCCTCTGAGAAGTCTAAAGCAGACTTGTAATGTAGATGTAGCCAAATAATTAAGAAAAATATTACTGCTCTGATTTACTCACGAAAAATGCATCCCATCATGCATCATCTATTAAGTAACCACCTAGAAAAATCACGTTTTTTAAAATTTACGCAACTTTTGGCTTCTCTAACTGTCTGCCGCAGTCATTTTAGAGTATTTTGGAACACTACCTTCACTGCAGTCAACTGATACGTACGCAACATTCCCAAAAATCTTTCCCAGGCAGCAATGCACCGTACATTTATTACATGACTGTAGCAGAGCCACTGACAAGAGCCGCTCCGCTATCCCACTACCAAGCCACCTGACATTTAATAGCAAGATGAACCTCCGACTTACTGTGTCTACGCAGAAAGAGATCTCTGATTCATGCTATTTCGTACACGATCAAATTCACATACATCTTGAGCATTTTGAAGAACTAATCATAAAATAACCTGCAATTCACTGAAAAAAAGCTGAGCTCAGGTCTGACTGGATAATGTAAGTGAAAATTTGAGGTTTGGATACTCACAAAGAGTATAAAAACCCAATACGGAATGCTGATGCTGCGTTATGATTTTGAAGAGAGAGTTATTTATTCAGCATCTCTTATCTCACATCCTCCAGTTCAGATCGTATTACCAGCCCCAACACGCATAAAACCATACAAGGCTTACAAAGAAACCGCTTGCACAGAAGGTTCATCTCATACCTGCAGCAGTGTTCTCATATGGCTACATGCTAATTTGACCCCTTAATGCCCACCAACAAAGGGAAAGCTCAGCAAAGCCAATCTACAAAGTCCCTGCATTTACCTGTCCTCAATTTCCTGAAGCTTCCTGCGAGCAACCTCGCACTGCTGTTCCCCCATTGTCTGATCCATTTCTTCACAGGGAATTTGTAACATGGCAGTTTCAGGGCGGCTGCCACCATATTGACTTGTTACCTCCCCAGCTGCCTGCTGACCTGCACAGAGAATCCATTCTTCAGTGCTGGGATTCAAAGGGCAATTTTTGGCTCCTGTCAGTCTCTTCTTCTTCACAGGACAACTGGGAAACAAAATAAGTTTACAATTGACAAAAGAGAAATGTGGTGCTCTACAGGAAAACACATGAGAGGAAGTCACGTTCATTTCTCCAGGTTTGACAAACTATGAAAATGCAGCCTCCACAAAACAAGCAAGTCAGCATTGCTCCTGTTACAATGTAGGTACCCATGCAAGCAGATCAGTGCTACACAATTAGTTAGATAAGTGAAATGGGTTCGGGCTCAGGTGCAATTCAGGGGAAAAGTTCCAAACCGAAACAATGGAAGAAGTTCCTTTCCTGTCTATCTTGTAGATAAGATGCGCTCGAATCTTTACAGAAAACAAAAGGCAAATTAAATATGTTCAGACTATAAAAGACAAATTTAGTTTACCCTTCCGACTCATCTTCTAGTTTATGCTTCTTTCCACATCGAACAGAGACACTGCAAAATAGAATGAAATAGTTATTGGCTTGTAAAAACATGTTCCTCCAACATGGATTTTCAAACAGTATTTTCCTCCCTTTTAAAATTTCACTCATAGCTTGAACAATGCTAAGAGCAACAATTGCCATGTGTCACCAACTGCGATAGGAGTGGAAGTTTCAGACAAAAAGGACTGTTTTGCTCCAAAGAAAGTCAAAGAAGGCTGTAATTGCTCAGTTCTCTGAGCAGAATGCCCGACAATTTCTTCTCCCTTACGTTATTCATTTTTTTTTTTCCTCCACGGGGCAAGGCCAATTTGTGTTAAAATTCAAACGCTTCAAGAAGCAGCATGCGATCCAACTTCAGTCTCTTAATACGCTATCTCATGGCAACATATTTAGATTAAATGTAACCAAACAACAAAATTTGTCAGAGTTGTATGTCTTTGCACAAACCTTTCGTGTTCACATACTTGGAAGAGCAAGGTTTTTTTTTTTTTTTTTTTTTTTAAGGAAAAAAATTGTACGAGAGCTTAAGAGCATATCAAGATCTGGGTAAATTTGATCACCTTTCTTTCCTTTTGAAGGCTCCTTCATCACTCACCAACAAACTTCAAGGCATTAAGACAAGCAACGCAACTCTACTGCACAAGCAGCACAGTAACGGAAAACAACAAATCATAACCCCTCTTGGAAAGAGAGCTTATTTCACACGGCCAGTACGAACCGGAATCTTCTCCCTTCCCCGCTCCAGCGGTCACTGCGTCCGTACTTACTGGCTGTGGCTCTGCGGCTGCTGGGGCGCGTTCGTGAAGGAACCCACCGGAGCAACGGTCAAGGCCTCATTGTAACTCCCGAGCGCAGCTAACGAGGCCACGTCAAGGCTGTTCTGCGGGGCCAGGCCGGAGGAGCCGCAGCCCCCAGCGCCGTCGCTCCTGCTCCCCGCCACCATCACCGCGTGCGGCTGCAGGCACCCGCGGTCGACAGCTGCGGGCCGCGAACCGTCC
>VXAV01010899.1:207929-221448 GCA_013399715.1 Alectura lathami
GAGGCTTTTCTGCCACTGTCTTTTATTTCTAAGTTCTGATCCTAGAATATTGCAGTATTATTCCATATGATATTTGATTCTTTTAATAGAACCCAGCCTTTAATATCAACACCGAAATTGAAATTTTGAAGAAAATAGATCATGTGAGTATTACTGTACATATTTATACATTTTTGCTGTGTGCTGTTCTCTGCTTCACGGACCTTAGAGCAGGAACTAAAGATCAGTTTTAGCTCTTTAGAAAATATGTAAAAGGATGCGTATAATTATTGCCTTAAATAAGTCTATTGAACACTTTTTTTTTTTTTTTCCTTTTAAGTATACTATGTCTTTACAGATAGAAGGTTTTGAAATCTTGAGTAACTGAGATGTAAATTTCGGAAGACACTTGACAGAGCAGGTTTCAACCTGAACCATAGCTGTAGAAGAAATCTTTCCTTGGTGTAGGCTTTGTACATACTGCCAGACAACCAAGATTAGATTCCACTGGCAAATTCTTGAATTCGTACCCTCATTCCTCCCCATCTCCAAAGGCCTTTGTTTTCATTTTGTTAAATGGTGAGCATGCTCAGATTAATGAACTCTTGCATATCAGGAAAATATTGGGGTTATGGAAACTGACAGCTGGGAAAGGTAAGGGTGATTGTTGAGCTGTAGTCATGGCAAGAACTGAATGTTCTTCTATGTGGAGGTAAAGGGGACAAGACAGTAGGCTTGAATTTAAGTGTTTGCCAAAACCTGTCAGTTGCAGAAGTGTTAATTTAACTGGCATAGGGGAAATGGTACTAAAATAGGACATTTAAGAAGATACACAGTTGTTATTAGTTTTTACAAGTGATTCTAATTTTCTGTTGTCTTCCCTTTTTTATTAGCCTTGCTTAATCAAGATCAAAAACTTCTTTGAAGCAGAGGATTACTACATTGTTTTGGAACTGTAAGTAACTATTTTGAAAGTAAATACATGAAATGTTTTTCATAGCTACAAAGAATGTAAATAGTTCTGAACTCTTTTTAGTGTTTTTTTTGATGTTATGTTGTGTTCTTGTGCTGGCTTCAAGTGCTGGCTGAAGCCTCTGAAAAATCGGGAGCTAGGATAACTAGGGGGGAGTGATCCTTTTACGCTTTGAAAGCACCTAGTACCTTCAACAGCCACCCACTATGCTGCTCTTGTGGGTTGCTGCCACTTTGATTTTTTTGAGCTCATAAGAGGATGTAGATCAACAATCCTGTAGCTCCTTCCAGTGAAGACTTCAGAAGATTAGGCCTTAGTCAGCAATGCATGTGCCAGGTTAAAGGTATTGCTCATTCATATTCAGAAGTGAAATACATTCTTTGTCTGCAGCCAAAATAGCCAAATGACAGTATTTTGGTCTTGGTGTTGTCTAATGAGAGAAATCTTTTGGAAGTAATATATTGACTTGCTACCTACGTCTGTTTTAGGATGGAAGGAGGAGAGTTGTATGACAGAGTGTCAAGGCCAATCAAGATGAAAGAAGCTACCTGCAAGTTGTATTTTTATCAGATGCTGCTAGCTGTGAAGGTATATAATCTTGAATTCTATCAAGGAAAATATGGTTGTGCATTTGCATGTCAATCAGATGAATTTTTCTGTCATTTGTCCCTTCTGAAACTTGTGCAAGTAATCAGCACAGTGCTTCTAATAAGTTACTGTAACAGGATTCTGTACCTTGGTACAGCCAAACAGCATTCAAACTCTCACTTACCAAAATGACAACACCTACCACCAGAGATCGAAGCAATAATGTAGGCTGTGCTTTCTAATGGCAGGATTACTGTGATTGTCTTTTGGGACTTCGGGTAGTGTGTGAGCAAAGAGTTATCAGTACAGTAGCCCTCAAAAAATGAGTGCTTATGTGCTTTGCTCTGCACTCCTCATTAAGCATATTGGTTCAGTAGACAACAAATTAATTCTATTTAATAGATCTCAAATACTAACTATTGTGTTGTTAGATCAACTTCTTCTAAATTCATGAATTTAGAGGAGGGCCATGAAGATGACCAGAGGGCTGGAGCACCTCTCCTACAAAGAAAGTTGGGGTTATTTAGCCTAGAGAAGAGAAGGCTTGGGGCAGACCTTGTAACAGCCTGCTAGTACTTAAAGGGAGCCTAAAGGAGAGGTGGAAAGGAACTCCTTGTAAGGGATCCCAGAGGCAGGAGCAGGGCCTGTGATAGGACTAGGGGGAATGTTTTTAAATGGGGAGAGGGGAGATTTAGACTCAAGATAAAGAAAAAGTTATTTACAACAATGGTGGTGAAGCACTGGCACAGGTTGCCCAGAGAGGTGGTGGGTACCCCATCACTGGAGACCTTCCGGTCAGGCCGGGCAGGGCTCTGAGCAACCTGATCCAGCTGTAGATCATAGAATCATAGAATGGCTTGGGTTGGAAGGGACCTTAAAGATCATCCAGTTCCAGCTCCCCTGCCATGGGCAGGGACACCTTCCACCAGCCCAGGGTGCTCAGAGCCCCATCCAGCCTGGCCTTGAACACTGCCAGGGAGGGGGAACCTCAGCCTCTCTGGGCAGCCTGTGCCAGTGTCTCACCACCCTCACAGGAAAGAATTTCTGCCTAATATCCAGCCTAAATCTCCCCTCTTCCAGTTTACGGCCATTACCCCTCGCCTGTTGCTTCATGCCCCTCTACAGAGTCCCTCCCAGCTCTCCTGTAGGCCCCTTTCAGGTCCTGGAAGGCCGCTGTCAGCTCCCTCCAGAGCCTTCTCTTCTCCAGGCTGAACAGGCCCAACACTCTCAGCCTGCTTGCACAGGGGAGGTGCCCCAGCCCTCTGATCATCTTTGTGGCCCTCCTCTGGACCCCCTCCAGCAGCTCCATGTTCTTCTCGTGTTGGGGGCCCCAGAGCTGGACACAGCACTCCAGGTGGGGTCTCACGAGAGCAGAGCAGAGGGGCTGGATCACTTCCCTCGCCCTGCTGGTCACGCTTCTTTTGATGCAGCCCAGGACACGGTTGGCCTTCTGGGCTGCAAGTGCACATTGTCGGCTCATGTTGAGTTTTTCATCAACCGACACCCCCAAATCCTTCTCCTCAGAGCTGCTCTCCAGCCTGTCCAGGTCCCTCTGGATACCATCACTTCCCTNCCTGAGGGACCCCCCTCGTCCCCGGTCTCCATTTTGACCTTGAGCCGTTGACCACAACTCTCTGGGTGCGACCATCCAGCCAGTTCCTTGTCCAGCCAGTGGTCCGTCCATCAAAC
This sequence comes from Alectura lathami, assembly GCA_013399715.1. NCBI lineage: Eukaryota > Metazoa > Chordata > Aves > Galliformes > Megapodiidae > Alectura > Alectura lathami. The sequence continues at coordinate 211,159 of VXAV01010899.1, forward strand.
CCGTGCTTTTTCCAGTTTAGCGACCAGGATGTCATGTAGGGCAGCGTCAAACGCTTCGCACAAGTCCCGGTAGATGACATCAGTTTCTCTTCCCTTATCCACTGATGCTTTTACTCCATCATAAAAGGCCAACAAATTTGTCAGATACAATTTGCCCTTGGTGAAGCCATGCTGGTTGCCGCCAGTCACCTCATCAAAAAGTGCAGATGTCCCTGTGCACTAGAGGGGAGTTGGACTGGATGGCCTTTAGAGGTCCCTTCCAACTTGAACGATTCTGTGATCCTAAAAGAGGGTAGCTTTAGATCAGGTATTAGGAAGAAATTCTTTACTGTGAGGGGTGGCAATGCTCTGGCCCAGGCTGCCCAGTGAAGCTGTGGATACCCCATCCCTGGGGGTGCTCAAGGCCAGGTTAGGTGGGGCTTTGTGGAACCTGACCTAGCGGGTGGTGTCTCTCCCCGTGGCAGGTGGTTGGAACTGGACAGCAGATTTGCGTGTAGACTTCAGAACTACGGATAAGAAAGCAGTTTTGCATTTGCCTCAAGGAAGTGACTCTTTTCAAAACTGTTTGTATATTTAACCTGACTTTGACTTTATGTCGCTTCCTAATTCAGTTTTCCTAGTTATATCACCAGGTTTTTAAACCCTTTTTGAAATTCATCTACTATTACTTACCTTGTAAGGATTGTCGTGGCATGGCAATCTTAATTGTCTTTGCAGACCAAAATGTGGGCTTGAATTTATGAGAATATGATCGTGCAATAATGACTGAGAGAAAAGAGAGACGGAGAACTGGAATTTCTGTGGCAGGATTTTGGCCTTCCTTAGATCTCTTGATTTTGCTGTTGTGTGGAGATAAGTACAGCTTTTCAGTGAATGGGAAGAAGAGAACAACTTGTCAGTTCTGCGTGCATAGCGTGCATTGGAATTGACATTTGAACCATAGTTGTTTCTAAGTTTTTTTTTAAAAAAAAAAAAGTCATGAACTGTGTAGCTCTAAATGCGTGCAAGTCTCTTAAACAACAGTTTCAGTTATCCTGCAATTTCTGTTTGAAAAATTGGAAAGCTTACTTTTTAAAAAAGAACAGTAGTCTGCTTTCTTCAGGTATGTTTATCTGTATACATCTAGTATCTTCATGACAATGGAATCATACACCGAGATCTAAAGCCAGAGAATGTGCTGCTTTCATCTTCTGAAGAGACGTGTCTGATAAAGGTAGGGAAACTTAATTTTCTACTGGTTCATTTAGAGAGATTTGGAAGTACTCCTTTCTGTTCCTCTCAATATTTAGTTAAACTTAATGCAAAAAAAAAAAAAAAAAAAGAATATTACTCATACAAACTGCGAAGTAACCTGAAACCTAAAACTTTGAGGTTTTTCATATATTTAATTTTACTCTTGTGGGTAGTTCAGCCATACATCTGTCCGAGAACAACTGAGACATTTTATGCTTAATACCTTTAACACTTAATTGAATACAGCTTTAAATGTGGCTACATTTTTTAAAATAAATTATCTATTCTTGAATTTCAGGAAGCGTTTCTGCAAATTTACAGGCTGCTTGGTGGCAGAAATATATATATATTTTCAGAAAGCATTAAGTAAATTTGCATGTTGAAGTGTTTATTTTTTCAAATAATGTCTTCTAATGTGCAAGAACACCTTTATTCTGATTTTGCCCATTCACATCCAAATTTGAGAATACTTTTTGCTAGTGTGAAGTCTGATCCTTTGTCTTCTTTCTCCCTTCTCTTCTCAGTTGTTGTTTACTGCCTTTTTAATAATGTTTGGGGTAAATTTTGTTCATAATCTTGTACTGGAACTTTGCCTTGGAAGGAAGAAACGTCTTGTTACCTCCTGCTGTAGGTTGACAGTGTATGTTCTAGTACGAACAATCCTGATATGTCATATGGTATTACAATTTTTACGTACAAGATTACAGATTTTGGACAATCCAAGATTCTTGGAGAAGCTTCTCTTATGAAAACGTTATGTGGTACTCCTACGTATCTTGCTCCTGAGGTTCTAAGTTCACTTGGGACTGCTGGATACAGCCGAGCGGTGGACTGCTGGAGTTTGGGAGTGATTCTTTTTGTGTGGTAAGATTCTGCCTCGACGCGTGGGCTCTCACTGAGATGCATGGCTCAAGACTTGGCAACTTCAGTGTATTTAGTAGGACGTGAAAGTGTGTTTAAAAATATGAGCGTGTAAATGACACTGTGATAGCAGATGCTTTTAAATGTGTGACTGGAGTTGTTCATACTCTGTGATAAAATTTGTATTATTTAATTTGTTTTCCTCTTTTATATAGCTTGTGTGGATATCCGCCATTTAATGAGCAAAATACTCAACTCTCTCTGAAAGACCAGATCACTCGTGGAGAATACACATTCATTTCAAAAGAATGGAAACACGTATCCGACGTGGGTATGACTCCATAGGTAGCAGAATACCTCGCCTTTTTTTTTTTTTTTTAACGTCCTTTCTGCTTTCATCTCTATGATACATTGCATGTTGACATGTTTACATTTTTAAAGTAGCTTCTTAAAATATATATATATTTTTTATTCAAAGTTGAAGCGTTAGAATGAACAATTACATTTTCATTGAAGAGATATTAGCTACAAGCGCCTTTCTTACCATTTATCATTATTAACTCCAGAAGTATGAGGTTTCAGGGACACATTTTTCATTGTTTCACTTTTTCATCTGGCTGTATCTAGCTGGTCTACAAATCTTTGCCTCAGAGATTCTAGTGTTGAATCAAAAATGCTAGGAATTTAAGGGATATGAATTAGAATTCCAAGAGAAATACTAAGAGGAATTTTAAGCCTGAAGCACAAAGGTTAGCTCCATGAAATATCAGCCATGTTTGTGGAATCAACTATTTGTGCCACCCTAGATTAAATAGTCTGCAACAATTCATAAGTTCTTGCATAATAAAATAATAGCTCTTTCTCAGGGCATTTTATATGCACAGAATAATTGCAGCGTTTGCCTTTGATACTACTTTGTAAATGCAGGGAGTTTCTAATAAATAACGTGATCGTTGTTTTTCCTAATAAACTTACCAAATAGAACTCCATTTTGAATTACCTGAAGATGGTTCAATAATAAGTCAGCCATGTATGGGAATGGAAATCATGTTGAGGTCGTATGTAGACCCAGTCACATGTGTAACAGGATAATGAGGTACAATAAAAAGTAAATCTTGTCAGAATTCCTTTGAGTGATTGGGAGTCATTAAATACGACGTGCTTTATTTTTCAGTGTCTACTAAGCAGTTTCCTGAGGAAAAAAAAGTTTGTGTGATGATGTTGAGCACACATTTGTACGTCTTGTCTCTTTCTTTCTCATCTACTTGGATGGATGGTCTGCTTTCCAAGACACCGTGAACTGTTACTACAGTAACAGGAAACTGAATTAAGCTGTATTTGCATGTCCACTTTTAGGAGAATTGTTGAGCTGTACGTGCACAGAACAGAAATTAAGGACAAGTGCAGTAAATCTACTGGAAATCTTGTTGGTTTGGTGTATAAGTGTTGAGTCATGTGCAGGAGAGGGAAAAATGTTAGTCTTCAGTGCTCTCTGTGTATAGAAAGAAGAAAAGTGGTCTGCCCAGCCAGTTTTTGGGCGCTGTTATGGGGAGTTATTAGACACATTGCTGCACATAGCGTTGGTGTATGCATACTGCATAACTTATTTTCAGATAATGAATTTACTGATTGTCTTTTATTATCTTAGCTCTGGATCTTGTGAAGAAGCTGCTGGTGGTGGATCCAAGCAAGCGTTTTACGATAGAGGAAGCCTTAGAGCATCCCTGGCTTCAGGTAGGAATTGAGTCTTGTAAACTCAAAAGCAAGTAAATAGCTTGAATTTCATGAGGTTTTGTTAATACTGTATGATTTGATTCTGCAAAGAAGCAGGGAAACTGTGACTACCCCGGTCACCAGAGACCTGTGTGTACCCGATCCTGCGTCTGTGGAGAATAACAGAAAAGGTATACAGCGATGGGCACTGAGGGCCCCAGCTCTGTAGCCTGGGAATAACAACGGTTACCTGATGTCCGAGCTTCAGTCCGCTTGTTTGTAGGCTGTCCCTGACAGCAGCCAGCAGAAGAGCAGCTGTCATCCTGCGCTTCTCGTGGGTGGGCGCTGCTGCCTGCCTGCTGGCTGGCTGTAGTGTTTCTGCTGGCTGCTGTGGGACTGGAAGGACCCTGATGCCTACCTGCAGAGAGAAGAAGGGAGGAACAGGCTGCATGTCTGTGAACTCATTTGTTTTACTTGCATTGTGAATGACGCATAAGAAAAGGAGCCATCAGATCCCAACTTGTGGAATGACATTAGACCAGATACTGTAGTCACAACTTTTCTGTTGAACAACTTTAAACTAGAGTAAGCATCTTGAACAGGCTGCTGCTATAAGCAAGATGATCATGCAGGACCTCTCTGTGTGTCAAAGACATTCTTTCTTGCAGTGCGCAGAGCAAACTTGCATCTTTGCTCTCCCAACAAATGCTTTCTCTGCAGCACAGAGATCCCCTTGTTTTCCTGTTCTCCTTGTTTTTTCTTCTTGCAAAGGCAGCTAGCCCCTCAGCTGTTTTTCATGTCTTTTCTCTATTATCTGAATACTGCATCATCTCCTTAGCTTAACTAACTTAGAGCACTGGAGCTCCCATGACTTCAGGTGCCCTCTGCACAGGCTTGGTGGCATTTTTGACCCATGTGTTTACCTTCTAATGCAGCCTGACCCATGCCAGGATTTGTGTTATCACTGCCGTGTTGGGATCCTTGGCTGCAGCTATAACAAGTTGTATAGAAGAGTCTTTTGCTTTCATAGTCTCGTGCTCTTTATTACATCATCATACAGTAAAGATGGTTCAAAGCAGCTTGGGTCATCGCTGTAATGAGTAATGCCATTCTCTTGGACTAAATCCATAACATATCATAGGTGATGCACCTTCAGTAATCTGTGTTCAGGTTCAGGGAGAAGGACTCATTCTATGTAGAATTTGTCCATCTGTCCATCTGGAAGAAGGCATTTCACAGTCTGCATAAACATGAATACAGTTTACATATGTGCTGTTGTGTGTTTGTCCTGTAGGTGCTTGACTTTGGCTCCGGTTTTAGGGGCACTGTAGAGTCCTTGAGCTCTTCCATCAGGCTAAACTAGGTCCTCTTTCAGCCTATGGTCTTTAGCTAAGACGTGTCAGGACTCTTCCAATCCCGTAATCTCTCGCCTTTCCATCAAAACAGTTGCTGCCTTTGTGGGGAAAAAAATGGAACATTTTGATGTTCAGAGTGAGGTGTCGGTGGTCCGACTGGCGAAATACCTACAGTGGGCTCCTCGTGGTCTATGCTCAGTTAGACCTTAGAAAAGATAGAGTTTACAAACTTCTGCTTGGGTCAGTGCTAAATTAGCAGCCGAGCACAAGTGATAGGTGCAGTTCTTTCTACTTGAGTGCCATGTCATCCAGCAAGTGGCAAGTCTGTTGCTCTACGTAATGTCTGCTTCTCTGCCCATAATTCTTTCCCACCGGCAAGCTGGCTTTTGCTGGAGGTTGTGGTGCCAGCTCAGCAGCAGATGTTGACAGAGGGCACCACTGACCTATGAGCTTCCTTGGATATTTTTGTTGGAGGAGGCTGAAGAAAATCACCTCGTCTATCTCCGATTTACTGATTTTAACTTACACTATGCATGATGCCATTCATATTCCTCCACTGGGAACAGTGGCTGTTACAGATGCTGAAGCAGAGAGCGTAAGAGACAGGGCAGAAGCAAGGGGGATCACTCAGGTATCAACAGCTGATAGTTTACAGAAACGGAAAAAGCACTTGGTCGATTGTTTGTAAGTCATTAACTTGTCCTAATTATACTACTGGACATCAGGAAATTCTTCCTGGCTTTTACTATTGTAAGAAAAGTCTTGTGTGTAACTTCTGCAGAGGGTGAATTGGCTGTAGCTTCTTACATCTTCGTTACGATTCTGAGCAGGGTAAGCTACTGATAAACCACGATATACTGGTTATGCTGGTATGCATAATGGGAAAGGGGAAACACGTGACAGTGATTTGCATCAGCTAAGACTGAGATCTTTCAGTATGTAAGCTGAAGTTGTTAGCATCTTGATTACATATTCTGTTTAGGGGCAGCTCTTACTGCTGGGTGTGATTTTGAAGGAAGGACAAAAAGTTACAACGCATGATACCTGTAAATCCAAATGTCATCTAGCATTCAGGTGCCATTCTGTAAGCCGTTTCCCTTCATGGGCTGTTACCAAGAATGTCAGTTATTTACAGGTGATATACACTGCCTGCCTGGAAGGCCAACGTACGGTATGTTCAGTTCTAGATATCGCAAACCTTGAATACTACCACCAGTAAAGCCGCTTGAGTCCCGTTGCCATGAGTAGTTAAGAAGGAGCTACTGGCTCCCCGCTCCCTCTTGTGTTGTCTGTAAGTATTGCCTGTAAAATCTGGTATGGAAAGCCCACAAGATGCATACTTTTATGTGTGCTGCTAATGCATGTTATCCCCCTCTAGCGATTTGGGGTCTGCTAGAGAATTTTTCAGATGCTGTAAGTACGCATGTTCTCCAAACAAAACCTAATTTCTACAGCTCTATTTCAACTAGTATTGCTTTCAAATTAACGTTTTAAAGACTTGTGCTGTTTATTCCATTCTTCCTTTAAAATTTGAAAACTTTGTGGTCTGCTTAAGCCTGAGTGCAGTTCAGTGCGTGTATCTTACCTGTATTTACATGACTCATCTGAGGTCTCCAACTGTCACTTTGGGGAAGTCCACATGAGCAAAATAGGTAGTTAAAACGTTTTTCAAAGGCATATAAGCAATCAGTTGTTATGTCTGCCTCTGAAAACTTCACTGGGGTCTTTTGAAAGGGCCAAGATTATTTTGGCTGTGTGTTGAAGAAAAATTCAAGAGTTACATAAGTCGAAAAATATCTTGCCTATCAACTCAGATGCAGCCAGAGTCAAAACGTGACATTGGAAAAAGACAAGTCCAAATTCTACGTAAAATAAAACTGGATCTTCATATCAAAGCATGCTATAGCTCTTAAAAACATATTTTAGCCAAGAAAGGAGATATTCTAAACTACAGAGTATTGCAGTAAGAACCCACGCCCCCGCCTTCCACCCCAAAAACGGTTACAATTTCTGAAACCCGTAGGATCGAGGTGGTCCCTGTTTCTCTTGTGCCTCTACCAGTGAATGTCTCAATCACTTTTCCTTGAGTTTCCCAGCCTCTGCTGTGATAATGGAACAAAGTTACTGTATAACTTGTTATGATCAGTTAGTTGTCTAGAATAAATGTCTGTTTTTGGTTCTAGATCAGTTGTTCAGCTGGTAAGCCTCCAGTCACTGTTCAAAGCTCAGCCAAAGGAAGTGATCGATCTTAAAATCACTATGAACAGCATACTTCAGTTAGTCCCAGGAAAGGTTTCAAGACCTGATTTCAGCTTTGGAAGTCTGATTTAGGGTTCGCAGGTAATCCACAGTAACTCTTTCTAATAAAATTCCTGCAGGAGAGACTGCTGAAACTAGAGAATGAGGTTTTATTTTTAGAAGTAGAAGTATTTAGGAAGTGTTCGGTGTCAAATAAACGTTGTTCTTGCGTGGAGTTCCTTTTTCCCTGAGGTTGCCCAGCATAGACCAAGAGCGCCCTGGTCACAGGCAGCAGGAAGAAGCTGCGTGCTGGCTTTTCCTCTTGGAACGCATCTGACGTTCTGCGAAGCTGGCTTTTCATGACAAACGATCTGTGCTTCCCTGCCTTACGCTGCCCCTCGCTCCCCTAGTGCTTCTGCGGCCAGCCTCCTTGTGCGCGGCTGGGACCGATGGCGTCCCCGCGTCCCCTTCTGGCCCACGTGTCTCTCGTCCTTGCCCTCCGTTAATGGCAGCTTCTGGCTCACCACTGGTGGTAAATAGGGAAGAAGCTGTATTGTCCCGTGAACCTGTTACAAGAGGGAACAGTCTAGCAGTATGTATGCGCTGTGAATAATACATGTTTGTTAACAATCATTTGGGTTTTTAGAAGTGAACGTTCTGTTTACAACCTTTTCATATGCTGTATGGACTTAGGGTAAAGGTAACGGTGGGGTGTTTGAAAATAAAGTTCTGTTGGAAAGTTGTTATTTTAATATGGGTGTTTGAGCTGGTTCTTCTCTACACCGTGTGTACGACAGATTTTTTGAGGGGAGGGTGGTGGGCTGGAGAAGCAAGTGGAAACTACCCAGATTTGAGATACTGATGAGGGAAATGAAAATATTCCGTTAGAAAGAGAAGTTATTGTGAAAATGAAATGTAAGACCATAAGCAAAATACTTGTTTTCCAAGAGCAAGGACCTTGATTTTGGTGAAAGCAGGATCCCAAGTTCTGGTGAGGCCTCTCCTGGTAGAGCTGACCAGGGAATTATCTGCACAAACTTCTAGCCCTGTATCTTCTGTTCTTTCCGTGGTGTTGTACTTCGTTGAGTGATTTTGTAAGTTCAGTTTTAGCTTGACTAGTATCAGCTAAGTAGTTATTGAGGGAAAATATTTCTTTGTAGAACAAAATAGAGCTATTTTTTTTCTTATCCACTGTACTTAAGCCACCTGCTCAAAATTCTACTCTGGGGCAGATTAGGATGATGTTTATTTTGGGGGAAGCGGGAGGGAGGAAGGGAGGTTGGATTGAAGTTTGACTAACTGTTGGATGTCCTTGAGAGCATCTATTCCTGAAAATTTCTGTTAGCTGGCACATTATTTTCTGGAAATTACACATTCCAAGTTTTCCTTGGAGAATAAGGCTGATGTTTCAAACCTTGCAGAACTGAAGGAACTGTGACACTGTTGCAGTGTTTTGTAGCTATCTGGGACTAGCATTACAGATCCTTTCTGCTAGTGCTATAGGCTTTGTTTGTTTTTTCAAATGGTTCTCCTTTATTTTTTCCATAATTGCTGGTCCATCTACTACTTAAGGTTACTGTTTTTTTTTTTTTTTTTTTTTAATAGGATGAGGATATGAAGAACACATTTCAACAACTACTCGCTCGGACAAGTGACACTGTGAATCAGCCACAATCATCAAAAATGGTATGAGTAACAGATGATTGGAAAATTAATACTTGGTACATAGAGAAACTAGGTTTAAATGTAAAGCATAGTAAGAAAATATAGTTTTGAGAACTCGTATGGAAGTGTGAATTTGGACCTTATGTAGCAGTCTGCTAATTCTTTCCTGCATTCTTAGTAGAAGCAATTGACTTCAGTGCTTTGGCAAGACACTTGGAATGTAAAACAACTGCCTCTTATGCCCTAAAGGATTACCCGTATATTTAAAATTAAGTACATGAGCATGTATGATTTGATGGATTCGGGTCATGAACATTTCATAATAAAACAAAAACTCTCATGTCAGTGAAAGCTTAGAAGTGGTATTGTGGCATTCATTGCTAGACGCTAATTAGCACTGCTTTGAACGGTAGTCAGAGGTAGAGCTGGGAGCCCTTGCGGCGGGATACGGGCGGTATCTTACAGGAGGGGGGTCACTTGTAATCAGATCATTGTACAGAAGTGTTTGTTAGTCGTGCTGCTGTTTTGTTTACAGGAGGGAGACTGTCTAACGTCTGTAATTCTGTAGCAGACAAAACAGTCAGGCTCTGTGTTCCGTGATTAATGTAGCTGTCCTGCTGTATCTTTTTATTAGCCAACCACTACAAGAAAACGTCTCCATGAAAATGAGGATGAATCTGTCTGTAAGCGCACAGTTCCTTCTACATCATTTCAGAAAATGGGATGAGAAAAAGTGACTTTTTTGTTAATTATTGCTTTATTTTATGGAAAGCAGGATTTTTATTTTTAAAAATCTTATTGATGAAATAACTGTTGAAGGTGCAAATGACAAATAAAAATAACTTTGTAAGACTGAAGTAACTGCTGTGCATGCATGAGAATTTACACGAACAGTCATTCTCATGTTCATCCAAGTGTTGGATACGATTTTTCTTCTGACATTCCTCTTGTATGTTTCTTGAAGGAAATTATGAAGAAATTTAGGCCAGTTTCATTACCATCTACACTTTTGTATTCTTCTGTTCCAGTTTCCGTGCCTGGTGAGAGCAATCCCACTAGCGGCCAGGCTCTGGTCCTGAAGTCTGCGAGGTCCGATGTGGAACGCCTCTCACCCTCAGGCAGCTGTTGCCAAGGCTGCTCCTGCCGTTGGGAGGTGGTCGTGTGCCTCCGTGGCTGTAAAACGAGCCCTGGCTCTAAGCCACAGCGCCTCGAGAGCCAGGGCCGC
>VXAV01010899.1:227695-253696 GCA_013399715.1 Alectura lathami
TGCAGCACTTTATTTACTCATTTTTCTTTCACATTTTATTTCCACATTTAACCTTTGTACTTTCATTACTTTTATACCACTGCTTAATGTTTCTCCAGGAGCTTTAGTATAGTCTCCCTCTTACTTGTGCTATGCTTTTCTGCAAATTACTGTTTATATGATTAAAAACATATCTATGAGTAGGCATAAGATTCATATTGGTGACAGAACTGAATTTCGTGATATAGTATTTTCTATCAATGCATTTAAAATTATTTAACAGTGTAACTAAATTGACAATATAAATTAACATATTAATTAGGGTGAAGGAAACTGAAGTACTGAAGTCTGTTGGTAATAGTTTCCTGTTTAAAAAATATTCCTTGTAATTCTGTTTCCATAAAATATCAGCAAGAGCACCGAAGGGGGTCAGTGTCTAGACGGATCAGATGAATGTCACGTTAGAAGTGCATGCCTGCTGATGTTGAAAACCCACCTGTGAGCTGAGCTCAGCTGATTCCTGTAGCCGTTACCTGAGACAGAGTGGTTGTCTGATTTCAACATGCCAGCTGGAGCAGCTGTCCTAGTGTTAAACAAATAAACCCTGATTAACTGCAGTTACCACTATGAGGTGGCTGTTTATCTGTTTAAATTCTGCATCTCTCTAGAATGAGCTGTATTTTAAAGATTTTTTTTTTTTTTTAAATTCCATGGAGTAGAGACTGAAAACTGCTGGTAAAGCAGAGGGATTTTGGTGTTTGCAGTAGCTGGAGCTCTTGGGCAACTCTCCTTCCTTTATGGAAAAATCACAGAGGAGTCTTTGTTTCTTTTTTATTTAGTTAAAGAACAGAAATATAAATGAGCTTTCTGACTCAACTGGAAAAAACAACTTTTGGTCAGATGAGGCAGAGTTGGATGTGCCTGGCTACTGAGTCGGTGTTTTTGTTTTGTTTTTTTTTTTTTTTTTTTTTTTTTTTCTTCTTTTTTTTTTTTTATTTTATTGTTGNTTATTTTACTGGTAAATAAATGGAGGGGCTTCCCTTCCTGCCCTATACAGTTTCTCTCCTCTGAAGTTACGTGTTCCAGTGGTAACGGTTAGGAATGCTAGGTAGCATTAGTGTGCTTCCTCAACTGTTTCTGATTATTGGGAGCAGCGCTTGTCCAACAGAAACGCTTTGGAACTCACAGCAGAGAGGGGAGATCCTGGAAAGGAGGCAGTTAAATACATGTCGTATGTTTTCCTCATTTAAACGCTTACATTTTGTTTTAAGCTGTGTATTTGTATTTTTATTACACAATTCTAATTTTAGATAAAAAGGGAAATAATTACTTTGAGGATTAATGAACTACTCTGATAACTGTTCAGCACAGAAGTGTCAGTTGAAGTGGACCTGATAACAGAAAATAGACAGTGGTGCTTATAAACACGCAGCAGATCTGGGTGGTTGGTTGTTCGTGAGCTCGCTTTATGGTGGCGTCCCTGCAGTGCCCGGATTTTTCCTGTGTACAGCTCGTCACTGTGAAACAGCAGGAGGGCACTGGCTGAAGATGAATGCTTTTGTTGCGTATTTCAATATTAAGAGCTACTTTATAATAATTTTAAAAATCTGCTTGGTTCTTAGTGATATAATGTAATTGGGAAAATTTGAAACTTATGCATCTAAATACCTAAGCCATATAATTAACTGGCCAGAAGAGGGAGCTTAACAGATGTGGCTTGTGTTTTCTTTGGAAAAAAAATGAGTTTTAGGAACAGAACCAATGCCTTTTTACTTAGGCAGTTCAAAAGAATGACTTCTGAATCCAGGTTTTCTGACATTTGTTACTAGATTTGCATTTCTTTATCATCCTTTATCTTGGTATATAATTCGTTAATTTTAATTATTTTTTGTCACCAGCATCTACTGTTTAGAAAGTGAGAATGTATTTATTCCAATGAAGCCAATGCATTAAGCTGATCTGTACTTCGGAGGATGGCAAACAAAAACCAAAAAGTATTGTGAAATAAAGGTGTGAGATGAGACAGCGCAGAAAGCGAGGAGGTGTTTGTTCTTGCTTTCAGACACAGTTGTGTATCTCTTTGAATTTTTTGTACGGGTTTTATTTCCATTCAGGGTCCTAAGTTAATTCAAGTTCTGATGCTCTCCTGCTCACAGTTCTCCCAAGATATTTTTTGTGAGGTTGTAAATAGGAGAATTTGTTTTGGATACTACAGAATCTGAGCAGTGTTCCTGCAAAGTGATGTACCTTTGTTTCCCTTCATTCTGCACCACTAGAGCACGCTAGTGTGCTGTATGCCCAGAGGAGCTCTTAGAGGCATCAACCCCAATTGCAATTCTCCTGTTCTGAACTTAGAAAATATAAAAGGGTGTATTATGAAAAGCTGTGCCTGAAAGTCTTTCTTGTACCAGAGCTTCCCTCCCCCACCCTTGAAATCGGTCTTTAAAGCATTCAATGTTTATTAATAAGCAAGTATATTTATACAAATACATCTGCTTATCTACAGCAACTTTAAACCAAACATGGGCAGTGAGTAAGTGATGATTGTAAAAAATATTCTGATCTGTTGCAGATCAGAATGACATACTGTGGGGCTCATGTTGTGTGACTGTAGCGTGTTTTTTCCGGCAACACAAAACTAATGTTTGCAGTTAGTCTAAGAGGATTGGCTTGTAACTTGTGCTGTTTTCAAAATATTTTGTGTAAGGATGATTGAGTAATTCGAAGACAAATGAATATTTCAGGAATTAAATTACATTTTGAGAATATCCTGCAGGCTTGTTTTGTTTTCAGTTACTCAGGCTGCATGGCTGTGTAGAGAATCCTAGGCATGGTAAATGAAAGTGAGGAATATGACTGACATCTGAACAGTCTCTTCCTCATTCTTGCTGTTGTTTTGGATATACGTTTTGTTTGTCTTTTATCCTCCAATTACTGAAAAAATAGACTGTGGCTTAAATGGTTTAGATTTGGGTCTAATTCTGTGTTTAAGTGTAGATTTCACTAACAGTTGCAAATTCGTGTCTCAGATATGGAGAAGTAGTTGGTCTCAGTATTACGATGGCTTCTCTCTCTATGTATATATAAAAATGTCTGCTTCTAAGAAGAAAACAGAAATACTTCTATAAAGGTGCATTTTTCACTAAGCCCCAAGTAAAAGCATTCCGCTGCATGTTGTAGGGTTAGCTTCGGAGAGTCTTGTGTAAGACTTTTGGCATACTGAGATTTCCCTGTTGCCTAACTAAATTTTTGCTGGATTTTTGACTATTTGTTACTAAGGAATGGTATAGACAAAAAAGTACATTGAAAAGTGTAACATGGTAATTTTTGTATTTTTGTGATAATTTTATCTGGATTCTACAAGACACATTTACAACTGTGTATTCCTGTACGCAAAATTGTTCCAAATGTAGTGCATTATAAACAGACAGCAGCGGGCATCGGTCCGGCAGAGTGAGCTGCGGTCGCACGCCATTCCTGCTGGGTGGCCCCTGGCTGGGCCCGCTGCTGGGTTGGTTTGTGAGGAAGCAGCTGTGCTCTTTGGTGTCTCACTGTGGATAAGGATGATCTCGGCGTCACCAGAACGATGTCGTACTGCAGATATAAAATGAGAGAGAGCTCTTGATTCAGGGTGTGAAGGAAAGTCTGGGTCCTAAGGAAGGTTAGCGTGGTGATCTGAAGGAAACTTTGTCACTCTGAGGGAGAAACTCCAGCAGGTCTGAAGGAATCCCTTGCAGGAAACCCTGCAAGTGTTTTTCCTCCGGCTGTTGTTCCCGCAGAGGTCATGATTCTGAGGTAAGCTGCCCTCGGAGCAGGCTAACTAGCTTCTCATTATCTAACGAGTGAACTGCAGCTTAAGGGCAGCATTGAAAACAGCTTTGGTTGTGAGGGGAAACAGGGCCCTTCGGGAGTGGAAACTGTGAGCAGGCCCTGGACAAGAGTTGGAGTTATTTAAGAGTACAGCCAACCAACAGAACAACAAATAAACACAAGGCCCAAACTCTTTCTGAACATTATGCAAAAAAACAGGAGTTAAAAGAACCCTGAGCAAACCAGAAAATGCACTGGACTTCCTAATTCGAAAACAGAACCGCGCAGCTTTCCGTCTTTGTGTTGGCTGTGTTGGCTGTGTTTGCCTTGCTGCTTAGGCATAGTTAACTTCTGTACAGCTTGGCTGTGTGGGCAAATATTTTGTACTGTTCAAACTCAAAAATACTGAGACAGCGCTTCCCACCCCATCCTCGGATACTCTGAGGAGAAAAGTCTCTGGTCTGGGATGATAACCTGCAGTTAGGGACGTAGCTGTGGACTGTGTGTGGTGGACTTCTGTTTAGGAGGTACCCGGTCTCTTTTTATCTAAGGTTTGGTCCATGGGAAAGAGCAGGCAGTATTTGGGTGAGAATAATTAACTGTTGTCTGGCATTGATTTATGGTCTCAATTTCCCAACAGAAGAGCTTTCATTAACAAGAATGAAATGACTTTGTCAGACTTGAATGCATTTGGCAAATAGGATGTTCAAAACCAAATCTGACACGGAAGCAGGAGCTACAAAGATAAATGTTTTCAGCAGTGTAAGGGATATCTTGATGTCGTTTCTTTGTTTTGTGTGAGTAGGAGGATTCTGACTGAACAATTTAGTAGTACTGCACTGTTCGAAGCCCTAGATACTGGTGTTTGAGTGCCCGTGTACCAGGAGAGGGGGCCAAGTTGGCTAAGAGATCTGAAAAAACAGGTCTCTGCAATGGTCAGTGATTGTGTGCAACTGTCTAAGCTGCAGACTGAGTCAAAATGTTGCGGCATTTTTCCATGTCAAACTGTTTTTTGAGCAGCAATGCCTTTTTGGAGAAAGGGTGAATGCTCTGAAGGATTTAGCTGGTGCAAAAGGAATGCCCTGTGCTTGTGTAACCTAAGAGTAAGTGGAATGAATGACTCCCACTCCTTGTCAGGCACAAGTTTCTCGTCCTGATCTTTGTCTATCTGCACTGCTTCGTTGAAAAGTGTGGCTTTGTATGTGCAGAGGAAGAAGAAATCTGAAAGGCAGAACAGAAAGAAGGGGGGATTTTGAGCCATGAGGCCCTTGAGTATTTGAGATGCAGGAGGGTTTTAAATGTTGTCATGTAACTGTAAGGGAATTTGGTGAAGTGGCTTGCATGGGTATTTTCTTAACTCACTCCAGCTGTTAGTCATGTGATCAGACCTTTTAAAAAAGAAAAGGGACACTTGCTCATCCTCTTGTACTTCTGATTGCTTGCATATCTTTGTGAATTTATCCACATGCCGTAGTATCCCATAACAACCTAAAAGCTTCTCAAAGAACTGCAAGTAAAATGCCCACCCTCAGCTGTGTGTAGAACTTCTGAGTAAAGAATGTGACTTGACCACATAATGTTTTTTGTGAATAGGCCTCTTGTTTTTAATTTGATGAGCAAGGATCTTTCCAGTCCTGTCCTCCTGCTTACAATCTGTCTTTAATTTACAGAAAGATGTGTTCCAGTTTTTCAGGCATAAAACTGTTTAACAGATTTTTTTTTTTTGGCTTTGCTAGAGCTTGATGTGTTATGTTATCCTGAGACTTGTGCGTTTCTTTCTGTCTTTCCATCTCACAGAATCACAGCTCAGTTGACGCTGGAAGGTTCCTCTGGAGATCATCTAGCCCAGCTAGAGCAAGTTGTCCAGGACATTGCCCAGTCAGGTTTTGAATATCTCTAAGGATGGAGACTCCACAACTTGTCTGGAACACCTATTCCAATGTTTGACCACCTTCACCAAAAAAAAAGTTGTTCTTATATTTAAATAGAGCTTCTGATGTTGAAGTTTGTACCCATTGCCTCTGGTCCATGTGCTGGCTGCTACTGGGAGGAGCCTGGTTCTGTCGCCTTTGTCATGCCCCCTGAGGCGTTAGTGAGGTGGGCTCCTCTGCTGTGCCTGCTCTGGGTTAGACAGCTGCAAGTGTCAGCCTCTGCTGATGTGACCAGTATGCCAGTTGCTGAGTCATCTGCGTGGCCTTTTGGCTGGACTTGGTCCAGTCTGTCTTTCTTGTAGTGTGACAGAACTGGTCACAGCATTCTAGATGTGTTCTTAGCTTTTATGCTTGTTAGGGTTTTTTGTTACTGCCTGTAGTGCCTTCTTCCCATCCCTTGCCCTTTCTCCTTGAGTAACTGGTTTTTTGCTGGTTACATTAAGGCACTTGTACTCATTTTTATTTTAATAATTATTATTTTTTTAACTTTACCTCATGTCCTTGTTGGGGTGTATGTCCAAAGTAATAGAGTATGAATAGGATATGGTTTTTATTGCTGTTAAGGAGCTGCAGTTATCTCAATTTTCTCCGCCCTCATTCCTCCTGTTCTTCGTGCTGCTTTCTGATGGTACTCTTGACTATGATGGCAAGTTTGTGTACCCTTTGTAATAGGATGTGTACATAAATTTTTCCTTGTATTTTGTATAGCATTCAATATTATTACTGTCTGTAAACTGGGCAGAGTAGTTCTGTTCTTATTTTAGCAGCTGGAAACAGAGAGGGGAAGAGTGTTGTTGTTCTGTTGTTCAGTGGTGGTGGTGTTAGCATCAAGCCGTGTTGCATCCATGTAACATTGTCCTGCTGGCATGGATCTGAAAGCAGTCTAGCTGCATGACTGCAGTCTGTAACCCAAGCTAGAATATCTGCCCTTGAGCATGACATCACATGGATGTGGCTAGATTGCTCTTGGTTCTGGACATAGGACAAGTAGACAAGCTTCAAGCAATTTTTTTTAAAGGACAGATGGGGAATCCCTGAAATATTACATGTAACGTGCAGTCTAGTCACTGGATTGTCCTTTTATATATATATTTTTTCTAAGATTTAAATAATGAGTGTCATGTAGTATTTTGGCAGCTTTATGGAGTTATATTTTTCGAGTCTGCTGGAATTATTCCATTAACTTCTGCGCCAGAAGTGAAGGTTATGGTATTGATAGGGCAGAGCTGTAGCACAGATACACTGTGTAATTGTTCCTTCCCCTAAATTCCTAAAATCACAGAATAGCACTAATACAACATAGTGAGGAAAAAAAATAACCCACCTCACTATATTTGTGTACATCTTAAAAAAGAAAAACAACAACAAACAACCAAAAACATTTCCCATGTCTCATGTAATGTTGTGTTTCTGAGAAGACCATACATGAAAAACTGCTCTGTTCTGAGAAACGAGGTTATTGCCTTACAATCTGAAAACACTAATGGAGTCTCAGAAAGCAACAAATCACACCGTATTTCCAAGCATTTACTGTAGGTTTCAGTATTCCTCCCTGCAACTTCTGGAACCTTTATTTCTGTGGAAGAAAACAGCTTAAAATTATCTTTTATGGAGCTGAGTTGCAATTTTTCTACTTACTCTACACGTTGTAATGTAAATTTCTCTTCTGGAAGGTGATAACACTTTCCTGCTGTTTTCCTCCTAGTGGCAGTTGAATGCTAGAACTGGATCTAGTGCAATGTAGGAATGGTGTGGAGCTTTTTCTTTCTCACAGATCAGAACATCCAATGTAGAAATGCAGAATTTTTTACTATGATTGACTGTAAAAAGGAGAAATAATCCTGGATTTCAGAAATCAAACTTGATTTGCAAGGGTGGTGGTTAAGAAAAAATATCTTGTTGCCTGCTTGTTGTGAGTCAGTCACAGAGCCACTGGACATCATTGTAAGGAGTTTGGATTGTCTTCATCTGCTTACACAGTGCTGGATTTTGTACCCTGCAGTTTTAGACTGAAACCTTAACGTGTGTCGTTACCTCTCTTTCTCACTTCCCTAGACCCTGAGGAGCTGACAGGTGACTTTTCTGATCAGCTTTCAGCTCTCTGGTGTTGGTTTTTTTTTTTTTTTTTCCAGTTTATTCACTCTTAGAAATGAGGTATTTATTCCTATTTTTTTCTCAGCATGCAACGAGTGAGTTTCCTCATCTTAGGGATTATTTCTTTTGAAATATTATCGTAATGGTCATTCATAGTCTGCAGCTGAGGAGTTGTGAAGAGTTGTAATGAACAAAGCACGCATGAGAGGGCGCTCCTTGCTCAGGTATTTCAAAAGTAATGCCTCTAGGCTCCACCTTGTATACAGATGTTCACATTTTTTGGATATTCCGAAGATACATGTATTTTTCCAAAGTGTATACTGTTCAGAATGCTTTTTATTTTTATGTGACTTCAAACTGGATAAGGGCAGTATGCAAGTCTTAGCAAACTGGACTCCCTGAAATTGCAGTATGTGTCACTGATGCAAGAGGGATGGAAGGGGATCACTCATGTCTTATACATGCTTTCTAGAATGGTTTGCTTTAGATTTTACATCAGATACACATGTTTGTTTTTCTTTGCAGTGTCTCTAAGACCTCTTGCTCCAATTTATTGTTACTTTTTCTCCATTTATGTTATTTACTGCTGTGATTAATCAAATCCCAGGAAGCTGCACCTCAGATTATTTTGGTTTTGTTCTGCAGCAGACAGATCTACTTCTGTTAGGTGATTAGCATCCTGGGTTCATACTGTCTGTCTGGATTTGTGATGTAGCTGTGGCCAACAGAAAGGAGTAGAATTTAGGCAGCACAAGGAAGAGTCCTTTTTTAGAAAATTGTGGATGAAAAGGACTACAGAGTGACTTCCTATTTTTTGAGAGCTGAGGATAGATGGCTGTATGGCAGTAAAGAACAGGAGGGGATTCCAGGATGATGAGTCTGGTTTCTTATGTAGTGGACAAGAATGCCCTTGGAAACCTGCATTTTGAGTGTACAGTCTGATTGTAGCATGGCACGGCTTGACATTGCTGGATCCTCGTCACAGACCTGCTTCCTCAGCTGCTCTCTGAGGAGATGAAATGAAATGGAGAATTTGGAGAAGCAAGTATCCAAGAGAAAATACTAAGAATTGAGAAAGCAGGAAATCATCTTGACTGACCAGTCAAACAGAAATGCTTAAGTATGCATACAGTATGTGTAATGTACTGCGCTGGGTCAAGATCAAGAAAAGCCAAACAATCAGCGACGAGGCCTGCTGGGAACTACAGAACAACCGAAGGAAGGTGTGTCACCTGAGAGTTTTGACTTACTGGGCTGTCAGCAGACACCAGGGTTTTACTCAGGGAACAGTATTCCTACCGTCTCACTTTGTGTAGCTGTGTAGGGTGTGAAGGGTTCATGGTAATGTCAGCACAGGGATAACTGCTGCATTAAGCCTAGGCATTTTCTGACTCAAAAGCATGACGACAGTTCAAACAAATTAGAACAGGGAAGAAATTTTTGTAGCAATTTTTATTTTTTATTATTTTGTAAATCCATTATTCTCTCAAAATGACTGCTTTCATTGTTTTTCTCCCATTGAGAACACCGAGGTGTCTCAGTCCCTAGTATTAACTTTGAGACAAAGCAGGTCACACTTTTGCTGTAAGTGTCTTTGTGTGTTTTCTCCTTTGCTCCAAAGCGCAAATGATAAAGCCCCTTCTTCTATGTGGAACAGCAGAAGTAAATTACTAAAAGTCCAGCTGTTATCCTCTAATAGAGAATTTACCTCTGAAGTTAAATAGGTAAATAAATAAAATGGAGCCAGTGTGCTTTCTGTCTCGCAGTGACTAGATATTCCAGTTTTGCTTTTGTTTTCTGGATTTAAGTTAGTTTTGAACTCTTACCTTCTTTCCCTTCAGTTCCAAATGTCAGGTTTGTCTCCTGAAGTCAAATAACTGAATCTTTCTAGCAGTTATGAGAAGACTGTTGTGAGACCTTAAACATGAAATACAAGATTTGGAAGCGGTGCAGTACAGTTATATAATTTCTTATGGCTTTTCCAGAAGTTGGCAGTGGTATGCAAATTCCTGTATTGCTTTTCTCATTCTAAAGCTATTGTCTTGGAGCCAGCTTAAAGAATTAATAGAGCACTTGGATGTTGATGTGTATCAAAATGTGTAATAAAAGCATCCTTTTTGTTAGCGTTCCAGTGTTTTAAAATGTCCTCATCAAACTGAGTACGTTTTGGATTTTCGTAGACCTGCATTGGGCATTAGTAAGAGTAATGTTTAATGTGCCTGATAGGCCTGTGACTGAAAAGTGTTCCTTTGCTTTTTGTCTAATAGAGCTCATATAGTACAGTCGTGTGCTAGACAGATCTCTGCACACTTCCCCTAGTGGAAAACCTATCTTTTGTTTGGGCAAATGTTCAATTCATGGTTTTATCATGCATTTAAATGGACTTCAAAAGTGTATACTAAGCCCCAGTTACCCTGGATGTTCAGAGAGAGAATATACTTTGAAACCTTCGTTAACTGAGCCTCATCTCGTATGGGAAATGGAAAGCAACCTTCCTGAAACGTTGCATTAAATAATTCATAATCTTCCATCATTCAGAGAGAAAAAGGAGATTTCATTTTTGCTGTGGAATACATAGCCTGCATTTTAGTCACTATGGCTGTCTGCTTGCAGGCTTTATTCCTTCACGAACAAAATGTAAAAAACAATGACAGAAGGGAAATGTGAAGTGTTATACAAAACATTTAGCAAGATGCTTTTCTTAAAGCCACATGCTCACGAGCACTGAAACACGTGTATCCAAGTTGTCTGTCCAGCAACACTTCTGTGCAAGAAGGAGGATAAAGGATGCTGGTAGTCTGGTCCTCACTATTTGTCTTTGGTTCCTCTCAGGTGGCAGCAATGAGCAACTGTGGTCAGATCTTCTGTGTGCCTTAGGAGTCGATAGTTGTTACGGGGTGTTCCTTTGCTTCAGCTCTTATTTGCTTCATTTTCCAAAAGCCTTGGGCAAAATTGCTTTTCATTGTTTGATTTCCGTGTTTGTTTGCAATGCACGTATGATTTGGGGGAAGGAATGGCACATGTAACGTGCTGCAGGTTTGTTGTTAATCCTCATGCTGCTGGAGTACAGGGTCTTGGGCTGATCTGCGCTGTGGTCTGTTAGGGTACAGACCTTGTGGCTGTAATGTGATCTTCGATGGTACTGCTTGGAGAAGTGACAGAAAATAGTGTTCTTCCTTATTAACCTGTGTTATTCTTGTAACCGCCCTTCTGCTGTATCTTCCAGTCACTTTGTACAAGTGCATTTCTGCTGAGTATCTCTGCAGTGAGTGGTTGTAACTGTATATTTTGTGTAACCTTGTTGCTTGGCATTAAATGCCTGCTACATCTCAACTTACTAAATACTCAAAATGAGGCCACAAAACAAAGTAGAAGACAGACAGGACAGATTTTGCTTTCATAGCACTCATGGACCTCGTCTGCTTCAAAAGCAGATTATTCTGACTGGGAGACAGAAGACCTTTGTGCGATCATACCAAGACTTGGCAGATCTATCAGAGGTGTGTTTGAAATCCTGCTGAGAACATGAGAAGTATGGCTGTCAGTGCTGCCATCAGTTCAATCTAAACTCCTCTTTGTAGGATTTCTTTTGTCATCTCTCCTTGTCATCTCCTTTAGTGAGCTAGTGGTTGGCAGCCCTGTCCACGGCAGGGGGGTTGGAACTCGATGATCTCTGAGGTCCCTTCCAACCCAAGCCATTCTATGACTCTATGATCTCCTATTTTTGTTCCCTTTAGAAAGGAACAAATACTGTTAATAACACGAGCAGCCTTTTAAAGGGAACTAATGAGGGTGCTCAGTGAAAGATGGAAAAAGCCCGCTTTTGTCTCTTTGAATCCTCTGTTCGCTTCAGATAAAGCTAATGGATAACGAATGTCAGCTCTTGTGGGAGCAGCCTGAAGGTCCTCATGATGGAGCACCATGTTTAAGTTATGCCTGCTATGGGATGTTGAAGGAAGCTGGATGTGCTGGGCAAGCCTTTCCCTAGCAAACATTCCTTCCTGATGGCGGTCGAAGAGATCCGGGCGCTGGCTGACCTGGAGTTTTCGTCTGAGCTATTTGTTTTTGTTATTGCTGATGGACTTCTCCTTGAGAACTTATCCTAACCATTCCTGAGCCCATTTGTTCCATGGAACCATGTCACTCGGGAGTATTTAGTTTAATATTTTTTTTCTAGGTGTTATGTGGACAAACCCCTGAACTTGAACTTGATTTCCTTTCGGTTACCATGGTGCTTTCGGATCTCGCTTTGCTGGACAGCTCCCCTGTGAGCTGAGCAGCAGATCAGTGCCCGGGGCACTGCGGGCTTCTGGCATGCACTGGGGCAGGAATTCTGGGCACTTCTCTCTCGCTCGCTTTTAAAGCTGACTGTGTTTCATCAGTGCATGCTTAGTGAGCTTCGAAGGGATAGCTTGCCATAATCTGAAGTTAATGATGGAATCAACATACTTTTGTTAGGAAACATCAAGGAAATTTTTAAAGTCAGCATCACAGCTCTTATTTTATGGATAGAGAGACTGATTAGCTGTAGGTCATCTAGCTGGATTCTGGCAGGCCTTAGAATAAGGTGTGAAACTCACTAGTCTCGCTGTGTACTCAGCCTGCTACACTTTGTAGAAGACAGAGTTCAATTAAAGATAAGAATAGTAAAAAAAAAAAAATAATGTTAGAATGGCATCTGATTTTTTGGCAATTAAAAAATATGCAGGATATCAGTGTTTCTTCCTGTCCTCACGAGATTATCACGAGACAGTTTGCAAATGTAACCTTTAGCCTTCTTCAGTTATTTCACAACAATACACATAAACTTCTCAATTATCTTTAATTTTTCACTGCTTGGGCATATTGTCTATACCTTTGATACTTCTCCAGCAGCGAGCCACAGTGTTCTGGAATCGCTAATAGCAATTTTACTTGAATAGCATTTTCCCTGAATCCTCTCGCATGCCTTTGGAGATGTGTGTCAAGCTCTTGCTGTTCAAATCTTTGCTAGGATGGTAGGCTGCTAGTTTGACTCTAGAGAGCTGGGATGTGCCACATGCTGGTGTTTGATTTCGCTGTTACCTTTGTTACCAGCGCATCCAAGGAAATTACCCTTTGTCATCAGTGTGGCAGATATGAAATACATGCAACTGTATTTCAGGGAGGAAATATTTCATGATCATAGCACAGGAGTACTAAATAAAAAGTGTCAGCTTCTTGGATTTGGTTGCAGTATAGAAGCATGCCTGGAAGTCATGGATTCTGAGACCGTTTTGAAAAAAAGGGCAGCTATAGCTGTGAGCCTTGGAAAGCAGGAAATGGATGTGCAGAATTGCAGAGGGAAATGCTTGGTACTGCAATGTACAATCATTAAGAGTTTGGAAACCTGTAACAAAACAGAGGACGCAGCAGGAAAGGAATGTGAATGAGAGGAGCATGTACAGTAAACATAGCTTTTTAGACATCTAAATTAATGTTCCAAAGAATAAAAAAAAAATCCGTGGCCTGTGTGATTGCATTCATTCCCATGTTTGTTCTGCCTTGTCTCACATTTGGGCTGCACTGAAGTGAAGAATGGTTCTGATTCTGAAGTCTGTCTAGAGAGGAGTAGTAAGCGTTGGAGCTATTAGTTAATGGCCCGAAACAGCAAGCCAGTTCTGGCTCAGGAACAGCCATTGTCTCCTACGCTCCTACAGCATTTCTCCCACTAAACCACTAACCTAAACACTTCTTTTTTTTTTTTTTTTTTTTTTTTTTTTGTGTGTTTTCCCCCACTTATCACATAAAATTGTACTTAAACTAGACCCGTTAAAAGAAAAATGACTGAAGTGCCAGCAGTAAGAATTATTTTTCAGAATGCTCAAAGCTATAGAGTGATAAATCATTTCTACAACTATAAATATTTTTAAGCATTTGTAAATATGTTGCTTATTGTGTTGGTTTTGGTGTTCAGTAAAATAGGAAAATTTTAAATCTGTATAAATTAATCTGTATTTCACCAATTAAAAATTTACTGTAGCTTCTATGAATTCAAGTTTTATAAAATCACACTGTAGAACAGAAAGCAACTGGTGTGTAGCAAGCTGTGTTTTCTTTTTTAAATCTTCAGCTAGTGTTGCCTAGTCAGTTGCTGAGGTTTCTTTGGTTTTGATTTACCTATTTTTTACTTCACAGACGCTTAATTTTTTATCTTTTATTGAATTTTGTTTATAATTTTTAATAGCCATTTATCATTTTATTAAAAATACCCCCTAATGTGCCCTTGTCTCCAGTGCTTTTAGTTTCACCTAGCCTGTTATCACTTACAGGTTAATAAAAGCACTCTCCACTTTATCATGCAGGCTATTTGAGTACGTACTGATTAACTGCCCATCCAGTGTAAGCCTCTTCGCTTCTCAGTCGTACTTGTTTCTAGTCTGATTGTGACCTGTTTCTGGGTAACTCTCTGCCTGTCCTTCACCAGGCTTCGTTGCCTCGTACTGCTTGACCATGTTTCTCTTACACATCTGCATACTGTTAAAGAGCCGTCCTATAGTCAAAGGGCAACACATACTGTATCTTCCTTATCCACGGTGCAGTCACCATGTTCAAGGAAAAAATTTGTTTAGTCTGAGATGTGTTCTGGATAACAAAACCACCTGGCTATGGGTTAAGCATGTCACAGGTGGTGTGTAAGATCTCTCGGTCCATTGCTTTTCCAAGAATGGATGTTAATCCCTCTGTCCTTTGGGAACACAGATTGCTCTCAGACTGCCTGTCTGTTCTCTGCCTGTCACTAGTGTGGATTTCGTTAGACCCAACTGATCTGGAACTCCCCAACTTGACTAAGTGCTCTTAAATGAGTTCTTTGCCTATTCTGGGCAGAATGCTCTACCCTAGGCATGTTGGCCTTAAGTGTATTTTTATACTCGACCTCTTTACGTGAGTTCTGGAACAACTGTCAGTGACTGAAACAAATTAGTACAGTTGGCTGATGCAAAATGCAGCAATTGCAGCTTGGTAGCCTTTTACTTAGGGTAGGAAATGGGAAGAAAACCTGCTGTTTCATTTAGAAAAAGCCTGTTGACCTGAGATCATGCAAATGCCTTCAACTTTGTAGAAGATTTCCTGGAACATTAGACTGATATCTGGAAACACTTTGGTAGCCAGCAGAGGAGATTGCAAAAGAACCACTGTGTCTAGAAAGGCGAAGAGTATCTTGGGAAAAACGGATTTATGGACTTCTGTCGCTCTGAGCCAGCGTGCTTATTAATTTGTGATACATCTAGCTCCCAGCTTTTGTCGTGTTTCTGCAGGTAGCCTTTGAGTGACCCTTGGCGGATGAGTTGGCTGTGTTGCATGTGAAACAATTTTGCATGAGAGGAAAACTGAGTTCTTGATTTTGAAACCTGAGTGTTGCAATTTTTCTCCACCTTTTGCATTGCTTTAGAATCAGCAATTTAGCCTGCTTGAGTGGAATCAGACCTGGAAACTGTTTTTCGAGACTCTTAGAGGACTTCAAAGACCAAGCTCATCTCCTTAACCTAGTGATGGGATTTTTCTTCCCCCTTGTTTTACTGAGGTCCCCTTTTCTTTAAAGGTTTTGAGAGATTTAGCTATGACTGAACACAAACATTTTCAGAGAACATTTTTCTTCTCATCTGCCCTACAAGATAAGAACTTCTAAGTGGGCTAGAGAGCTTCCTTGCTACTGAGACAATGCGAAGTAACAAGTGTCACAACAGGATGAGCCATTGATCTCATCTTCAGAGAGCAGTGAATCTGTATTGCATCACCTGCTGATACCCATTGCAATGAAAAACAACTGTACCTTTATGGGGAAGTACAGCTTTTCCAGTTTTCAGATGGATGAAGAGTTAAAAACCCACTGAATAAAAGGAAAAATGCCATGTTGTGTTCAGAGAAGTTAGGGCCTTCTGCAAAGAGAAAACGTTTACAGGCAGGATATAATAAAAGCAATTAGGAATGGTTTGAAAACTCTTTTTGAGTGGATGGGAGGTAGAACGGGTATGGCTAGGAGAGAGCACAACACAGCAGATGAAGCATTAAGTGAGGTTTTGCAAGAGGAAAACCTTTTGGGTTGGAAGTCGGTCCTTTTTTCCCATGGGGATTCTGAGGCTCAGTTTTGGTGGTCTGTACAGTAGAGACTGAGCGCTGGCAAACTGGAGAGCGCATGATGTCATTAGATGCATAACATATGCACCGAGAGCTAGTAAATGCTGTTCACACCGCAGTGCACTGCCAGATGTGTGCGCTGGAATGCGCTTAGAGAAGTGGAAGAGTCAGCTTTGTGAAGATACAGAGACGAAGTCAGAATGTCCTGTGCTGAGGCCGGTCAAATCCGCAGTGTCCCCAGGTGCAGGCGCTCTGCGGAGCTGCTCACCCTGAGCCCCGGGCTGCTGCTGCAGGGGCAGTCTGTGTGGAAGGCCTGACTCAGCGTTGCTCTGTAGTGCAGACACGAGCTCTGAGAAGCTCCTGTTCTGTCCAGAAAACATCTGTAGAGCTCGCTGGTATGAATGGTCTGCAGCAGACGGGGATCAGGGGTATCTGTTCACTGCAGTTCCCTCCTTTCTTTGGCTCTCTGTTAGGAATGGTTACAGCTTCGTTACAGCAGAGGCTTCTGGTGCCAGCCACTGCTCTGTGTGCTGACGCACAGGTCTCTCTGCAGCTCAGTGTGCTTCCAGGGATGATCTGAACCTCTGACTCAACAGTGCTTCCCATGCAATAAAAACAAAGGTGGGTTTACATGTTTCTGTACTTCAGGGTGAAAATACAATTTCCTGCTAAATTTTGAAGTCAGCTATTTACCTGAAGTATGGTATGTGTTACCTGGTCATTGGCGTATAGACAGCTAAATTTTGCTTTGCTGCTCCTTTGCTTTGCTCAGGCTCTGAGGGATTAATTAAAGTGAGGAGGAGGCTGCTGGAAGGCAGCAGGAGGAGAACGCTTACAGAAAGTCAGGAGCTTCTTATCCGAATGGGACAGGCAGTACCTCTCAAGCTGAGGAGATTTCTTCAGTTTAGTATGTTTGTGCTGTTTGTTGATGTTTACTGATGATTTTTCTGACTGAAATGATTGTTGCTAACTAATGGTATGGTGATCTTGCTGATTTGTGTGTGAGAGTAGAAGTCTCCTGTAGCAGCTGCACAGACACACCGCAGTGGTGGAGTCTGTGGAACTGTGCCCTTCCTGAAAGGGCTGTGTAAGATGTACTCTGATCCTTGCATCTGGGGAGTGTTAAATCCGTGTCTTGCTGGGAGACTCATTTTATACTTTCAGAGCAGAAGTCATTCCTCAGCTGGGTTTTGAGACCACTCACTTCAAAAAGATCTGTTTCCTTCTGTTTGGGATATGCAGGCATTTTGGCCATGCAAGTGATAATTAGCGGCAGTCAGACCATCAGCAGTATGTGAGTGCATCTTGTGCTTGGTAACCAAGGAGCCCCTGTTTCAGGGGTGTCCACTGATCATCTCACTTTTCAAAAATTGCAAAACGTGTGTTGGAGAAAAAGGGCGTTAAAATGAGAGCAGATGACCCTTCAAGAGTGCATTTGTGCTTTTGAGTCTGCCATGGGATCGCCTCCTATAATAAATAGTTGGTAAGAAAAGAGGCTGACAGCGAAAATAATGGTGGAGTAAACTTCTGTTTACATAATCTTTTTTACTGGATCATTCTTTAAAATGTATTGAAAAATATTTTTTAACATCAATAACCACTTATGTAGAGGCACCTTGATTATTCTCTTATTTTTGTTTCTTGCAAAAAGCTTGCCCCACACTTTTCCAGTCAGGCTTGTATGGAAATTGCTGCATGTTCGGCTCCTGCTATCCTTCCATGTAGCAAAACTTTAATACCTCTCAAAGTCTCATGTTCTTTCAGTGTCAAACACTCGAAAACAAGATGTTAAGTGACCTAGCTTTATTCATATGTGTTTTTTGTTTGGGGCCATATTTGTGCTGCAGCTGACCTAGTTATTCTTAAGTGCTCTCACAGTGTTATGCTGAAAAATGTCATTGCAAGTCAGGTTCTGAATAAATGTTCTGTGATGTAGAAGGTGCTGGTCTGTCCATCACAGAACAAAACTGGCTGTGTCTTGCCATGGTCAGTGGGCATTTAGGTTCGTATTTTCATGAGCTTTTCTAAGCTTATGGTCCAAAGCAGCGGAGTTAAACAAAAATGCATCAGAAGCACTTCATCATGGTGGTGAAATGCTCTGGAGTACGTCTGTGTCCACTCATTTGGTAGGGCTACTCCTGGAAGGAATGGGGTCTGTGAGAACTGGAGCGTGCCGTCACCAGAGGGTGAGCTGTGCCTGCGCGCAGCGGGCGCCTTGTGAAGGTCTGGGCTGACGTGTCGGAGATGAGCACAGTGCTTTTTAAACCTCCAGTCGGAGCCTGAGGTGTGGGCCGTCAGAGCGCGCATTGTTCCTGCTGCAGTGATTTCAGTGATGCTTTACAGCAGCTCAGGGTTATTTCACACTTTTAAAAGGGTTATCTCAGGCACGGAAGCGGCAAGATATTCTGCACATAACTGTAGCCTAAAGAAACAGCTGCTCTTGGATCATCCTTCTGAAGATTTACCTGAATGTTTTCTGAGAGCTCGTTGGCTGTGTATCTGCAGACACTCCGTCATTGTACAGAAGCTAGGTTTATTCCTTTCTTCCTTTCTCATAGCGCTGTAACAGAGAAAAGGGCTGCTGTATAGCTTCGGCGTACTGTGGCTTGGTGAAAAGATGACACTGAATATGGATGAATTGTCACATATCTGATTCATGAATTCCCAGCACAAAATGTGAACAGACACAAACGAAATTCTTCTTCCATATTTTACAAGGAAGTTCAGCAGTAGAACTGTCTATCATTGTAAAACAGTAGGAGAAGACTCCTTAGAGGATTATAAGTGGTGTTTCTGACTGCTACAGGATTTTTCCTTGAAAATCTCAGGGCTCAGGAGTAGGACTGGTGTTATAACCTACTTCCATTTCCACTCTGTAGAAAAGAAATTTTGAATTGACAAAGCAGAACCTTTACAATACAATAAGTTTATTATGTAGCCTTTTCAGAGGAAAATAAAAAATAATTTTAAGTTAAACCTTGCATTTCTGTAAAGTTCTGTGACCTGAAAAGCAGGATGAGCATAACATGCAGTGTGACAAAATTCTGTAACTTCCCCCCCATTTCCTCTTTAAGGGAACCCTGTGAGCTCCAGAAGGGGGATTTGTTAAAGCAGTTGGTGTTGCACCTGTGCATTTAGGAAAGTGGCAACATGTTGGACAATATTGACATCTGTAGTCATGAGATAGGTTGCTTCCTGAACCGGTGGTCTCTGTCTGCTTCAGAGTTCTTCATCCTTTCTCTCAGTGGCAAACAATTTGAAAATACTTCTTCAGAAGGCCTTACTGAATGAAGTGTGTGCCCGCAAAGGAGACAGTCTCTGGGTAGGCTGAGGCTTGACACTTCTCAGCAGCATATAAAAGGTTAAACTTAGTGGGGCCCTTCGGAAGGATTACAGTTATTTGTTTAAGATTGCCTCCTGGGGCTCTTAGCAAAGCAGATGATTCATCTCACTGTGCTGCTAGTTGTCTTTCTTAAAGGAAATTAATGCAGTTTGTCTTTCTCCACCCACTTTTATTTGTCATAGAATCACAGAATGGCTTGGGTTGGAAGGGACCTCAGAGATCATCTGGTTCCAACCCCCCTGCCGTGGACAGGGCTGCCAACCACTCGCTCACCAGATCAAACTGCCCAGGAACCCATCCAGCCTGGCCCTGAACACAGCCAGGGATGGGGCAGCCACAGCTTCTCTGGGCAGCCTGTGCCAGCGCCTCACCGCTCTCTCAGTGAAGAATTTCTTCCCGATGTCCAACCTAAACCTCCCCTCTTTCAGTTTTAGCCCATTCCCCCTTGTCCTGTCACTATCTACCTGGATAAAAAGTTGGTCCCCCTCCTGTTGATAAGCTCCCTTCAAGTACTGGAAGGCCACAATGAGGTCTCCCCGGAGCCTTCTCTTTTCCAAGCTGGACAGTCCCAATTTTCAGCTGAACAGCTGAATTTTTGTGATTATTCTCTTTAAATCATCCCTTTCTTCCTAGGTTTTCATACTTAATAATCTTCTTTTTAAGGCCTCCTCTGTTCTGAAACGCTGATTAGTGAACACAGTGTTTTTCTGTTTGTAGTGTTGTTTCTGTTTGTATAATTACCTATTTCTTGGTTAGTAATGTGCCAAGATTCTTCCCACTAGCCAAAGAATTCCACAAGCTCATTCTTCTCACATTTAGCTTTCTTTGTCTTTCCCCTCCCTGCTAAGGTGAGGGAAATACCCCAACAGTATTTGGGGTTATATGCTGGCAGCTTGGTTAATTTAATTTATTTTATTTTAAAGTTTCTTGTCATGTTCAGATGTGTCTAGAATGTACCCCTCTGAGGGGAGCAGTGTCTGTGTAAGCATGTGATTTCAAACCATAATTGAAAGTTTTCGCTTGGAACACTGGGGTTGGATAGTTGTTCTGATTCTTCTGGTTTTTTGGTGGATCTGTGCTGCACAGTGCTCATGTTTCCTTAAAGTCACTGCAGCCATCTGCTTTACTGTTGGGTGTTTTTACACAGTCAGGCGCAGAACCTCTGCAGTAGACGCTGAAGCAGCTCAGAGTCGTGGCTGAAAGAGTGTACCTTAATTTAAAGGGGCTTCAGCTAGAGTTATCGTTACTGAATGCAAAAATGCAGGCAAAACAGCATTTATTGCAATTTCTTCCTAGCTGCTGTGTGTTGAATTTAAAGCAGAAATAGCAGCTTCTTATTGTTCTGAGACAGATGAAAAATGACTGGAACAATAAAAACGTGAAGTTACGATGTTGAGTAACTAATGAACGTCTACCCAAAAAGAGTCCAGAGAGTCTACGTAGACTTCTCAGATGCTTACCTGACATACAGACAAACTGCAGCCTCCAGGGTTCCTGCAAAGCGGTACAGGTGCTAAAGAATAGTATGGTTTTCTGTTTTAGCCCTGCCTGTTTTCATTCTTAAATATTTATATTTTTTTCAATGAGTGGTAATGGTTCGAGCTGCTGATGGCTGCAGGCCCATCCAGCAGTATGGTGGGGTTGCTTGGCAATAAGCAAGCAGGGATGGGAGGGAGACGGAGCAGCTGCTGGGTGCTGAACACGGCCATCCCGGCCGCGATCCCTGCTGTGCAGAGCGGGAGCTTCCTTGGAGAACTGCAGCATTTGGGAACAATTCCTGAAGACATAAGGGAATACTGTGAGTGCTGGAATATGGAACAATTGTATTTGCCTTGATTTCTGCTGTTTACAGTCAGAAATACTTATTTCTGAATTCCACATGCATGAGGTCCTCTTCCCCTCTCCCACCTCTCAGTACTCCTGCGTTTTCACGAGTGTGATCCTTGCTGATGGCTCCGCAGCCTCGCTGCCAGTTCTCTGGAGCCTGCCGGCACCGGCTGTCGAGGCGCTGGGCGGTGCCGCGGGGCGCAGGCACGCAGACACGCACAGCGGCACGCAGACGTGTGCCCGTGTGCCTGCTGCCTCGCGCGCTCTGACCTGCTCGCTCTCCTTCCTGTGCGTGCCCTTCCTCTCTGTCTATATACCTCCTCCTCCTGCCCTGCAGCTGCTTTGTTTCTGGCACAAGAAACGAGAATGTGAGTTGAACCTGTCTGTAATTATATATAATGCTACTCTCCTTCCTCTGTCATCTCTTCTTGGCCGTGCAGTGTTTGGATTCTTTGGAAAAAGTACTATTCTAAAAGATTGGTGAGGTGCCTCTTGTACATTTGCTTTTACCACTGATAAATGATAAATAACATGTCATGTAAAATAAGGCATAGTTCCAGTGCTCTGATATAGAAGGAAGTTTTCCTGCTTGAACTCAAGCTACAGTCCTTGGGAATCTGCAAAAATATCCTTGAGGAGGAGACTGAGCCTTTCCTTTGGAAGATGCCAAACTTTCGTACAATGGAGCAGGTGTTGCAGGAGCAGATCATCCCGTTGGCACAGTCCTTGCACAGTCCAGGCAAATCAGGTGCCCAACGGCTGTGATGCGAAGCAAGCAGCAGAGCTGCAAGGGATTTATTTCACACTCTGAGTTTCTTGCTTGAGACAGCAGATGGTGATGGAAGTCAGCAAGGGAAGATTTGGAGAAGCCCCCTCTCCAAGAGAGGATGGATAGCAAAGAGGATATATTTTGTAAATCTTTTGCCCCCCAAATATTACTTTGACCCACATCTTGGTCAAATTACACTTGTCTCCATGGCAGCAGTAATTGTGCTTGCTATGGAAAGAGGGAAGGGGAAGTCATAATTAGAAGCAGGTCCCAAACTTTTTTTTTTTTTCCTGCTCATAATCATAGAATTACACAGTTGAAGCTTTTTAAACCATGAACAGTCACAATTAACAGTTAGAAAGCAACCATCATCCTTGTTAAAAACAAACAAACAAACAAAAAAAGTTAAAATGTAGAATATGTTCCCTGCCCAGTGACCTGTAGAAATGCATGTCTTTCCATGAGGCTGCAGCGTAACTATTTTACAGGCACAAGGTTGCCTTCAGAGAATGCGTCTCTTTTGGTGGAAATAGTCACTAGCCAGAAAATTTCTGTTTGTGACTGAAACCTTCATCTCAGAGCATCTTGATCTGGACTTTCCCCAGTAAATAACTGGTTTTCCCTTGCAAGTGGCTATGGATATGTCCCCCTGTATTTGTTTTGAACATTTTGGA
The DNA here is from genome assembly GCA_013399715.1 of Alectura lathami. Lineage (NCBI taxonomy): Eukaryota > Metazoa > Chordata > Aves > Galliformes > Megapodiidae > Alectura > Alectura lathami. Next base: position 250,220 of record VXAV01010899.1, read on the forward strand.
ATATCAGATACGTGCTTCTGAAGGGTCAGGGTGCCATACCATGCGAGTTTAGTGATTTCTTCACCATGTTTTGATGCTCTTTGGCCTTTCTACAGATGAGTTTGAATGTTAGTATTAGGCTTACCTTTCTGTGGGCAGAGTTCTTCCTGGTTCTTCGTGTGGAAACCTGTAAGTTATTTATATTTCTACATGCGTTGTCTTTGTTGAAGTGTTGGACGCTGGGTGCGCTGGGCTTGCCTGGGATGGAGCTGATTTTCTTCATGGCAGATTATATAGTGCTCTGTTTCGGATTTGTGACCAACGCAGCGGTGATAACCCACCCGTGCTGCAGCTAATGCTGAACCATGGGTACACAGCATTGACTGAGGCCTTCTTTTTCTTGCTCAGCAATAATGCTTCTTTCCGTGCAGCTCTGTCTGTTGTGTATAGATGTGCATACACAAATACTTGAATTCACAGCTGAGATGCCAGAAGAGCCTCCAGCTGTGCTGCGAAAGGAAAGGTGATGAAACAGGGCAGCATGCTGTTCCCTTTTTGTGACACAAGGCATGGAGTAGGGCTCTCATTAGGAATTTGGAAAGGTAGCGTGGAGCGTTTCACCGTTTGTTCACAAGAGATGAAACAGACGGAGTTTCATCACAAGGCTTGGTCAGTTAATTAAGAGAGCTGTCTAATTTTATGGCAAAAGGTATTTTTACCCAAATAAGGTAGAAAATAGACATGTATTTGCACATGACCTCCAAGGATAGATTGTTGTTTTTCCCCCCCCCCCCTTTTTTTTTTTTTTTCCATACACATTCCTGGCTTGGCCATTTCTGCACTGCAGACAAATTTTTGGTGGCAATCCTTGCTAGCTCCTCTGCTTCTGCTTGTCAATGATCGATTTTAGGCAAATAGCATTCCAAGCTAGGCCTGCTTTCTGAAGAAAATATTTACAAATATGTGCATAGAAGTCAGAGTGATGAATCACAAGGAAAGAAATGCGCAGTGCAATGTCTTGTGTTCCCTGTGACCAGCACAAGTGCAAAAGCAGGGCGAGGGAGGTGATCCTGCCCCTCTGCTCTGCTCTCGTGAGACCCCACCTGGAGTGCTCCATCCAGTTCTGGGGCCCCCAACACAAGAAGGACATCGAGCTGCTGGAGGGGGTCCAGAGGAGGGCCACGAAGATGATCAGAGGGCTGGGGCACCTCCCCTATGCAGGCAGGCTGAGAGTGTTGGGCCTGTTCAGCCTGGAGAAGAGAAGGCTCCGGGGTGACCTGACAGTGGCCTTCCAGGACCTGAAGGGGGCCTACAGGAGAGCTGGGAGGGACTCTTCTGAAGGACATGGAGCAACAGGTGAGGGGTTATGGCCACAAACATAAGAAGCGAAGGGAGACGTGTGTGGTACAGAACACTGGGGTGTGAGACCCACAGTCCCAATTTTGAAAATACCAGCAAACCAGAGAAAGGGGGAAAAACAGGGAGGGTGTAATTAGTTGTTTTGCTAACAGGCTTTGCGCTAGCCAGACAAAATATTGTTGCTCACTTAGAACATCAGAAGGCATAAAATATGTTTATGCATTATTGTTGTATGTTTGGAAGAGAAAACTCTGCTGTCACAGCCCGGGGGTGTGGGCCATTCACTCAGAAGGATTTCAGAGTACTGCTTGCGACAGCGCGATGAGCGGCAGGCTCCAAGCAAGGCACGGTCCCGTCTAGGCAGCGATGGCGCGCGGCTCTTGGACGCAGGCAGTGTTTTGAGCTGCAGGAGCTGGTTGTTACTTTTCAGCCATTTCACCTTTAATGGACTGAGAGGCACTTAACTTTGGCGGACCAACGTTGTCTTCGGCTCTGTGTTCATATTATTGCACAGCTTGTCCACTGAACTCTGCAAAGCAGTAGCACTGGAGTTTTCTTGGCTTTGATTACTGGGGAAAAGAAATCAGTTCACTCTGAGATAGACATGAGGATTTCCTTCTCACCATGAAGAAGGCAGAAGCTGCAAGTGTAAGAGAATGGTTTCAGCATTTTCTGGTAATTAAATGGCTACGCAGTAAGTAGCTTCCAAGCTAGGAACAGAAACTGAGATCTGGGAGAAAAAAAAAAAAAAAAAAAAAAAAAAAAAAAAAAAAAAAAAATTTTGATTTTNAAAAAAAAAAAAAAAAAAAGAAAAGAAAAAAAAAAATGATATTGCATTTCTTCAGTCTTAGAGAATTTAGATAACTCAGTGACTTTGAAAGAGTGAATAATTTTTACCACTTCCTTCATATACCAGGCATGTATGTTGCCTTTATTCTGGATATTTTCTATAGCTTTGAAAATGATGTCAGCATTATTTCTCTTTTTTTCAATAGCAAGGAAAACAATGTTTAAATATAGCTGAAATGCTGATCACTGGAGTAAGAATGAAGATAAGGAGTCAACCTGCCCACTTTCTTCTGTGACAGGTGTAAATGCACTGCTCCTGCTTTCTTTCCTGTTAGTTACCTTTACTCAGGAGAAATTTCCAAAACCTACTGTTGATCGCGTTAAAACAGTACGTTTTGCAGTCTGTCTGTGAATTGAATTAAGCTTCTTTCTGACAGCCTGATGGTAATGACATTGTCTGATTCTGGGCATTTATTGTCTTTGCTGAAGTATGGACTCTACCATTTATAGAACTCCTCAGAACTGTCTGTGCTCGTTTTTAAATTCATGGGATTCGGTGAGTTTCAAGGCACACCGGCTCTGCTGTTGGTGCAACAGGAGGGCATGGCTCCGTGAGATGCCGGCTCTGATGACTTAAGCTGATGGCGTTCCTCTTCTGCACTGCCACATGTGCTCTTTTCTGTCCCTACTGCTTTTCAAAGCTTTGTTTTTTACTTGCATCGTCTTGATGATGTAATTTATAGCGTGCTGGACAAGTGCTTCCAGTCATGCAGGTGAAGGCGTGGTGAACAAAACCACTGACCTGGCGGTGGACGCTTCAGGGCAGGACACGGTGTGTGCCGCTGACGGTGGCCGATGTGCTCTGCACCTGTCGCCTGAGCTCTGCCTTCGTTCCAGAGCCACGCGCGGTCATTGCAGGGCAGATGCAGGTAATTTTGCAGGGCACGAGAAGCGTGTCCTTGGTTTCAAAGCTTCTGGCAGGTCGGCGTGTGGCTCCCGCCTGGAGTCTGTGAGGTGGCCCACGGCCGTGCACGTCACCCGTGAGCCACTCGCAGTGTGCTGAGTTGCTCCTCGCTGCTGTCAGAGCTCCGATTTTCCGAGTCCAGCGGCCGTAGTTTCTTCGGCCGTACGTTACGCGGAGGCTTTGCAGTGCCGCGTCGGCCGGCCCTGCTGCCCTCCCGTTGACAGCGCTACTCCTGGCGCCTCCTGCCTGAGGTGTGCGGCTCACAGCGTACCCGCACCGTGGCTGTCCCGAGCAAATGCGCTCCAGGCACGCCTGCGGTGTTCGTTTCCTTCGCGCCCCGCCGCCTTCGTGCGCCGCCCTCGAGGCGCGGGCGCCGCCCGTCGCCG
>VXAV01010899.1:264316-336619 GCA_013399715.1 Alectura lathami
TTTTTTTTTTTTTTTTTTTTTTTTTTTACCAACCGTTCAGTTCAAACACCCAGTCTGAAAGGCTGACAGACACTGCTGTGACTGGCACCAGGGGATGGATGTGGCTGCACACCACTTTGCTGGGGAGCAGACGACAAAGTGGAGGAGCTCTCCCTGGGAAGTTAACGATGGCAGCTGCATAAGCTGGCGTGGGTGGAGGAGCCAGCTGGTTTGGGGAGGCACGTTGCTGAGGACAACCGTGTGCTTCGTTAGTCGGGTGACTAATAAGCAGTTTCTGTAAGAGATCTAGTGAGTGATGCTTAAGTGAAGAAAGACACCTTGGGCCATCAAGGCAGAGATGCAGCATCCAGGTGGGCTGGGGATCGAGGGGTGGGCTTAACCATGGATGCTATTGCGCAGGTTGTCCATGAATGTGAAGCATGCGCTGCAATTAAGCAGGCCAAGCGAATGAAACCCCTCTGGCAGGAAGGGCGGTGGCAAAAGTATAAAGACGGGGAGGCCTGGCAGGTTGATTATATCACCTTGCCACAAGCCCGCGATGGTAAGCGCTGTGTGCTTACAATGGTGAAAGCGGCCACCGGATGGCTGGAAACATATCCCGTGCCCCATGCCACGGCCTGAAACACCATCTTAGGCCTTGAAAGGCAAGTTTTGTGGCGACATGGCACTCCAGAAAGAATTGAGTCAGATAACGGGACTCGTTTCAAAAACAATCTCATAACCACCTGGGCCAAAGACCATGGCATAGAGTGGATATACCATATCCCCTACCATGCCCCAGCCTCTGGGAAAGTTGAACGATATGGAGAAGATTGGCATGGCCCTTGCGCAAGGATGACTCGCAAATTCATGAAGCGTTCCGTATTTAGTATATGTGCTCGCTTCGGCAGCACATACACTAAAGAGGCAGGATTCCTTACAATTCCTCTAAAGAACAGTTTAATGCTGTTCACTAGAAATTACTTTAGTTTTTCCCTAGTTTTCTTCAAGGCACAAGAGAAGCCTTTGAAGAGAAGGAATGCTTTTTGGAGCCCACTGTTACAGATAAGAGACTTGCCAGCAAAAGGACATGTGATCAGTTTCGCCAGAGACAGGATCTTGATGCCAGTGTGGCTATACTGGGTAGCTGCAATTGTGCTGAAGTTTGAGGCCCCCAGATGCAGAGTGCATCGTTGTCACCTTATTCTCTGTTTTTCCAGAGTCCAAACCACAAAATCATTGGCAACTGCTGGGTCTTCTGGGTGGCTCTGATTGTAAGATGTTTGGCTTTCCTACTCAGAATTGGATGCAGAATAAATTGCAGATGCTACCTTGTCAGGACTGATGGCTTTTTAGCTTGCTTTCACATTATTTCTTCTAATTCCAGCTATGCTGTGAGGGAAACTATCTGTGATAAGTAAATACTTAAAGCTGATCCTTTTAGACCTTTTTTTTGGTCCTGCACCTTAATATCCAGTGGGCAGAAGAGCCCCTAGCTACAAGTGAGATCTGCGAGGCACTGTGGTGCTGTTTGATTGCAGTTGCCCAATCATATTTTTACGTTACAGCCTCATAACTGAGCATTTTTATCAGTGCCAGGGTGTGGATTACTATGGAATTTAGTATATGGGTTGTGTATCCTAAATCTGTGTTTTTAAATACTGGACCTCTGGCATTTCCAGCATTCCTTTTTTTTTGCATCTGTGGCTCAGTATCCCCAAACAGGTCATCCTTGGGCCTGCACAATCCTGGTTGACTCTATATGTGGCTTTAATAAACAGGAAATGATAAACACCAAATTTTAAGAATTACTACAGTCTAGGGTGTTGCTCTGCATAGTAGGTTGGCTGGTGTGAATAATGCTCCAGAGGAAAATCGGACTGAAGAATGCAGATGGGCCACATGTCTCTGTCCTCTTGAGAAGGCATGTCTCCTGAGGCATAATTAAAATTCTTTCCAATTGTTCTCACAATACACAGCAAATTGTTAAGTGTGATAGTTGAATGACAGGCGTGTACACAGAGTAGGTTGGTTGAGTTTAGTTTTGTGACTAGAACTATGAGCTGAATTCATAGCTGTTGTGATGTGAACATGAAGGAGAATCTGCCACTCCAAATGCTGATTTCTTTTGGCCTGATTCTGTTGCCTCTTAGTAGTTGGGATTTCCTCCAAGGTCCCACTCACTGCAGCGGTTGTGGGAAGTCTGCTGCTGCTGACGTTTCAGCGATGTCTGTGACGTGCCCCTTGTAGTTCAGGAAAGAGGTGTGTGGCTTCTGATGTGGCGAGATGGCTACAGTTCAGGTAGTCTTCACGCAGAGCCTTTGGCTGCAAGAATTAGTCTGCTGTTTGCGTAAAGCATCTAAACACTTGAGGCTTAAAAGATTGATTTGCTGCCAGGTACAACACTTATTTCTTAAATAGGTGAATAGATTTTCTGTTTTTAATCTTAGCACATTAATCATCTTAGCACTGACTGATTAATGTTTTTGTTCCAATAAACAGTGAAACCTAGGATTCACTCCATTATAGATGCCACGTTACCTACATTAACCCGTACCCTCCGTGCAGACTTGTGTTTCACTGCAGCAGAAGTGACCCCAGATCTTGCAGGTACCTTCAGAGACAGCGTCAGCAAGGTTAGCAGAATCCTTGCGGTCCTGCTGGCAGTTAACCTACCTGCTTCTGTGCAAAATCTGGGGCTTCCGTGGCGAACGTGAGAAGCCCTGGGGACCACCCCAAAGAAATCTGTGCTGTGTACACAGAAGTACGAATTCATCCCTTTGGAGCCCAGGTATGTCTAGAGCCATTTGTACAATGTGTCAAAGCGATAATTATCTTAACCTCAAGCTCTGTCCCAGTTGTGGCTGGGTTTTGGTCTCTGATTATCAGCAGAGGCATACAGGGGGTGTCCCCGCTCACTGTATTTGCTGCTGTTTGACTGTTATGTCCAACTGAATCCATCTGAAAAATGTAGGTTCTGCTGGAAGCCAAGCATTTGGTTGCTGGACACTTACTTTCATCGGAAAATGCTCTTGAACCCTTTGATGAGTGCAGCCCAAACTTCTTAGGCAGTTTGGATGCAAACTGAAGCTGTTGGCTTGTGCAAAAGGTCACTCAAAGCTGCCTTCAGATAACTTGTTCCTCAGTCACGTTGAACCTGTTTAAGATGTTCTTATCTGAGGGATTTCAGACTACAACTCTGCAGCTAGTTTTTCCGCATTGTGGCCTCCTCTGAATGAGGAGGTGCGCGGCACTGGGGCTCGGTGGCTGGCTTTGTTACAGGCTGGACTGAACAAAGGCTTTCAGTGCTACTTGTCTCCAGTCTGTCACTGTGTCACATAGACACACAGAACGGAGAGACCAGACTGCTGCAGCTGGAGCATTTGTTGTTTAGTCTTCCGGTCCTGCCATGAACAGGCCCATAATTTCTCAGGCAGCAGTTTCATTGCAGTGCTGGCTGCCATGGAGACGCATCACCAGCGGCCATTAAAGCAGCGCTGAGATGGCGGCTCCTGCTGCTGCGGTTCCTGTCGTTCTGCTTCTGTCAGCATTTTGCTGGTTTGAATCCAGCTCTGAAGAATTCATCTCCTCTGTGCTTGTAGCATGGTACCGTGTGCCCCCCTAGGCATACAGCTTTTGGATGTAATGCTTTGTGTCCCAGCAGAGGCTCGCTCTATCTTGATTTGATACCTTTCAATCACTGAAATGCAGCATTTTGAGCTGTTTCTGCCATCTGGACTTTGTAGAAGGCTTCTCCTGGCTTTATGTGAAGTGTAAGAGGCAGGAGATCCGCACCCTGCCCAGCGGTGGTGCCACGCAGGTGCGTTGGGGCTGCGAGGGCAGAGCCGGCTGGAATGGAGTGCATTCAGGGTGACTGGGGGCTCGGTGTTATCCCTCTGCGTAAATGGAAAGTTTTAGAAAACAGAGTCCTGGCGGTTGTGATGAAGGCACCTTCATCTGTTGGAAATTTATTCTGTTAGCTGTCATAAAAAAGATATGCTGATCAGACAGCACATCTGTGTAAAGAACTTAACAGGTATTTCCTTACCAGTTCTCAAACTAGGGTCAGTTGTTCTTAGTTTATTTATGAGCTCAGCAGAAAGTGTGCTAAGGGAGGCTACCCGAAACCTTGAGGACTGACACTGTGCAGCAACGAGTGCACAAAGAATTAGAGGATCGGCAGAGGGGCTGTATATACGGTCAGACTTTGAAAATAATTCCTGACTCATGTAAGAGCTAGGAGAGGATGGTGATCCTTGTGAGTAGTGCTGTGAACATAGAAAATGGCTTCACCCAGGGCAGGTCGTGCTTGACCAATCTGGTGGCCTTCTGTGATGGACTGACGGCATCGGTGGACCAAGGGAGGGCGGCGGGTGTCGTCTGCCTGGACTTGTGCAAGGCCTTTGACACGGTTCCGCACCATATCCTTATCTCTAAACTGGGGAGATGTGGATTTGATGGGTGGACTGTTCGCTGGATAAAGAACTGGCTGGAGGGTCGCAGCCAAAGGGTTGTACTCAATGGCTCCACGTCCAGGTGGAGGCCGGTCATGAGCCAGTTGGATGTTGAGAAGAAATTCTTCACTGAGAGAGCGGTGAGGCGCTGGCACAGGCTGCCCAGACAAGCTGTGGCTGCCCCATCCCTGGCTGTGTTCAGGGCCAGGCTGGATGGGTTCCTGGGCAGTTGGATCTGGTGAGCGAGTGGCTGGCAGCCCTGTCCACGGAACTAGATGGTCTCTGAGGTCCCTCTCAACCCAAGCCATTCTGTGATGATGATGATTCTATGAAAATAGTCAGAGAGGCTATTTTGTTAGAAAACTGTGAAGTTTTGTTAAGCTGGTTTTTTTTGCTTCGGTGACCAGAGAGTCTTTGGACTAAAAGTTTACTTTCTTTTGGGGAGACTGGGAGTGCACAGGGCCTGTACTGCTCTGCGTTGTGTCCAGCCACTGGTGCGCAGTTGCTGGACTGCGTGAAGCATGGGTACTCATGGTGTGCTTTCTGATGAAGTACGTTCAGTCTCCAAGCTATCACTGTCCAGTTCTGAAATCCTGCTCACACTGGCACACACTGTTTTATTTGCAGTGCCTCTGAAAACCCAGTCCATGGTATCCAGTATTGTCTCTGAAGACACTGATTCTGAGAAAGTTCCTCAGGTAAACAATAGCACAATTGTGTTGAGACAATTAATTGAACTCAGATGCAAGTCTAATACTTGGGTTGTTTTAATGCCTGCAGACCAACAGCACACGCTTTGCAGTACTAGATGTGAAGTATACTGAGAGAGTTGGAATGGTTTAGTGAATTACATGGTATTGATAAGGAGAGAGAGTTCAGATTTTGCTGTGGTTTAAATGGATGTGGAACCAGTGCTTAGGGATTTCCGGTCAATGAGAGATTAATGTAGCATAGTTGGAAGAATCCGTAAGTCAAAGCAGAAACACCAAGCAAAGTTAAGAGTCCTCTACTTGATGGTTTCGTTTTCTTCTGTTTTGTACGGGCATGTAACGAACAGGCTTTGGTGTTCCTGAGTGATTTGAACACTTGCTTAGTGGTCAGGTACCTGGCATGCTTTGGCAAGTTGGAATCATCTGCTGCAGTTGGTACTTGAGTACAGCCCTGGGATTGCTCTGGAAATGGTGACTTCCTTGCAGACTGTGGTTTCAGAGTAACCAAATATATGCTGTTAGCACTCCTGTAGGATATTCTGTTTCAGCGATGTTCTCTGTGCCAAAAGGACCGGTACAGGTGTTTGTGGAGCTGTGCTGTTATGAGGTCGGTGAACCAGGTACAGATTCTGTGTGTCTGTGTGACCTGGATCGCTTCCGTGTAAGGCAAGGCAGCAGAAGTACCTTGCTGTTGAACTCTCCATTACATTAAGGCATGCTTGCATTTCCTGAAAACATGCTGCAGTGCCTCTCGATTCGTTAGTCATTGTGCATTTGGATTTAGCTGTGGGAAAGTGTTCCTGTCTGTAGCTGGTCCGAGAGGTCCAGCTGTCCTTGTCCGGCACACCTCAGCCAGGCAGCCCAGCACTGAAGTGAGGCTGCCTTTGGGCTCTTTTCTGCCTGATTTGGTCTCCTTGTAGCCTGAGGACACGATGTCCTGCCCCTAAAACACCTGCTGGTTTCTACCAGGTCTTTCCTTATCCTGAGATTCTGTGCGTTAGGATTAACTTCTGCTGATTAATAGTTTTAAGTCTCTTGAGTACAGGAGCTGGTGTGACCCCCTCTTTGAAACCACCAGTGCTTATATATTGCTTCTTTGTTCTGTTCTCTATTTATTGTGCCAAAGAGAAACAAAAGAAACCATGACTTCATCTGGTTCCGTTCTTTAATGAATTTCATTCCTTTTCCCCTGCATCCCAAGTTTAGCTGTGCAGCTTGTTCAGTATTATTGCTCTGTCTCGTTCGTCTCATTTGTGACCTGCCTGGTAAAGCTGGTTGGTGACAGTAGCAAAGTGCAGGATTGGCTGGGGAGGCTGGGAGGCGCATGGCCCTGCTTTTGTCGGTGTCAGGTTGAAAGAAGAGGCAGGAGTTGGAGCCATTGCAGCATTGCTGCTTTATGGTTGTAATAAAGACGTGTGAAAGTAGCATATGGAATGCAGATTCGTTCTTAATTTGTACAAGGAAGTTGTCTCCAGACCCTCTCTGCCTCAGAGGCTGTAGAGGAAGAAATTCATAACAAAGGAAGAAAACAAGTATATTGTAAGATCTTTTTTTTTTTTTTTTTTTTTTTTTTTTTTTTTTTTTTTTTTTTTTTTTTTTTTTTTTTTTTTNATTAAAATAAAAAAAAAAAAAAAAAAAAAAGTTGATTGCTTTTAAACCACAAAAAATAGAAATAGGCATCAGGGAGATAAATTTTAAAAATGAACGTTGGAGTGCTGTGTTTCTGCATAAAGATTTTCAGTTTTGTTTTTTGTTTTTAATTTTAGCATAGTTTCCAAACAGTAGTGAGTGAAGTTAGAGTTTGTTACTTAACAATGGCTTTTAAATTTTACTGAATTGATTTTACCAAGCTTTGTGTACAGTGTCCCTGGTTTCCTTCCTTCATGTTCTGTTATACATGCTACTTGTGTGTTACCGTAGTATTCTGTCAGGATCAATCTCCAAAAGCTGATTCAGCTGTGCCAACCTGGTAAAATACATTTTCTGTCAGCTGCCCTATTTAAATATATGTATATTTTTCTTTAAGTGTCGTTTTAACTCAGTTAGCAATAAATCTGTCGATTTGGAAACTCCTCATGACTGCTCTTGAATTACAGCATCAGTAGGTTGCTCGCAGCCTCCTGAGGCTCTCCTGCTGCCTGCGGTCTGCGGTTTCTGCTACGGTGCAGAAATGAGCAGGAATATGAAGAGCATCTCCCCCTGCCAGGGTTGCCAGGTGCTTCGTCGGTGTGAGCAGGGCTCCTGTCACCTGCCACTGAAACGCGGATGCTGCAGGATGGAGCCTGCTAATGGTTAAATACTCGTGGGCACTGCGGGTAAGAACCAGCACCTGTACCTGGTGCACGCACCATGGGCTCTGAGAGCAGGGACTGTCACGCTGCTCCTTCAAAACACTGTCTGAATTCCAGTCAGGGACAGCGCTGCCAATCTTCTACGTGTAGCCTTTATTCACACAAGGTCCTGATGGCTGTGTAAGTGCTGCTCAGTTGATCGTTTTAAATTCCATTGTGTTTTCTTTCTGCTTCTGGCATCTAGCGTTCATGAGACAATTCCATCTTTGTCTCAGTGTCATGGTTTAATGCTTGGCGGCTGGTGACAGCAATATGCACGGAGCTTGTGAAGTCTCTCTGAATTAGTTTGCTTGCATCTGTGTGAACAACTGAAGCCAAAGCCTCTCCTTTCTGAGGATTAGAATCACATCATTACTGGAGGGAGTTCAGAGAAGAGTGAAAAAAGTGATTAGGGGCCTGGAGGGACTGATGTGTGAGGAGAGATCAAAGCAGCTGAATTTGTATCATTTGGATAACTGACAGTGAACGAAGAACATGAAAGTCTGTGGTTATTGAATGTGTATAAACAGGGGAGGGCTGGGGAGAGATTAGTCAGGGTGAGATGATGTGGGGGGAATGGGATTACATTAGCAGGAGGGAAACAGCTGTTAGAGTGGGGAAATTTCCAAACAAGAAGGGTATTTAAGTGTCTCTTGCTAAAAAAACAGTATCTAAGCTACTGCTTTTTAAATCAGTGATGAACAGAAATAAAATGGTCCAGAGAGAGCTAGAAAGTATAAAGCTAAGATTGGTGGAAAAATAACTGTTTGGATGTATGTTTCTTTGGCCTTGGTGGCCACATGTACAAGGTCTAGCCTTTGATTTAGGTGGAACTCACTGAGCAGAGCAGCAGAAAGGACTTTATGAGAAACAGGCCTTTTCGCCAGGATTAACGTAACCAGGCTGATAGTAGAGGTCATCTGTCTGTTCAGGATTAGCAGAAGGGGACTGGCAATACACACATTTGTTCTTAAGCGTGGTATATCTGTTTCTAGTTCTGTAAGGTAGAACAGAAATAATCTGTTCACCTTCGTGCCAGTTCTCGGTCCTGCTTTTTTTCTTTTCCCCTTTACATTCCTGGGTACTTCCCAGTTCCGTCAGCTGAACATCACTGACGCACGCCCAGCTGTGGATGCAGAGAGCAGGTTGTGAACCCTTGTTTTGGCTGGCAGTTATGGCGGAGTACTGCTGAGCAGACCCTTGGGAGACAAGTTGCCTTTCCTAGGAGGAGCCACGCAGTTTAATGGCTTGTAGTTCAGGCTGCTCTGTTCATGCAGCCAGCTAACAGCTGTCTTTCCGTGCAGAAAAGGTATATTTCTTACTGAAGAGAACTGAATGCTGAGTATCCCCGGGAGCTGAACTGACTCCTCGTACTGAGGTATTTTCACTGGGTCACACAGTCTCTGCTGCTACAACAATGAGAATGGCCTCATTATAATGTCTCACACTAACACCTGCTTTGTGTTCTGTCCCGGATCAGCAGGTTGTCTCCAGAGGCAGAGCTGAGCACCGCTGCAGGATGGCTTGTTTGGAAGGAATGTACCTCTTGGTGGTTAAGGGCAGCGTGAAGCCGTGTCTGTTGCAGGCAGCAGGTGGACAGTTCGGTGTCTAATTGCCTCTGAGACCCTAGGATCAGCAAAGCCCTTTTTTGGTTAATCTTTGAGGCCTGAAATACAGGCTTGCTTATGAGAGTAAGAGTGATTTTCAGGGGAGAGTTGGCTTTGGATGTCTTACCTGTCTTTAAGGGAAATTGGAGTCTGTTTAGTGCTTCTTCAAAAGCTCTTCTGAGATATCTGAGGAAAAGGTGAGGGTGGTCCTTGGGAATCATGTGACGCTGGGCTTGAAGGTTGGCTGTGATGCGGTACGTGGCAGTGAAAGGAGACGTGTGGATGCACGGACTGTTCCGAAGCTGACTGCTGCGTGGGTTTGGACAGCATTTGTGCAGCGCTGTGCCCATCGTTGACTTGCAGTGTGCAATGCTGCAGTGTCTTGTTGCTCTGTGGGGAGGAGGGAGGCCTGTCCTGGGTGACTTGATGTGATTCTTGCTACAAGGAAGTTGCCAGACCATGTAGCTGGGTGACGTTTTGAGGTGTGAGCAGGGGCAGAACTTCCCAGCATTGCCTCAGCCAGTAGCTCCAGGTAGAACCTTCTTGCTGTTTCTGTTTTTGATTCAGGCATTAATGCAGTCAGGTACTCTTCTACCAACCTTCATGTTCCACAAAGAAACATAACATAACAATTATTCATGGCCATAGACTTTAAAATAAATATTCTGAAATGAGTCACGGTCCAGGGTGGCTTTCCTGTCTTTGGTAAGAGGCTGTGCCTATGAACAAGGCAAAGACTCAGCATCCGTGTTTGATGACCAGATTTCCTGCATCTCTGTATTTTGGGTCTGGATAGAGGGTTGGCACGGCAGGACGGTATTGGTGTGGTTGTGAGAGTGATTGCCATTTGTGCCAAGAATTTTTCTACTTTAACAGTCAAAGCAGAAATCTTTGTAGTCATCTTCCAAAAGTTATTAAAGCCTAAATTGAGTCAGGCTGCTTTCACCTCTGGGCTTTGGAACTTCTCACACAGTCGACGTCTAAATCTTCCAAACTGTCATCCTCACCTGTCCTGCCCCAGACACCTCACGGCATCCGCAGACCGGGTGACAGCTACAGTTAGCTCGGCGCAGGAGCTCGCCTTCAGAAACCCCTGCTCGGTTCACAGGCAGGAGGAACTCAGGAGCAATGAGGCAAATGGCACCCTCACGCTGCCTCTCTGACTTGTCGGAAGGTGTGGCTTTCGGTGGTCTTCTCCCACCTCTCTGTACATGCATCTGATGTGAAGGGAACACACAGCAGGCTGTGTAAGGACTGCTTGGGTGTGTAGAAGAGTCAGTGTATGCATGTGTAGGGAAGGGATGTGTCTTTAAAAGCAGTGGGGAAGCTGCATTCCCTGCTATTGTGTATCTCAGAGCAGAGGCTTATTGATTCAGGTGCCTGAAACAGTGATGCTTTCAAGTGGAATTTCCTTTGGGAGTAGCAGTGTGAAAGGGCAGAGGGGAAATGATTAAAATTTAAACCTTCTGACATGTTGAATTACGTTTTCATTTTTTAAATGAGACTGTATAACTGAAGGAAGAAATGTTTAGGGTAACTAATCTCTGTTTAACTATTGCATTGCCATCTAGGATAGATTAGTGATGAGAGGTTGCAGGGTTAAAATGCTCTGTATAGCATGAAAATGTCTGCTGTTGGGAGACTGCTGTGTTTGTTGTGCACAGAGGAGGTGTTCTTACGAGGCATGGTGGCTGTTGGCTGTTTTTTGCCTGAATTACTGCACCAAATCTCCAGTTGCTTTTGAAATGCACAATCACAGAATTGTGTGTCAGCGTGATTGTTTGGTATGCCACTTCTCAGCTTTCCATTTCCCCAGAGGAAGATCTATTGTGTGAGAAGTCTGTCTATCAACCAAGTTTGTATTTGCTGATATTAATGTAGGACAGCGGCAGATGTTAGGCTCGCAAGAAGGCAGTCTTCTCATGGTAAGCAGGTTTTTTTCCAGACAGCAAATTCTGCAGGATTTCTGTTAATTTTTTTTTTTTTTTCGACGGGGATTTCTGAAACAAGGTCAGAATGCAAATACCAACATGGTGTTCAAAGTAATTCTTGTCCTAGTCAGGGTTAAGAGGCTCCAGGCTCAGAGTAGTTGTCCTGAAGAGATTCTTAGAGGATTTCCTGATCTACTAGTACATTCTTGGTATATTTTCTGATTACTCTCTCTTGTCTAAAAACTGTCATGTGGCCCACATTTCAGAGGTTGTCTGTGTATTTGCAGGTTTTCAACGGTAGCACATACACATAGAAAATCTGTGTACTTAGTCCTATTGAGGAATGGTGCTAGCACATTTTGTACATCAAGTGATAATTATAAGCATCTGATAGTGAATGTCCTAGAAGATGTTTGTAATGGCTCTCTGTATTATTTTCATTGTGCAAGGATCGCTGTTCATTCCTCACAGATCCTATGTCTTCCCTTTACTTTTCTACACAGAGACTGAGCAGGAAAAGCTTGCAGAATTACGTATACCTGAAGATACTGGCTGAAAAGTGTCTGGTGGCTTTGATCTTGTCGAGTGCTGCCATGCAGCTGCAGACCTCATTGCTCATTAATAGCCAATGTCATTAATATTCAAAGAACTGTGTTAAAACCAAATGAAAATTTTATAGTGAGCAGTGGTCCTGATATTTATTACTATTAATTATTTGTACTAGCTGACAAACTATTGTGTCTGCTTGTTTCCATGAAGTAAAGGAATTGGGATACAGGAGAGTGGTTTGTTACCCTTGCCAGTACCACAACAGCAAGCACTGCAGCATGGGTGGTGGTGGTTCTGTCTGAGCACAGAGGAGTTTACTGCAGTGACCTTCTGCTGTCTGGTCCCTGGGTTGCAGTTCCAGATGGGAATTCGAATTGGATGAGCGTGGGGCTGTGGTGGTTTCTAGCACAGTCGAATCTGCGAGTGCTGGGAGAGAAGGGATTAGGAAGCTGTAGGGGGGAGTGGAGTTAGGACATCTAGCTTAAATTGACCCACGAGGTATTCCGTACCATATACATCGTGTCATGGCCCTCCGCCTGCGTTCCGGTGAGCGGGGGAAGCCGCAGCTGGCGTGGCTCTTTTTCCCCTTCTGGGTTGGGCTTGCATGTGGCTGAGAAAGCGCCTTTCTCGTAATTCACTGTTTTTCTGCTTATCAGTATTGCTACCCTTATATCCTTTCTGCATTTTTGTTCCTTAGCTATTTTAGTAAACTGGTTTTTATCTTAACTCTGGAGTTCTACCTTTTGTTTCCCTCTCCCTTCCCTCCTCCATCCCGCTGGTACCGGCGGGCCCGGGCCTCTGCGGCCTGGGGGTGGTGAGCGAGCGGCTGCTGGGAGCTGTCGTGGGCTAAACCACCACAGTAGCCTGTCTCACTTCCACCAACACACAGACTCTTAATCTTCTTGTCAGGAAAGAGAAAGTTTAAGCTGTTTCTCCCCCATGGGTCAAGGAGAGCGCCACACTTCTAGTGCCTTTCTTGGCCTATTCAGAAAGATGACAGACAATGGAGGGGAGCGGGTTGGCCGCAGCAACGGGGCAGGGCCGCAGCAACAGGGCAGGGCCGCAGCAGCGCCTGGAGCTGGCCCCTCGCAGCGCCGTGGCTCGCGGGGATCCCATGTGGCACCAGTGCACGGCTGTGCGCTGCAGAAGGCACGGCATGTCCTGTTCTCTGCTGGAAAAAAGCCCGTCAGAAGTACTGGCTCTATCAGTCTGGTCTTGGTGCTATGCAATTGTGGTTGCCTAGCTGTTTTCCAGAAGGAAAAAAAGCACAAGCTCTTGCTGACAAAAAGGACAAGCTCTTGCTGACCTGAGCATGCAGCTGTTGGGTCCTGACTTCTTACCCAGCGAGGGAAACGGCTGCTGCTGCTGGCCTTCTGCCTCTCGCTTGTTTGTCTGTGCCACGTGCGTCGCAGACACAGGAGCCTGCAATTTCCTGTGTGACGGAGGAGGAGGTAAACAAATATTTGTATTTATGATGCTAAAGAGACATCCTGTTTTTGTTATTTGTTCAACCCTGGTTACACAGTCCTTGCTGGATGTGCCTGAATAGGAGTCTAAAAGGTAAAAGAGGAACGAGTAGGGTCAAGAGCAGGGAGTTGAAAACAGAAACGTGTAAAATCTGCAGGCTGCTGGGTCGAACAGGCGCTCGTGTAATAGGAAATGCCAGAGTTCATTTATAGTGTTTTTTTTTGGTTTTGTTTTCTTTTATACAATTGTCTGGAGGAGGGTGATGTGCTGATGTTAGTAGGGGAAAAAGACAATGTATGTACGGGATGCCTGAATACTGGTTGCCTGTACACCTTCACCTTTGACATTTTCCTTTTTTTTTTTTTTTTTCCTTTTTTAATATTTCAATACTGTTTCAAAACAGAGAAACAGGAAGAGTCTCACCCTCCCTCCCCCACAAATCGTGTTAGGGAGTAGCATGATTTTCCAGCAGTATTAGGAACTGTTAGGTCCGCAGCAGGAATTGTGGCTTGTAGCCTGGAGGAGCCATTGTCTTGCTCCACTGTTGACAGTGGCAGCGACCAAAGGCACCCAGCGTGGCAGGAAGTTCCATGGCTCTTGTGTGAGCACGGAGTACTGAGGATTCTCCTCAGTTATTTCGCTTGTGGCAAGCGTCTCGGTGCCTTCGTGCAAAAAGAGTCGTGGCAGTGGAAGTTCTACTTCTTGCAGCATGGAGGTAAAAAAATAAATCAGTAGGCCATTTGGATGGCAAGGCGACTGCTTTATGAAGACTTTGCTGAGGATAAGTTCTGCAGATTGGCCAAATTTATTTCCGTTTCCAAAGAGTATTTTCAAAAGACATGTTTCTGTCATGGGATGACATTCTTGCTAATTTTCAGATTCTAGTTACAAACCTTGAAGAAGCCAGAGGGAAAAGGAACAGTTGGTTCTTCTTAAATTTTGTAATGTTAAAGGGAAAAACAATCCCTGCAGTCCAGCTCTGAAAAATGGCTCTACCATTTAGCACTTTTTCAAGGTATTTAGTGCTGTGTGGATATCCAATATGGGAAATATCAACTGTAATATTTTGGCAAAATTTTGTAAGTGACAGAAAATGGGAATTATGTAGTGGAAAATGTGAGGTACTCTTACTGTAGACTGTACTGTCTGCTCTGGCAATGACGTGTAGTTTTGCACCTTTCTGCTCTGCTTGGATGTTTTGTCAGATACTCATTTTCTCACTTGCCTGCTCTTCCTGGTATCCTCAGGTGGAAGCAGAAGGCTCTGCATCCCAGGATCCTGGCTGGTAGTTCAGTTTTGTTGCTTTGTTTCCATGCCAAAATTGTTCATGAAGCTGACTGTTGCAACAGAGGTTTGAGAAGTTAACACAGGTGTACTCACGATCTGGGCTGAGAGATACCAACTCGTTCACAGATCCATCAATGTTTCAATAGTCTTGATTCCAACAAGGGCAAAAAGCGTATAAAATATATTTTTTAAAAATTGTGCTGCTTACTCACCCCATCTCTTGCATGTTTAATTTAGCTTTTTCCTTCATCTAGTTCCTGAGTACATAGCAGGAGCCAAAAAGGCACTTTGAAACATACGATGTGATTGTCTTTTTTTTGCCCATGAGGCTGTTAAGCTGGAAGAAGCATGACTGAAATATATAACCTGTGACTACATTCGCTGGAAGGTGTCACTTTGGAAGTAAATCTCTGCAAGGGGCTGAGTACTGTGATTTCTTACGCAGCATAAACAATGTTCCTTTAAATTTACATGGAACAGAGCTGCTGTTGCCTGCCTATCTGGTAGAAGCTGTGGTAGTTGCTTTTGTAGGCTCCGTTCATAGATCAGACTTCTATGACTAAGTTTAATTCCTTACAGCCGAATCCAGTCAAAGTAGTAAGCTCAAAATAACCTCTGCCGTGCTGCAGTGGAAGCAGCACTTTCTCAGAAAAATGAATTTCTTAGTTGTTCCATGTTCCAGTTGTTCTTAGCTTTTGCGTATTTATTGTGCAGTTAAGTGAAGAATATACCTCTGCAGGATCCTCTGGCCTGATGCTGTGAACCATGATGGCAAAACTCCTCTCACCTCTGACTGAGGATAGGAAATGTAGCATAGAGCTGGTTGCCCTGGGGAATGTGTGAAATTATCTAAGTTCACACTGCTCACAAAAGAAATTTTCCTTTTGGATACTTAGTGAGGTTCAGGTACCAAAGGCAAGGAGCATGTCTCATAGGCGAGTGGCAGCGAAGTCCCAGGTAAGTTCGTGAGCAGGAGAGAAGGGAGCATCTCATCAGTGTTGCTGCTTTCATTTTTCATCTTTCTCTGTGGTTTTCATTCATATGGTACATTTTTTTTTAAATATGAGTAACAGAAAACATTTATTATCATCTAAGCCAAGTGCACTCTGTATTAAATGTCTTTTCTTCAAATAATTTGATACTTTACGAAATTAGTGTAAGCATAGGTGGAAAGTGAAATTCGTTAGTGAGTGCTTGCCTTTCCCGTGGGGAATGCTAGAGGCACACAGCTCTGCTCCTCGTGTGCTGCCCTTTCTTCCCAGAGAGATGCCCAGGGGAATTGCTCAGCTAAGAAGAATTCTTCTGCCATTTAAAGGATGAACTGGGAAGAAATTACTTATGTCACCAGGTCAGTTGGTATTGATGTGGGTTGCATCAGGACCATTATATGTGGGTAAGTCTGTGGTGGCGGAGAATTGATTTAAATCCCGCAAGCTTTGCTGTGTTTGGTGTGTAGGTGCCTGTGAATCTGTATTATCCACAGCAGATTTCCAGGACAGGCTGAGTTGTGCTCTCTGATCCTGTCATACGTCTCGATCCTTCTCTCTCCCGTCTTCAGAAGTGCCCTGCTAAAGGTTCGGGGCAGAATGAAACTCTCCTCATGGAGTGGCTGGTTCAAAATTGATACGTGTGGTTTAACAGTAAAAATAGTCTGCATTCTAAAACATGTTTTCTTGTTCTCTCTCCTGTTTGTTACATTGGATTACATGATCAAAAATGATCTGTTGAATTTGAAACAAAAAGTTCATTGATTTTCTTTTTTTTTTTTTTTTTTTTAATTTTCCTTTTATTGGTTCCTTTTTTCTGCATTCTTCTTTTCTTGTGCTTGCAGAGTGGAGCACTCATCATTACATCCTGAGAGGTATCTGGGGCAACAAAATTTCTTAGCTGATTCATGTGTAGAATGAAGAGCAGAAGGCCAATGGCTAATTTATTCGACTAAAATCTTCAATCTGCTCCTCAGCTGAACTTACTCTTTTCCATATCCTGCTCCTCAAAATTCTGCATGCTGCAGGAATTTAGGATTCTCAAAGGTAATGGCGAAAATTATTTAATAAACATGAAGTCTGTATACTGAATACAGGCCATGTTTCCAGAAAAGCTGTTAATGAAAACACATCCTATGCTAAAATGTAAGCAGTGATGCTTTTAGCTCCCAGGACTGTGCTTAGGCTATAGGGTTTGGTTTAATGCCACAGGGTTAGCAGGAGTCATGAATGTTCCTAGAAGCAGGAACAGATCGAAGCTGTTTTTGTGCAGCAGGGGCGTTGGTGAGCACCTGTGTATTTAGGAGGGAATAGGCAACTTTGTAAACTTAATGTATGCAAATGTACAGTTTGTAGGTTTCGGAGGTGAGCTGTTGTTTCCCTGGTTCAGTATAGCGTAGCAGATAATTGTGTTCCAAGGGGAAATATGTTCTCTGTTAGTAGGACCATGGCAACTGTGATGTTTTCAGATTCTTGTCATAGCTTGATAGCTCTCTGCTGCAGGTTTACAGACTCTGCTGTCATTAATTTGTGGAGTTTTTCTGTAAGCAGCTCCCGCAATGGTCGGATGAGGAAAGTGCAGTTAGCCGTCTTTTCATCGTTGCCATGTGGAGTGCTCCAAGGGCAGTGTGAAGTCAAGCGATGTATCTTGCTTGATCTCGTGTTCTGCCGTACTCCATTTCAAAATGTCTCAGCACTTAAAAGAGAAGGTTAAAATGGAGAAATACGGAGGGTTTTTAGAGCCTTAAGCAGTTAAGCTTTAATATCTTTGAGAATAGATGAAGTAACAACAGAAAGCATGTTTGAAGGGATTAGATAGGATTTTTGAGGGAAGGCAACTGATTTAGGAACACAAGTTCCTCTATTTAAGGAAGGAAGCTGGTTTGTGATGCAAGAAAAGATAAGCGTTTTTTTAGAGCAAAAAGAAAAGAGATGTTCTGCGTGGTTCCACCCTCAGACCTTAAGGACTGTGCTTACTTGTGTACGAGGCGGAAAGGTAGCGATGAGGAGTTCCTGGAACAGCAGTGCTGGCTTCGCTCGGGCAGCAGCTGGAAGTCGTAGTGATACACACACATATTAACAGGCACATTAGTATTAATAATAGACATATTAATATTAATAATAAATGAGAGGGGAGGGGGGAGAGAAAGAGAGAGAGGTGTGGGGAGGGGGAGGTGAGTTACTGGGTGCAGAAACTGGTTAGGGGCTCCTGAAAGTGAACTGGGGTGGCTCCTCTGTGTGGAGCTTTTTAGACCGTAACAGCTGCTGGTTGTGGACCTGCTAGTTGCAGCCCCCCTGCAGAATGACACCGACTGCGGAGTCAGTCTAAATTCTCCTCTAGTAACAAAACAGAGAAGTAGCAGGGCAACTAAAATGAAGCCAATGTTTGGTGGGGAAATAATTTAAACCGTACCGGTGTGATGGCATCCCTTGACCCTGTCGGGGCAGTTCACACAAAAGCTAGTAGTTTCTATAGCAACGACTGGATTCTTGGTGCTTCAGAGATTTGTGACTACAGAGGCGAGTCAGCACAAGGGAACCCAGGGCTGGTGGTTCTCCCTTTGCGTCACAGGAGCAATGGCCTGGCAGCACCGGCCTCGCGTGACGCTCCTTCTGAGGAATTTTTCCCACATTCACCTTCGCCAAAGAGATTTATCGATGCGTTGCTGCCGCAAGCTCGCTTTTCCCCTCCCCCTGGCCGCCTGGGTCCTGCTCGGAAGCGGTCCTGCGAGCTGCGAGCCCCGCGGTGGGGGCTGCGTGCGGCCCCGCTCGGTGCCCGGCGCGCTCGGGCCTGCAGCGGGTGCGGCAGCCGCCTGTGTCCCCGACGTCGGCGTCATCCTTCGCTCCAGGACGGCGTATTTCAGCTTACTTTTGTCTTGTGTCTTGGTGGCTCTTGGATATTGTACTATTGTGTTTTGTTTTGTTTTTTAACTTCTTTTTTTTTTCTCAGTACTTATTTCTGCCCTGAGGTAGGGAGGTAGCTCAGGATCGCAGCAGTCTTGGAGATGTAAGCTAGGCAAATGGCTTCAGGACTGACTTGACAAAGCACAGCGTAATTCTGAATGCTCCCAGGTGTGTCCCAGCATGCTTGCATCTCTGTAACACTTTGTTGCACGCAGAGCTGTTGTTGAGGTGAGTGTATCTCACCTGTTGGGAAGATGGCCTGGGTTAAAATCCTAAAATGCTTAAAATACTGCCGTGAATCAGTTCTCTTGACATTTAAACTGCTCCTTACATTTGATGCTGATCAAAGTTCATCTGTCTTTCAGCAGTTATGGAGGTTGTGAACCATCTGAATAAAAAAATACACTGGTAAGATAAGAGACCCCAGTCTCTAGCTTCTCGCTGCCTCATGCGATGTTTTCTTACGCTCCTGTAGACTGCTGCACCTAACACCCATCAGCCCTCTCTTAACACTCTGAAGCAAATGCATCTGGGTGAAAATGAAGAGGAAGTTTGCTGAACTCCCTTGTGACCTTCAGTAACTGTTTGGAAACTGTCTTAGCAGGAGGTGGAAAGGAGTCCGCGTGAGAAGCTTTAGGGGTGTCAGTGTATCTGTACATCTCAGTAATGCCAAGCTGTCACCCCTCCTTCGCAGCTGGTTTAGATTTCCAAACAGGGTGCTTCAGGAAGGTGACATCTGATTTCTCAGTGTTCGTTTGAGCCACAGAGTTGTGGGGCTGAAACGCCACCTGACAGCCTATAGAATTACTAACCTTAATTTTCTTACACCCAGCTTGAAAGAACTCCTCTTTTACATGTGTGAATTAAGTTCCTAAGATGGTTCAGTTACTTGTTTGCCAGGTGATGTAGCCAGACTCAAGCTGTGAGTGGAAGGAAGGGTGAGCTTTCTGCTTTGTTGGTTTGTCCAGATAGTCTTGTATCCAGAACTAGTTTTGGGCCGGATCATCTTGCCACAGACAGAGGAGAACTGCAGCGCTATGACGATTTGTTCTGGTACTTGTCCATGGCCACCGGGTCACTTATGGTGTAATCATGCTGAAGTCATACAAACGTGTTTCCTACTGTCTGCCTTGCTGCTTGACCTTCAATGTGCAGGATACTGTAGTACTTTGGGAAGTCTGCTGTTGTAGTCTAAGTGTATCTTAAAAAGTTACACCGATTTCATCGCTTACTGTGGGGGGACAGGGACAACCCCTCCTATACTTGAGCAGCTGTGTTGCCAGGAGAAGCGACTGCAGGTAGAAGCTTGGTGCAGGAATGACCTCAGTCAGGAAAAGTCCTTCTGAGTCATCAGAGAGAAATGGCAGAGCTGCAGCTGTGAGTGCACTGGAGCATCCCTCCGAGCATCCAAGTGCTCCATTTTAAAGTGCTTGTCAGCTTGGCTGATTTGGCCTCGTAGTGGATAACAGTAAATTTCACTGTTGATTAAGGCACAAATCTTGACCGTTTCATAGATCTGCCGGTTGCGTTCTTGAGCAGGTATTGTTAGTTTAGTCGCTAATTGTCTTGTCATTCAGAAGTGATTATTTGCTCTAATGCTTACTGGACTTGACAAAATGGAGACTTTTTTTGGCCAAAGTTTTTGGTTTTGTTCGGGGCCTTTTAAGAGCTTCCCGTTGCTGAGCCTAGATTCCTGGCTCCTTCCTGCAGTGCCACTCATTTGCTGTGTGCATTCTTGCTGTGTTGTGTGCCTAGGCCAAAAGTTGTGTGTTCATTTTGAGAATTGAAATGAAAATGCAGAAGTGGCTTTGTGGTGTAAATTGAGTTGGTGGAGCTCCTGAGGAAGAGGATTAGAAACGCTCGGTTGATCTTCCTTTGAAAGGCACCTTCCCAGGGAACATTGTCTCTGCTGTGTCGTGTCATTGTTTCTGTACTTGTCTCTTCTGGTGGATAGTTCAAATCTGACTGCAGCAAACAAGAGCTGATTAGGATTCCTGAGGTGAGACCAGAATGCGTGTGTTAAGGTTGTGGTTACCCTGTTCCTGACCTCACTGCTAAAGGAAATAAAAGTAGAGTATACTGCGCTGAGGCTTGGCTGTTCTGGGTGATTCCTGCAGAATCCCTATCTCTCATTCTTCGGTCTTCTAGAGAGAAGAACCTTTGTGTCCTTGAGCTGGAGCTAACCAGCTGGACTTGCCACTGGAATTCACTTGTAGTTGTTGTACTTCTTCATTCAGAGTTCAGATGTCTTGTATCAGACTCAGGAAGAGAAACAGGAATCCTCATACTAAGTTTGAGATTCAAAGGAAACCCAAGGGTCTGCTAGAAACGTTAAAAAATAAATAATCAAGCAATTGTCTTCCCTGCCTGTGGCTTAGAAATACCGTTATGTGGAGTGATAAACTCTCCACAGCTGCAGCTTTACGGCCAGCGTAAGAACTCTACAAAGGGACTGGACTAAACATGTGTTCATTTTCTTTGTGGCAGAAATATGTGTTACTAAAACCAGTCCAGGTGAGCAACCGTGGTGTTTGAAGGTCCTTTAGCTACCTTTTGTCGTAATGCTGAAAATGAAATAGAAGGAAGTTTGCTTTAACCAGAGCTTTTCTCTCTCGGGTTTCCTTTATAACTGAGGACAAAGTCACTTGTCTTTTTACAAGTGAATCTTACCAGACTAGCTGGTCTCTTCAGTGACTGCATTACTTTTCCTTCGTCATTGTGTAATTTTCGCCATATGAAGAGTGGCAAGATTCAGTACTTAACTTAGGTAAGTGCCTTTGTAAATGGGCAAAATCCACAGATGTCTGCTGGTGTGACTAAGCAATCTGTTCACGAGGAGACCTTTAATCTCCATCCTTCTTTGGAATTCAGCTGATATGGCTGTTAAAGACACGAGCACATTCAGGATATTGGAGTTTGAAGCTGAAATTGCAAAGCAGGGGAAGGCTGACAGAAAACAAGTGTTTTTTTGATTATTGGACTCGAAATTGGTGATGGCCCATTCCAGCTCCAAATTGCTGGTATGCCAGCTATTGTCTCTGTCTTCCAGCTGTCTTAATTTTGGCTAATTCCTTTTTATCTCAATTTACTTCATAGAATCACACAATGGCTTGGGTTGGAAGGGACCTTAAGGATCACCCAGTTCATGGGCAGGGACACCTCTTCCTAGATCAGGCCGCTCAGAGCGCCATCCAGCCTGGCCTTGGAAACTTCAGTGCGGACAAATGTCTGCATTTCGAAAAGAGCCCAAAGTGATTTTCGGAATGGCTGCAGTCAAAGAGAAGCTGAAAATGGGCTGATCTTCCAGGGATAAAAGAGAAGGAGGCAAAGCATGGAGCAATTTTGCAGACAGTGAAGCCAAGAGGCACCGGCCTTCTGGGCAGAGAAAGGGCACCTGCATCTGGAGACAGCCAGAAGTGTGGATGTGGTTCTGAGGCTGACCTGCAAGGACCCTCTGCCCTGTGGGAGAGGAGTGGAACCACCAGGCTGCATCCTGCTGGGGAGCGCGGACGTGGAAGGAAGGCGATGGCGGAGCGGAGCGCTTGGCTGTCTTTGGACAAGGTCATCTGTGACAGCTTCCTTCTTGGCAGCCTGAGCACGGCCACAGGGGTGGCAGGGATTGTAGGATATTTCTCTCTTCCATGTGCTGTAAGACTGAAAGGAGGCTTTGCCAGTGTTTTTGGACGGGAGTGCCACTTGAGCTTGTTGTCCTGTGCCTTGTGTGCTGCTGGAGCTCATTGCTCCCTTGGCTGTAGACCCAGCTGGTGGCTGTGTGCTGCGTCTTGCTGGAGCGTGCAGATGTGCCATTAATGCTGTCTGTTGGAGCTGCTGGCCTAGACAGCACAGGCTAATGCTGGCAGCAACGATCGCAGCATTATTTGTTCTTAAGTCCAAATTTCAGGGTTTTGGTTGCCTTCAGTAGTCTCAGCACAAGACGGTATTTACAAATCATTGCAGAATATTGGTTTCAGCAGCTGCTACGTGGCTAGGAAAAGACCTCTTGTCATAGCTGTGAATCCAGATCACCTGTGTTGGGACTGTCCAGTCTTTAAGTGCTGTGTTAGCTAACATTAATCTTTGAAATACCTCTGGCTGGATCTGCTGTGAGTGCCAAGCCTTGTGACTGTGGGCTGACCAGAGGCTTTAATGTCTTATTTCAGGATTTTATTGTGGGTTTTCAGTGTGATCCACCTGAGCTTGCACAGGCTGCCAGTGTGAAACACGGACAAATGCTGAAGAGGAGGGGCAGTAATTTAAGCTGCTGCTCAGATGAGTAATTCATGCTGAGGCAATGAAACTTTGTGCTGAATAGTGAAAAGGACTTATTGTGGTGGATGTCATCTGCTTTAGGATGGGATTTTTATTATTCCCTGTTTCCCTTTGTCCTGCTTTTTCATTTGTTTTTGCTTTTAAAAGTGTAAGTACAAATAGTAGCATATGTTTGTATGTACCTTGAGTTCTGCAAAATTTCTCATCACATTACATATTGTTAGAATTGGGAGGATTGTGTGAAGATGCACATTTGCAGATAATTAGAAAATGTTTCCCCATGCTGTATTCAGGTGTTGGCGGATTGCTTGCTTCTTGTCTCGAGTGCTTCCCCCTGCTCCTGGTTGTTCGTACTGTTAGATGGGTTGTAAGAGCTGTAGGTGGTAAAGGTGGGAGGATTCTGTTTCCACGTGCTGTTAGAGGCTAGCGATGCTCTTTTAGAGGAGGCTGGTGTTTCCAGGGCAAGCCTGAAGCAGGCAGGAGCAGACCAACAACGCTATACAGAAGGCTGTGCTTTAGATTTTTGTGCTAACCAAAATATGTAAAAACGTGACTCTGTTACTGATGATTACATTTAGTTCTTGTACAAAAGTGATTTGTGCACGGTCTCCCACTGGAGATAATGGAAGCACAATTCATAAGAAAAATTAAAGGCACCATGGGTAAAACAAGGCATAAGATTTTACCTGCCCCCCCATTCCTGGTTTTCTGTGTGGGCTTAGTGGGACTAGAGGAAATTTCCACTCTCAAGTAGTGTACTTTCTGTTAGAGACACCTTGGAAACAAGAAAAATACAAAGAACCTATGCTGCAGAGACAACGCATCTGTCAGATGTCGTCTTGTTTTTTAGAGCAGACTGATGGTGGTGGTTCAGGTACTAGCTGAGTGTATGGCCTTGGGAGGAAAACTGTGAACTTGGGTGCAGCTTTAACTGTGAAAGCAGGAGTTCAATGCACGTGGACTGCAAGCAGTATTTATACATGTGCTGCATATGTTCTGAATTAAAGCAGATTCTTCCCTCTCCCCACATTCCTGAAATCCCACGGCAGAGATTTGTCCTGCATTTCTCTCTGAAATTTGGCTGTAAAGCGGTTAAAATGGGAGAGGAAAGATTCAACCTGGTGCCTGGCCCCAAGAAACTACAGTGGCTGTTCCCCTATTTTTCTCCTTTTCTTCACCTGTGCGTATTGTATTAGCTGGATGTTGGCTTTGCTTTGTGGAGGCTGCAGGGAAGCAGGTTGACGAACGCAGAGCGGCCTCACCAGGACGATGGGCATGTCCAGCATGGAGGTGGACAGGCCATGAAATGCAGCACAGATGATTCGTGCTATTTTCAGCATCATCTGCAGGTCTGGCAAACCAAGTGAGCATGGTGGAAAAAGTGTTTCCATACATGTGCCTTTTCTGTCCAGAGGGTTGGTTGTCTGGAGTCTGAAGCTGACATGCATAGAAAGGTGTTTTGAATTTCCTCCCGTGTGTACAGTGAAAGTCTTTGTCTAAGACAGATTTTATGTTCAAGTTTTCCATGTTTGTTTGGTAGTTATTTTCTGCTCCAAGTTCTTCTGATAGCTTTCCATCTTTGTTCTTCCATCTCTGTTACCCAGTTGGCCAGCAATTTGTTCTGTGAGTCATTCTCCGAGTGTGAAGTTTGGTGACAGTTACCACACACATTCTGGTAAGGCAGTTGGGTGCAGGCAGGCAGTGCTGTGTTACTGCCGTCATTTGCAGGGACCCCTACAGAAAGAGAGGGGCTGGGTGGAGAAAAGAGGGCGAGCAGGTGGAGCCTGGAGACTTACGGGAGACCATGGTAAGACAGGACTGAACTCCTGCAGCTGCTTTTTCTTCTAAGCATTGCACAGGAGACACACTAAGGGTCTGAATGCTTTGTTGCCATGGGTTGTACAGGGAAATGTGGTAGAAGAGCAAAGAGTTGTACCAGAGCCTGCTTCAGATGCCAGTGCAGTATGAATACTTGCTATGAAAGCCTACATCCTTGGCCCAAAAAATTAAAATATATTTTGATCCCTATCTGGTAAGAAAGGCACTGAATTATCTGGGACTTCATTTACTGGACTTGTTTTTATTTAGCAGAATTTTGGGAAATGGAGAGGAAAGACAAAAAATTCCACTCATACTAATAAATGTCGTTTCTTTGCACTGTATTTTTATCTTTATTGCTGGCTTTGTATTAATTATTAGCCAGTTACTATTGATGTGCCCAAAACAGTTTGTACATGTTGATAACAGAAGATCTGGTAACAATTTCAGAACCCCTCTTAATATTAGTCGTTTCAGTGATTGCATTTGCATTTGGATCATGTTTCACCTGTAAACCTAATATTCTGGTTCTAGAGAGTCACAAAGATGGGATTTCAGGTGACAGGACTCAAAAAGCTAGCAAGCATGTTCATAGTTACAAACGGGATCATCGGATTATGGAGGTCTTCTTTCATGTTTTCCTCTTGTTCGTACGCTTTTTCTAAAGCTGAAGGTAGAAAAAAAAAAAAACACTAAAAATTATATTCATGCCATGAAAACATGGCATGCCCTGAAAAGCATGGGGCAAAAGGCATGTGTGAGAAAAATGCCGAGGGAGTAAAATCTGAGCGAGGCGGGGGAGGAGCTGTTACCTTTTGAATGGGTCCTGCGCTGGGGAGCTGCAGCTTCAGGCTGCTGATGCTCTGAACCTGGGCTTGCTGTGTGAGCAGCCTCTGTCATGGGGCCGATTTGCTGCATGGCTTTGAAGCGCCAGGTGCCAAAGATACTTTCCGAGTTAATTAGAATGATTTATTTTTGTTTCCAGAGTATCAGTGCTTTCAGTAGCATTATGGACAGAAAGCACTAATTGTTTCCTTCCTGTCCTCTTTCCCAGACCGTCTCCATTTGGCTGTATGAAAGCTGTAAATTGTCTGAAGCGATGGTAGTTGTCCAGCTGACTGACTGAAAAATGCCCGTAAGGGGCTGCAGTACGGTCTGATTCCCAGAACACGAGGCCTGGAGGTGTACACGCTGACTCTCTTACACTAACAACCTCTCTTGCTTGGTATCAGTGACTTGATAAGATCAGCTCTTTGCTGAGCTGGCTTTTACCTGTTAATTCTCTTCCCTCCCCCAGAGGCTCCTGCTGGTCGCCTCGTGCTGGCACTCTCACTGTTCTTACTCCAGGACTTGGCACCAACAGCTGCACCCTGCAAACCGGAGCTTGCCCCGGCTGTGCGGTGTGAGCCCCTGGTGTGCTCGTGAGTCCGGAGGTGTCGGCGGCTGGATGTACTTGCTCATCGTGACACAAAAGGCCAGAGAAAACAGCTGCCATTGCGCGGGGTGCATCCAGTGCCAAGCTTCAGCTGGGAACAGGACTCCCCGCATGTCTGAGTTGTTGTAGAGGTTCTCGGATGGTCCTTGCAAGTATGGCAGAAAGACAGGTACAACAAGAAATGCTTGGGTTTGGTTTCATCTTGCTGGAACACGCAGAAGGAGTAGCTAGTTTTAGTGCTGGAATTCAGGCCACTTAAGGAGGTAGTGTACAAATGTTAGTTTTCCCAGATTTTCCAGTGATTTCCTTGCTTTCCTTGCTGATCCAGCATGAAGTCGAAGGAACGAGATGTAGAAAGAAAAGAAATTTTAACTTTGCTTTGATATTCATGAAAGTGCAAGAACAGTTGTCAGTTCTGCTGCATTCTTTTTTATCCAGATTGTTTGCGTGAAGCGAAACAAAAATCTGAAAGATTTCCAGGTAGAATTGCTGAAATAAAGAAATTGTCTGTGCTGTTTGGATAATGTGATTCTTGGATTTATTCATTTAGTTTTCGGCCTAGCTTTCTGAAGACCTGAGGTTTATGGGATTACTTTGCTAGTCCTCTTATAATGTTTCTTAATTTTTTGGCCAATTAAATTAGAAGCAGTCAATCTGCTTTGATACTGTTTGTCACTTTTTGTTACTGTCTTGTCAGCTTTTAAGATTGAGTAAATGCCAGCTCCTCCTTCCTGTGAAAAGGACAGAGAAAATAATGGTTACCTGATTTGCTAGCACCTATTTTGTTAGCTCTTCACCACATGGTGTGCGCCCGTTGGGTGCCGGAAGCATGGTGAGGCAGCTGAGGGTGAGGATCTGCTTCCCAAAACAATCCCAGAAGTGGGGAGTTCTGGGCAATCAGTGCTTCACCAGAACACCATCACAGGGGCTGAAGAGCTCTTTCTCTGTGGAGATGGTTGGGTCTGTACCTTCACCCTGTGCCCCAGATCTCTCAGGCTGAGCAGCGGGGTTCTTCTGCTTCGCTCTTCTCTAGCTGGAATTCTGTGCTACCGTGTTGTTCAAAGTAGGCAAGGATTTTTGGTGTGATAGGTCTTGTGCTGGCATTAATGAAACAGAATGCGTCTCTACCAGAAAATCTCGTTAAAAAAGTAGGTGGTTAATAGATGAGCTAATAAAAATAAGACCTTCTAGTGAGGAAATCCCAGGTTTTCATGGGACTGTAATTGTTTCCAAATAACTGTAATCTGCTAGCTTAAAATCTGTACGAGTCTGAGGTCTGCCTGGCCTGCCTGGAGTCGCACAGGTTACTCTGGATTTTACTCCCCCATCACCCTGGTAGCAGTAGCCGAAGGAAGGTGACGCTGGACTTCAGGCCGTGTTTGGCCTGGCTGGGATGCGGCACCCGCATGTTGGGGTAGTGCTGCACCTGAACAGAGAGGCTCGGCAGGAGAAGTCCGGCATAGCTGATCCAGAACCGCTTCAAGTACTGCGTGCCCAGCGGTTCGCGTGTGCTCTTGGAGACAGAGACCAGGCTGCAAGGCAGGATGCAGCACGGCTGCCGTGTGTGCTGCCGCATCTGGTGTTTGGGACTTGCTGGAAGAGTCAGCGGCATTCGCTTGAATGTTGATGAATTGAACCTGGGACATACTGAGGATATTTGCAAATGTGCAGCGCATCTTCCATGCCTACATGTGTAAATGAGTGGTTTGGGAAATAATCAGTGCTCCTGTATGTTGCTCTCATCTCCATCTTTGTTTTAGTGTGCAGTGTTCGTCTTCCACTGGCAACGCAACAGGTCTGTGGAAGAGAGAGAATTAAGAGGTTGTTTGTTCGGGGTAACTGGCATTTGCATACTCAGAACTTGTTGCAAATGTCCACAAGCTTTGAATCATTAATATATTCAAATATGTCAAAAATGAAACCCTCTAAATTCTGCTCGGGAAAGGTGAGAGGCTAGTAATGATCTGAGTACTAAAGCGGGGGTTTGCAGGCTGGAGCACTGATCTGTAATTTCAGATAATTCTTGTATTCCCTAATAGATCATTATTTTGCATACAGTGATCTTTTTGTTCTGTTTAATGCATTCCGAGATGCATTTGCTCATGGGACCTGCATTTTCACGCAGTTTCATTAGAGCTTGGCAGTCCAATTGTTTAGATAATTCTAGCTAGTCTGAGACTTCTATGTGGATTTCCTCGTTTTGAAACATTTTTGGAGTTCTGCAGCTGTATGTCAGCAGCTGACCTTGATGAACCTGTTCCTAAAGCAGAGTTTGCTGCCCACTGCTCTGTTCGTGAAGGCTGTAGGCAGGGAGCTGCAGGGATGCAGGGACACAGTGCCTGTGTGCTGGCAGCTGGAAGCTCCTCTGTCCACAGGGCAGGCGTTGGCCAGGCGGCTTGAAGACAGCTCTGGCATCATGGGGTGAGAGGGGGCATTCATCTTTCCGCTTCAGGGTGATCTGGGTGAAAATTTTTTGTGCTGATGATCGTGCATCTGACTCAAAGGTTTTCTTCCAGCTGTGGGGGAGGAAAGGGTTCTGGTGCCATATTCCCATAGAAATTAGTAACTGAAGTAGAAGTTAGAGCAGCACTGGAGTTCTGGAAGGTCTGATGCAGAGACTGGAAAAAATGCAAGGGATTGTTCCATTGTCTTTGTATTATGTTAAGGATGTGAGGAGCCGCAGGTCAGAAAACGCCTGCTGTTTGTTTGTCCTGGCTTTAGCAAAACCTCATCCTCTGGTTGCTTTAATCTCCTTAAAAGGAATCAATAGTCTTTTCTTAGCTGGGATCATGGTAAATTAATATGGTTTCTATTGTGGAGCGAGCGCTCTTCTGATCTTCACGTGGTGTGATTAAAATGGTGAAGTTACTGAAGCGTGGGAAGGTTCTGCCTGCGCCGGGGCTGAGAGCTGCTCCTTGTCTGGGTCCTTCAGCTGCGGCTGCTGGCTCCCTGCCGTTCCTTTCTCTTTCCTCTTCCAGAGGGCGCTTCTCTCCATTTCCTGTTTGCAGATTTTTTCCCTTGATATGATGTCTTCATTCCAATGCTAAAATAACTTGTGAATGCCTCTTTTGGAGAGGAAATAGATGATGTGAATGCTTTTTATGTATTTTGTTAAAGGACTCTGGGGAACACAATGTGTGGAGAAGGTTCTGCATAAACTGGAAGCTGGAAGAGAAAGGAGGGAAGGAAGGTTTTTTGCGGGACAGAACTTGGCCGAAATCTTCCTTCAGTTAGGATTAATAGTTTTATCTTTTGGGCTCTGAATGCTGCGCTTGTGTTCAAGTTAAGTGCTTTCCAGGAATGGATGTGGGGATAAGAGCGCTGCGTTAAGGACGCTGGGCACGCGCGCTGCTGACCGCGTGCTGCGGCACAGCTCTTCCTGGTCTTGTTTTCTGCTGTCCCCGGAGCCCAGGGAGCGCAGAGCCGGGGGCCGAGGGCTGCGTCCCCAGTGCCGTGCGGCGCTCCACGCCCCGCCGCGCACGCTGGGGCCGTTTCTGGGCTGATTGCCGCAGCGCCGGCCGCCGGCGGGGCCCTGGTGCTGCGCTGGGGCCGTGGGGCTCCCTGGGGGCAGCGTCAGAGACGCTGGCGCGCTGCTGCTCTGCCAGGAGCCCTGGCACCCTCCGGTCGGGCTGTTGTCCGGTGTGGTGTTGCTGCCTGCGCTGTTGCTCTTTGTGCTTGTTTTCGTCCTGCTGGGGAACTGGTGTCCAAGCGGATTTCTGCCCAAAACTGGAAGTAGGGCGGAGGCTCCACGCGTGATTTGCTTAGCTTGCTTTTCTCCATATTCCTCACAGGTTATTTTTCTTCATGGGATACAGGAAAGCTAGATACTGCTGTACCTGGAGCTGGGGCGTTTGTTGCTTCTTGGCCTACAGCCTTTGTGTGTGCAGGGTGGGACGCAGAGAGAGCTGCACTGCGTGCCTCCCTTTGGATCCTGGGAACTCAAATCGTAGTAATTCCTGCTGTGGGAGGCTCCTCTGCGTTGCCTGCAGCATCCGTCCCTCTTCCGCCTTTTCAGCAGAGCTCCTTACATAAATCAGTTTGGGGTTTCTGGGCTGACCCGACGCTCTGCGTTGTGTTTCTGATGTGCCGTCGGTACAGGTAGAATCCGTTCTGAGAGAAGAGGTGACGGGCTCATGTCCTTCTGGAAAGCACGAGGTGCTGGGCTCGCCCACGCACGGCGCGGAGTTCCCTCGCTGGCTGCTGTGTGTTTGTGCCCTCATCCCTGATAATTGGATTAGGCAGGCGTATTTGTCTTGGGTCTGTGAAACCAGCCTCGCTGGCCTGAAAGGCCCCCGTCAGAGACATGCTGCATCCAACTGCCTCTGTGATGAAGCAGTAAAGAAAGTAATTAAATGATAATTCTGGGAAAAAAAGGACTTAAAAGTGTACACCATGATTGAGGTGACAGCACGCTCACTGCCTGGAGAACTCTGCTTGATGGCTGCTGCACATTTATTAGTTCTTTGTATTTGCTTTGATTTAAAGCGTAATGCTGGTAATCTAATTATCATGGAATTGGTTTCCAGTACAGTAGCTTGTTTGGTTCAATAAGAACACATTTATACTAAAGGTTAATGAAAAGAATTTTACTTTCATTGAATTCATTAAAAATGGTTCTGCAATCAACACTTGCTAATGGAAAAGGGATTAAATATTCATGTCTATAAATTTCTCATGTCATTTCTGATTTTCCTTAATCTCTGCCTCCATGGGTTGGATTCTGAAAGTGTCTGCAAGCTCTAATGAAATACCAGTTTGGACATTGGTTGGAGATTTGTCCTGCTTAGGTAAAAAGACCTCCACACATGGATACCTTCTGTATCTTGAGCACAGGGTTCTAATGCAGGTGGGGGCAGACAGTGATGAGGTATTATCCATGAATGCAATGCTAGGAGCCGGCCTGAAGGAGCAGTGTTATGTTCTTTGAGCACTTTTCAGTACAGTATAGCTTTTTGTCTTCTGTTGTGCTGTTGAAATCGCTTTGAGTGAACCAAGAGTACAGCAAAGTTTGGATCACAGTGATACGAGCTGGATGTGAGAATAAAACTTGAGTAAGGGGCATCAAAGATGCTGCTGAAAGATGCAAGACTTTTTTATAACATAGCGTCGAGAGGTATGCGCAGCGCACACACCTGAGCACTTCGAGTGTGTGTCGGGCCGTGGTTTCTGTGGTCTCTTACACAGTAGTCCCAGGGAAGTTCTGGATATCCTTTGAGGCGAGGCTTTTGCCTTTGCGTTGTGTGTGAGCAGGACATGTTTCTGCAGTTCTGGCTTTGTGTGGGGGTTCTTGGTATAGCAGTTCAGGGAAATGCAAGAACTCTGGACGGGAACACTTTGCAGCTGCATATTGATGTTGCTGATGAAGGAAAGGAAATGCGTGACAGGAGATTAAAGTTACTTTGAAGGTGTTGCATGGTCCCATCATTGGTTTCCGTGGAAAGGAAGAAACAAAGAAGAATGTTCTTGTAAACGTGTTCAAATTGGTGAGCATCTTGGCTCAGTCTAGGAAGTGCCTATGTATGCTGGTACTCACTTTGTTAAATTTGGGAACTCATTACTCTGTGCTCTGATTCTCACACTGATTGCATTTCAGTTCTTAAACCTGGCTGCAGTAACTGCTGGTCACTGTGCTTTCTCACTCATTATACCTATCATGATTCACCGGTGTCCTCTTTTTTATTCATTTTACTGTTTTCCGGCTTCTCACAGTTGTTATTTTTCTGCAGTCTGATTTTCTCCCAGCTCCCATGTTTCTGACTTCCTCCTCACTTTAAGACTCCTAGTCTTGGAGTACCGAGCTGCGTGTTCCCTGGTCACTGTGTAGACACCAGGTTCAGCACCATGCTGGAATTCAGCAGAATGCCGTTCCTGTGTGCTGAGCACTCTGACTGACACAGCATCTCCGTTTCCGTAATTCTCAGTTCATTCATCATAAAACCAAGAAAAAGTTCCATCCTAAATGTGCAGCCTCTTATGGGTCTAGCTTTGTGTGCACTGGGCGCTCTCCCTTTCCCTTAACAAAGCAAATTTCAGAATTCCAAACTGGACATCCTGCTTCCATGATGGTTCTGTAACTGAAACAGAATGGTGTTTACGTGCCACTGTGTGCTGCAGACCTGTCTTTCTGTGCGTAGTACAGCTGCGAGAGGGGCTGTGGTGAATCTACAGACGCCTGCGGCACCCGGCAAGTGGGACGATGCTGGGCCACGTCTGCGCTGAGGGATGCGCGTGGAGAAGTGAGAGTTTGCTCCTGTCTGGACTTTTGCATCGCGTTTGATTGCAGCTCGAGCTTTCAATACCTTTTGGTCTCTACTAGAACAGTGTTTATTTTGGACTCACTGGTGAGAACTTTTGAGAAAGGAAGCATGTTCTTTGTGTGCTGTGGGAGCTGAGAGAGGACGGATGGAGGTTTCGAGTGAATGAGCGTTTGGGTGTGAGTAGGTATGAGTACTTTGCTGAGTCCGAGAGGAAAGCTTTGTCTCAATAGTAATTAACATCCTGGTCTCGAGAGCACTTCAGAGGTCTCGCGCGGGCTGAGGATCCATCGCCCCGTGGCACTAAGCGACTGGCTGGAAAGTCACAACCGAGCTGTAGCTCTGGCTTTTTCTGATTACAGCTAGCATGACTGAAGAAACCTGAGCGTGACCACGCAGCCCAGTGTCCCCCAGTGTGAGATGACTGACAGACTTCGTATTTTTGACTTGTACCAATGAAGTAACTGGCATTTCTTCCTTTGTTTTTTGCAGGCATACTTCCGTCAGGGCGTGGCCCTTCAGTACCTGGGGCGCCATGCCGATGCGCTGGCAGCGTTCGCGTCGGGGCTGGCCCAGGATCCCAAGAGCCTGCAGCTTCTGGTTGGCATGGTCGAGGCTGCCATGAAGTCTCCCATGCGAGGTGAGCACCAGGAGGTTTTCTCAGGTGATCTGCTGCTGATGTGCTGAGAGGCAGTGGTTCCAGTCCACCGGTGTCCGCCAGCAG
Source organism: Alectura lathami (assembly GCA_013399715.1). NCBI lineage: Eukaryota > Metazoa > Chordata > Aves > Galliformes > Megapodiidae > Alectura > Alectura lathami. The sequence goes on from VXAV01010899.1 coordinate 297,021, forward strand.
CTGAGGGGGAGAGAGTCTGGAGGCCTGAAGGGAAAGATTTCAGGGTTTGACTTTTCTGCTGAACCAGCGGTTTGCTGAGAAAAGAGCCCAAAGTAGGAGGAGCCAGCAAAACATAGTCTTCTCCTTCAGTGGGGACAGCAAGATGGTGACACTTTGCTCAGGAGGCGCTGGAGATGGATCAGACAAAGACTGTGTAGCGGTTCCGATAGCATCCCTGCTGTTTGGACTTTCGTCCAGCATCAGTGCAGATGGGGAGATGAGCATGACTGAGGCCCCGGCTTTGTTATTGCTTGGAACAATTTTCCGCAGTGTTCTACTGCTTGGCCATTGGTCACAGGGAATCTTAAATGCTCAGGGCCAGAGCTTGCTCAGAAGAGCGCTGCAGCAGCTTTTCCACAGTATTAATGTTTTTCAAAACGCAGTGTTCCAGAAGGCAAAAATCTGTTCTGCTAATTCACTTATATTCAGGAAGAATGTTGACATAATGTGGAGCTTGAGGTGGTATTGGCTGTACATTGTTTTGCTTCTGTTTTTTTATAATTGTCCCCATTTCCAGGGGGAGGAGGAAGGTGGTAGTATCCTCTCTTCTCTGTTTCTCTGTTGTTCTGTTTCTCTTGCAAGCTGTTGTTGTGTCCTGATGGTATTTCCTGGGACGGAATATGACAATTCTCATCCTCAGCAGCTCATCCCCAGGGCTTGGGGGAGATCAGGAAGTGCTGAAATGAAAAAATATTCCCATTGGTGTTTCATTTTTTTTTGCAATGTTTTTTTCCATCCTTTAAAATGAACTCATCTAGCACTTTCTGTCCTATGCAGCAGTTAATGTGTGAAGCTAATTTCATGTGGTACCCAAAGGCACTGTGGCTGCTGCTTAGAATGCAGGTGATACGGTGTTTCTGTGCAAGCATCTCCAAACTTTAACTAGATGATCTTGCAGTTCTGTCATACTGCCGCTGTATATCTGTATTGCTGCTCCCTGCTGCGCTTCTCAGTGTTGCTGCTTTCCAGTTGTTGCCCTCCCACTGGTTGGTTTGGCAGATTTTAGATTAGCTTTGCTTATAAAGTATTAGTTTTAATTTGAGTGTGTGTGTATACTGTATCCTGAATGAATATTCAGGATCTTGGTCCCACTGAGCTAGGCACTCTGCAGCTGTTACGTTTCGTTCTGCCCCCCTGCTGCCTTGGGGAGGCACAGATCTGTTCAGGTGTTGTGGTGTACAGCCACTCCCTTTAGTTTGATTTCACTAGGAACAATGGTGATTCGAAGCTAGGGATAGACTGATGTGAGTGGTAGCTTCCAGGATACTTGCATCCAGATAAAGAAGAGGAGCAACTGAAAAGGCAGAAGAACGTGTAGGTGTTAGCGATGTGCTAAAGATTGTTAAATGTAAAATTAAATTAAATTATTAAATCCCCTAAGGGATTCATGAAGTACAGGTCTGCAGTATGCAGAGATGAAGCTGAAACTCCCTTCCACAGGAAGTGAATCACTGTTGCTACATCTTTCACCTGGCTGTGGCTGTATCTCTTTCCTTAGTGTTTGCTGTTGTGCAAGAGGTGTAATGACCTCCATGTCTGCCCTTCCATTCCTGTGCCAGTTCTCCCTTTCCTGTTTGACCTTAGAGTTACCAGGAGTGCTTGCCTTGTGCTTTCCTCTCTCTCCCTACGTTTGCCCACGTTACCTGGCTAGGACTGTAAGCTCAGGAACTGAATTTGTACCTGCTCTTGCAGTGCCGTGCCTATTAACTGTACTCCATCAGCAATAGTTAATTTTGTGTCCTGGTGGCATGTTATGGCAATTATTTCTGTCCTCTGGTGTCTGCATTTAATTGCAGGATCTAACTGGGTGTTGGTAACTGGCATCACGTTCACACTGTTTGCATCTTCAGGGAAGCGTTAAAGAACACCTAGTGAATGCAGAGAGACAGAGATTGTGAAAATAGGAAGCAAATGGCTTTCTGAGGTTGGTGTGGTGGTGTTGGTTCAGGTGGGATCATCTAATCCAGAAATCACGCTTAGTCAGAAATTTTGAAAATCAACTCGGTGTGGTCAGGTGGGGTGCAGCAAACTGTTATACTGATGTCCGCGCTGAAACATAAAGCCAAGATGTTTTATCATCTGGGTGATAAGAGCAGTTGGACCCATTGTCACTAGTCTGTCTGTTCTGCAGGTGTACCTTCGACTCCTGTCTGCCTGTGAAAGCTGTCCTGGGCAGCTCTGTGGGTTGGGCAGCTCTTCCTGCAGTTATTGTCACCTCTGTTGGAGCACAGTGCATGCTGTGGTGTCTGGACGGGCACAGATTTTTTAAATGTTCAGCTGAAGTTTGTGCTGAAAGAGCAGGAACTACAGTGCTCAAACACACTGCTGGCAGCCCATTTCCAATCTCCTGTGAAACTCTTCAGGTGTTTTTTGTATTCTTTCTGCCATTGAACCAGTCTTCAGACCTCAGGATGAGACTGCTCTGCAGTCTTGTGCTGTCTTCCTGAAGTGCTTTCTGCAAGAAGAGCACCAGCTTGCCTGTTGGTCTGGCCTGTCCTGTTGTGCTGGTACTGGATGTTAGATGATGTGTCTGAGCCCTGAGTTCCTGTAATAAATCCTGGTTTGATTTGGGCAGTCTGGCCCTTCACTCGTGAGTCATTTGGTTACCAAAAATTAGGATGAAGTGTTAGGCTGATTTCTAGATGCAAATAAATTAGTTTGTTGAGTAACACTACTTACTTTTTTGTATTTTAGAGTCCCTGGAGCCAACCTATCAACAGTTGCAGAAGATGAAGCTGGACAAGAGCCCCTTTGTTGTGGTGTCTGTGATTGGCCAGGAACTTCTGACTGCAGGCCATCATGGGGCCTCTGTGGTTGTACTCGAAGCTGCCCTGAAGATTGGCACCTGCAGCCTAAAGCTGCGGGGTTCGGTGTTCTCTGCCCTGAGCAGTGCGTACTGGTCCCTTGGGAATACAGAGAAAAGCACCGGATACATGCAGCAGGACTTGGATGTAGCCAAGACTTTAGGTAGAGTTCCTGTTTCAGTCATTTCATTGCTGGATTGGTGCAGATGGAACAAATTAATAGTTGTGTTAATGGTCAGCATCTCTATCATCCTCAGGTTTCTGTTCACAAGCTCCTAAGTCAAATGTAAAATTTCTGAAGTGTGCAAGCTGTGGCCCTGTACCTGCATGTGTGAAGGTGTGGATGGTCAATGGATGTGCCAATGTTTTACAGGGCCCTCTAATTCTCTGGTGCCTTGTATACAGGGACTGGTCTTACCTCCTGTGGAGAAGTGCTCAGTGAGTCTGGACTGAAGCAATCTGTCTTTCATTGTTTTAAAGAATTAGATAGTAAAAGGTAGTCGATTTGAGTTTCTGAGGCTCAGAAGACAGAAATAGATGTGCTTCATGTCTGAGCTGAGCTGCGGAATTGCTTTCTGGAGAAAGCTGGCATGCAGTTTGTTTCTTTTTAAGCCCAGACCATTCACAACGAGACTGCTGATGTTGAACGAAGAATAAACATGGAAGAAAGGGAGATGCCAGGTGTTAGGCCAAAGAGGAAATTATCACAATTCTAAAAATAGGTTGAGGGTTATTGTAGAAGTTTTTGAAGGCCAGGCAAGAGGATGAGAGGTTTGTCTGTGTATTAAATATGAGGGTGAGTTTGTTCTGAACTTGGTTCTCACTCTGGAGAATCACTTGCACAGTGTGTTCTAGTCCGTCTGCTGGATGCCTCCAGCGACCCCTCTGTTGGCTAACCTTTGTTTTGTTTGCATGTGACTCAGGTGACCAGACGGGAGAATGCCGAGCTCATGGAAATCTGGGCTCCGCATTCTTCTCCAAAGGAAATTATCGGGAGGCCCTTACTAACCACAGACATCAGCTGGTGCTCGCCATGAAGCTCAAGGACAGAGAGGTAGGAAGCTTATTGAAAAGGCCGTACTGGGAATCAACACTGCATGGTGTTCTAAAAAGACACGGTCATGTCAAGAAGCCTTGTCTGTCTGCTTTGTTATTCTGAGGATTTTTAAGCTCTGTAATTTCTCTTCCCTGCCTCTCACTTGGCTTTTTTAATTGGAAATTGTATGTTCTGGTAGATACAGTATGTATGTGTAAGAGGCAGGATGCTTGGCTGGTACTTCTGTCTGCCCCTCCCTCTAGTCCCCATGACACTCTGAGTAAGTCATCCTGCCTCTGTCTCCCTGCCTGTCTGTTTTACCCACTGGTTATAGTCTCCAGGTGGAGACTCTTGCTGAGTAGGCATCGATACAACATCTCTACAGCTGAGCCCTGGCTGTCATCAGCTCTCGCTTTCCACATGGTCTTTGTGCTACCAATCTGAGCTCTGTTAGGGTGCGTCCTTTGTTGTGCCTTTTCCAGGCAAGTAATGAGCTGGGTCCTTGCCTCTAAAATTCACAGACTCCATAAAATATGCTTTGTTTAAAAAGTACTGAAAAGAAAAATAATCCATGCAAACCTTAAAATACAGTGTTGTGTGAAGTGTAGGGGTTGTTTGGACTGGATCTGATTTGTCTTAACCATTTACCATGCAGCTCTCCAAGTGTTGTGCCGGGCTTCCTTCCAGGGAAGCATGATTCATGGACTGAAGAGTCTGTCCCAGGAGATTTCCCCTGAAGGGTCACTATAAGGATAGAATGATAATTGTAGTGTAGGTTACAGAAACAAAAGATTTCTTTTCTTCCTCCAGTGGATTTCCCCTGTACCGTGAGTAGGAAAGCAGAGGGCTTTTGGGTTGCGTGGCAGATGAAGAGAGTGGCTAGAGGCAGCAGGGCAGGTGTGAATTCATGTAAACATGAGTAGTTTTGGGGAGGTACAAACACTAGGAAACAGGTTTCCTGCTGACGAACTGTTGAAAAGATCTATTTCAAATAGTGAAGTGCCTTCCTGAAGTTTTATTCTATGATTTAAGTATCAGGTCAGCTTTGACGTGATGCATCTTTCAGTAGGTTCTGAAATGACCGTGACTGGGGGAAGGACCTGCTAGACATTTCCATGATTATTTTACCAGCTGGAAAACCTCACGAATCACTCCTGATTTCCCCGTTTCTGTTCATGCAGCACAGAGAAGCTGTTACTCATCGTTGTTTTTATCGTTGTCTTGGTTAGGAGTCCTTGTTCTTGCTAAGAGTCTGGTCTGCATAGCTGCTCCTGCTCTGTGGTGTTTGTAGGCAGCAGAGGCCCTCCCCCAGTGGTGGGGAAGGGCAGGAGGCTCCCCGTGCTGCTGGTTGCTGAGGACACAGCAGCCCGTGGGCACCGGAGCCCCTGGAGCAGGGGACATGCCAGGGGAGCATGTGCTGATAGGCTGCTGATCTGAGCAGATCCCAACGCTTGACCTGGGAGGAATCCAGAGAATGAACTCTCATTGTGATAGTTCTTAGTTTATGACACATCTGGGTACGTAATTAGCAGTTATTGACAACAAATGACTGCTTGGTTTAGAAAGAAAGCTGAGCTTCTTGGATTTCCTGTAGGATGTAACCACAGGAAATTAATTTGGCGCTTACTTATGACATCATCTTGACCACAGAGCTTCCTCTTAACAGAAAGCTGTTTTTCTTGGCCTCCTTTGCAGACATTTTTATAATGCAAATATTATAAAGTTGCAGTAGTGCTGATGTGAATTCCACCAGAAGGGAATATGGTGTGCGACTGTAATGAGGTAATTGTTTTACCTCCAGTTGTCCAGAGAATTGGCTTAGAAGGTAAAAAATGCTCCTTTATATGTAAGGCTGCTGTCCTCAGAGGGAGCGCTGGATTCTGAGGCTGCTGCCGCAAACGGCTGCTGGTTTACCAGGGACTTCTGCTGGGGCGAGTAGCCCGTAGGCTCCGGAGGAATTTGCAGAGGGTCTGGCTGTAACGTGCTGCCCTCAGGAGAGTGGCTTTGTCAGCTGAGTGGGGATCATCGAAGCTGCTCAAGTGGACCGAAGATTTAATTTCTTTTCTTCCTGGAGTCTGTGCTGCTCCTGTAACAGGCACCATGTCAGAGCAAGCACAATCCGTATGTCGAGATAGATCTTTCTCTCTTTAGAGCCACAGTGTGGAGGAGAAGTTCAGGCTGGTTTCTGATACTTGTGCACATAGAAAGAATGGAGCAGAAATAGCTGTGGTTTGGCAAACCTCCAGCGTCTTCAGGAGGGGCCTTGGGATATTGAACGTCATGTGGTTTTGGTCTATGCAGCCATAGGACACTGACGGGCACTGTGAAGTAGCCATCTCCAGCGTGTCATTTCAGTGCCTTCCGTCACAGTTCAGTGATGGACTTTTGACCACCTGCAGTGGCTGGTCAAGAAACTCAGATAAGCTAGTTCTGTGAGATAGATAGATATATATATATANTCGAAAGGGACCAGGCAGTTATTTCCATCTGTTCTTTGAGTTCCTGTGGAGCAGATGGTTGTTGTGGTCAGTGGGATGCCTTTCCAGAAAGGATGACAGCAAGAGATGTAAGCAGGAGAAAGGAAGGTAGGCAGGGCCGTGCAGAAGGACAGTTTTCTCTCTTCTAATGGTGGTGAGTGCAGGAGTTGAGCTCCTGAGATTGTTTAGGTGCAGTTAAAGAGGAAATTGCAGCACAGCTTGGTAGTCTGTCGTTTGTCCGTGAAGACGAAGCAGAGCAGATTTCAGTGTGGGCTGTCTTGGCCTGCTACAGACTCTGGGATTGTACTCAAGTTGAGAATCCCAGTGAGGTCTGTGCTGCTGCTCTTACAGCGATGTCTCCTGTTCTGGCTGAAGCAAAGCTGCAGTGCATACATCTGTCCACAGCGCAGCTGTGCCACGTGGCAGCGTGGGGATTGGCGGACTGCTCCTTTATAGTTCTAGGTGAACAGCACAGAGTTTGACTGTACCTTCCTAAGTCAGCACAGCTTGACTGAACACTGAGCAGCCCCGAGGACTGGTGGTCAGCAGGATCATAGCTCTGTGAGTGAGTCTGCCTGTTAGGGAGCTCATCTTCGGGCAGATCCGGTAGCGTTAGCTCCAACCAGGACCTATTTAACTGGTGTGCAGAGACAGAAATACAACGCTATTAGGCTGGTGGGGCCCCTAGGTACAGGCTTTTCTTTCCCTTACTTGTTCAGAGCCAGCTGCAGGCTGTTATAGTTTAACTGCTTCTGTCCTGAAAGAGTAGCATACAGTCTGGTGCCAGGGTTGGAACCCCTAAACAGGGACACAAAGATCTGCTTTCTAAGCCAGCCCTCTATGGTGGAATGACATGGTGACTTTGTTTCCTTGCTGCCAGAATGCACGTGGGTGAAGAGGTAAAGCTGTATCCTACACCAGCAGTAGTCTTGCCTTGCTGTGACATATTTCATATTTTATATTACAAAATGTCAGTGAACATTGTGTGTTCATTAATGCGCCAAAGAAAATACGTACTGGCAGATTGGGCTGTTGCCCTTTTTTCCAGTTATTACACAGCACACATGAAAGGGCAGAGATTCCCTAAACCAGCAGCCGAGGAAGTCTTGATGTGTAGGAGGAAGAGTGACAGACAGTATTTTAAGAGGGAGGACCAGGGTTATGCTGTTTTAGCTCATTGTTTTTCACATGTCAGAAGCTGGCTGGGAGGAGTGGAAGAAGCTTGTAGGCTGGGAGTTTTTCCTCAGAGACAGCTAAAGCCTACAGTTATATCTGTGCAGTACTTCTGACAGAAGAGTTATTTTTCTGCACCAAAGGAGATGCAATAGGAAAAGACTTGAAGCTGAATGTATTTAGGCTAGAAATAAGATAAAAAATTTTAATGGCGAAGGTAATCAGATGTTGGCAGACTTTCTGTTGCTTGGAGACATTAAATCAGAACCAGTTATATGTTCAGTGTGCACATGCACAAAACAAAGCTGTGATCTTAGAGGAACCGCTGTGAAATGGTGCAGTTAGTCTAAGCTATCTGGAGGTTGCAATGAGCTCACCTCTGCCCTGTGGATACCACCTCAAAAATCACTCGAGATTAACTGCACAGGGCAGGGTTCACCTGTGACGACGTGGCTGGGTACTAACTGCAGGTGTCTCCGCTCAGAACAAGGAGTAAGTCAGACTGGTGCTCTGCGGGGGGGTGGTGGGGCAGGAGGTGAGATGCAGTCCAAGTAGAAGGTAAACTGTAATGAATTCCTGTATCTTCAGATGAAATGTTTTACATGTGTGAGCAGGATAGAGCAGAGTTACAAAACAAGGTTTCACTGAAATAATTAAGCTATTATTTAGTGTAACTTAAAGTTGAACTGACACTGAACTTAAAATGTATTTCCTGTGATCACCTCCCAGGAAAAATAGGTGGAGAATTTAATCTCCTAGATTGCCTGTTACCTGATCAATGCAAGACATTATTACAGTCGGGGGTAGTACCACAAGGTCGTTTGTCTTTTAAGAACCTAAAGGTGCCAGAGAAGCCGTGCCCCTCCAGTCATAAAGTGCAGAAATACAAATTCCTTTCTCAGATTCATTGGCCTGCTTCCTTAGTGGTAGGTGTCAAGGCGCGATGGCTGAGTGCTGGCTGTGCAGGTGTTGGCCTTCGTGCAAACTGGGGCTTGTGCAGTTGCCTCTGCTTCTCTGCAAAGGCAGAAGGAAGCTTAGAGTTCACTTCTCTGCCTCGTGGTAAATCAGTTTGTAGTGTCTTGCCTCTGTTGGGATTTACAAGGTAGCTAACGCACGTTACTTACCTTGTGGTACCAGTCTCGCCATTGTTAATAACAGATGCAGACTGTTACGTCTGTACTGTATTTATGAAGTAAATACTTCAATTACCCAGTTTTAAACACTGGGTAACCTGATCTTGTGAAAGTCATAATGTAACCCGTACAGTGTGCGTTAATGCACGTCATGAGCTGTGATTCAGGCAAGCATAATGCAACTGATGAGCTACACCACGACCAGAGGAAAGGCTGGAGTGAAAAAGAAAATTTGACAGCTTTTGATGCCTGTGGCAGCTGCTGTCCCCAAGTCACTGTTTCTCTTCAGCTCTAGCTGCTCTGCATGTATGCAGAGTTACCTTGCACTGCAAAATTCAGTGAGGCCATCACTTGCTTCTGCATGGTCGGGTTGGAGCTCCCTGTGGGTGATCGCTCAGGATGGGTTGCAGTGGCTCTTTCTAGTGACAGTTTTTCACTTGTGTTTATTCCAAATAATTTGTTTTGGAAAACTGCTAAAGGAGACAGTGTCTTTGAAGCTGTGAGGAGGGATAAGCAGAAATTGAAAGGGAAAGGGGTGCTGTGGATCAAGGTGTGTGTTACTGAGCAGTGGTGCCCCAGGTCAGGCTGTGTTCATGCCCTCACACCGTGCTTGGGTTCTGCCCTGCAGAGGCCGCCAACACCACAGAGACTCCGCAGCCTAATAGCTCCCCTCTCTCTTGGGCAGTCAGACGCCTTTTATTACAGCTCTGCATTTAAAAATAGCAGAGCAGTGAGGCAAAATCATAAACTAACCAGAATAAAATGAGTGCCTGTGCAGAAGTGCGTTGCCAGCACTGAGCTTTTGGGAAGCGCGGTGTTGCCAGCCAGCCACTGGGTGCTGGCAGCTTCTGTGCGTGTGCGTGCGTGGGGCTGCACGGGGCCTGTCCTTGGAGACGCAGCGTGCCTCTGCTGGGCGTGGGTGAGTGGAAGGAGCGGGGTTAGGAGGAGGCTTGCTCATGGTCCTGAACTCTCCCTGGAGGCTGGGGTGGCGGTGCGGTTGGGACTGACTGCTGGAGGTCAGGCAGTTAGATGTGATGGTCTTTGTAAGTCCCTTCCAGCTGGACTATTCTGTTTTGTTACCACGAGGCTGGTTTAAAATAAGCCTTTTAAACAGTAAAACGGTGAGGTACTCTGAGGACCCTGTAGTCTGCTGGAAGGGAGCAGCCTGAGTGCAGTGAAGGTGCACTGAGTGGCTGTGATGATTATCCCTGAAGAGAGAGGGGTTGTGTTCAGAGCAAAGCTGTTGGGCTGTGGCTCTCTCTGCAGGAGCTGTTTGCTTCGTAGTATCCCTCAAAACAGCATAAAACATCAGTGCATCATCACTTGCAAAACCTTGTATCGCTGCTTTGTTAAAAAAGTGTGTTGATACACACAGCTGTGTTTGTGCAGCCAGCCTCCAGAAAGCAGTCACTGCCCTGAGGGGGTCTGTGCCCTTCAGAGCGAGCCTTTCTGCCCATCCGTTTCTGACAGAACCTTTCAAATTAAGTGTTTTCAGTTCACTGGGAGGAGTTCTTAAAATGCTGCTTTTCTTGGAGAGAATATCCGAAGAGCTAGAGCAATATGCGGTTGGATGCCCAGGTTTATTCCTTGCTGATGTTGCTCTTCCCAAACAGACTGAGAGATTAATCAGGAAGGTGCTTCCTGCTGCTCAGAGAGCATTGCTGTGGAGCTGACTGGGATCAGAGCCCTTTGCTGGCATCAGAGGGTTGTCATGGTGGAAGGCTGTCAGGAATAACAGATTGCTGTGTGCGACAGGGATGCGCTAAGTCCCTGGAGGAGGAGCGTTAGTGAAATATGTTTGGTGTGGCAGACGTAGTCTGTGTCTGCATTCAGTCGGGAATTTGCAGATTCTGCAACAGTCTGAACATCCTTTGTGTGCAGCTCAGCTGCTGGTGGTTATTTAGGTTTGAAATTCTAGTAGCTTTTCCTTGTCCCCTTTAAAGCATGTCTGAGCCAGCAATGAAACTCAGCATAAAGCTTCCTACATTTTGTAAACTGCAGCTACTTACTGTCAGACTGTGCAAGTCAAAGATCAAGTTTCAGTTTCTTATTTCCAGAAGGATACCGAGTAGGAAAGATGGATCATTTCTTTCTACTGAAATCTGCGAAGTCTGTAAAGCCAGGATTTTCTGTCCCTTCCTGAAGGGAGCAAAATGTTTTCCAGGTGTCCTTCCTGTCGTGCTTTGTCTGTACAAGCCACATCTTTACTAAATAGTAAAGCTGTAAGTATTTAATCTTCTGTCTGACCAACACCTGTGTATTATGGTACAGGGTAGAAGAATATACATTTGTTTCATGTTCTTTTCTCAACATTTTAGAAATACGTATTCTGCTGAGTAAGGTAAGGAAGAAGATGGGAACACAGTCTGAGTTACATGTGGCACAGCTGTCCTTAGGAGAGACTCTGTCTTCATTCTTCCTAAAATATGGCCCTCAGGACCCTCCTGCGGGCTCTGAGCCTTGTCTGCAGTGCTCTGAGCTGCCCTGCTCTGGGATGGTCATGCAGAAGCTGGGTTTTCCCTGTGCCAGAAACTGGTCCCCTTAGCTGCTGGGAGCCAAACAGTTCTGAACAAATGCATTGAGGTGCATCAGCTGTGTCTCGTATGCGAGCAGGGTACGTCTGCCCCAGCTGAACTTCCTTCTGAGGGAATGGCGTGAGAGCTGGCCCTAGGTGGAATGTTCCCTGGCTGCCTGTCCACCCTCCTCCTGCCCCGGGGTGGTTTCTGTGATTGGACTGTGCTGGCAGCTGTGGAGCTGGCAGCTGGCAGAGATGAAATTACAACTGTTTGCGTTTCAGTTGCGAGGGTCCCTGTGCTTCCGGTTGTGCTGTAGGTGTGTGGCTGGGAGCCTGCGCAACCCTGCCTCTCTAGAGAAATCGTCTAGGGCATGTCAGTACGGAGTGAGCTCACTGGAACACGTGCAGCTGATCAGCTGCGGGGCCACGTTCTCCTCCTGGTTACCTTGTCAGGAGCCCGGAGTCCTTCCACAGCTGTGTAGCCATTCCCCAGGTTCGCACTGCTGCAGCCTGGCACTCAGATGAAGCTGGAGCAGAGCTCATGCTCAGTAGCAAGCACAGCTTTTCCTCACTGTCATGCCAGTGCTTTGCCTCTCCAGCTGGGCTGTGAGCAGCCGGCACATTCCAGGGGGCGACAGTGCCGTGCCACATCATGCAGGGTCAGTGAGGGCCTCTGCCTGCTGCTCTGCTGTGCCCCAGTCTGCCAGCACAGGTCTCCCCAGAGCAAGCCGAGCTGCCCACAGGGGGCTGCGTTTCCAGCTGAGGCGCAACATCCTCGGTCCCGCTGCAGCTGCTTGGCCACCAAGAGAGAGGAGGCCGTGCGTTGTGGTTTTGGAGCATGCAGGGCTTGGTGTTTTCCCTTTGGGGGAGTCACAGCTGGCATCCTGGTGTGTGCCAGGCCCCAGGAGACGTCTGTGGCTGCTGGGGGTACGTGCGTTCAGCAGGAACTGTCCATGCTGTGTGGTGAGGTTTTTTCTGAAGTCTTTTTCTGACTTGATGCTGGTAACGGCTTCCATGTCTGTACCCAAAAGGCTGCACTCGCTAGCACAGAGCATGCAGAAGAGCTCTGAGCTCTGTACTGGCATGGACATTCGTTCATGTGTGACTCGTGGCTGATTCAGGCTCCTCTGATGAGTTACCTGGCACTTCTGTCTGTAGCTGTGTGCAGTGAGATGTTGCTGAAATTGTCTAGTTACACATGCTACATCTGATATTCATGTGGAGAAGTCCAGAAGAACAAGTGGAAAAGACCATAATCCACCAGAAAGGGCTGTTGGGGAATAAAGCAGCCAGAAACTTTGTCCAGAAGGAGCGGTGAACCTTGCCCCTTACCTGTGCAGGCTGGAGGGGGACCACGTAGTAGGTGGTGGGAGGCCATTTGCCATTTCTGATTGCATCCCCGCAGGTGCGTTGGAACAGCCTGGCCTCCGTTGCATGGCAGAACACCATGCCTGCTGTTAGCTTTGGCGTGGCTCGGGCCATCCTGGAAGGCTCGGAGATGTCAATTCACTGAAGACAGCCTGGCGTCCTGTAGCCCGTCTTTCCCGCGTGTCTCGTGGTGTGGGCTGGTCTCTTACTACCGCATTCGCAGCCCATGGTTAACGGGAGTGAAACGCTGCTAAGGCGTGCCATTGTCCTCGCACTTGGTGAGAGTTTTTAAGGGAATCTGACAAATGCGTGCAGTGAGGTAAAGACTTTTGGTTAGCTAACATGTGCTTGCAAATCTCACTTATGATTTCTGACTGTAATTTCTGTAGCACGTCCTTTGTGAAACAGAAGGCACACCCAGACTGCCCAGGCTGCAGAGTGAAGCAGAATCTTTCTGTCTGCCTGTTCTTTCTGAGCAGTATCGTAGCTACTGCCAAGAAAACCCTTCTGTTTACCCTTCTGCTCGTATCTGCTCATTAGTCACTTGAGTGCAGACCAGTGGGCTGGGCGCAGCTCCTATTCTGTGCAGAATTTAGCTGTGAACGGATTATCGTGTGTAGCAGGAGTCCTTTTACTTTCGTCTGCTTTGAAATACAGTTTCTCATAGGGCCAATGTTTTTCTCTTTCTCACTGAAAGGCCTAAAGTGATCATCACTTGGTCACGCAGCGTCGCTGCCTGTGGCGTTTGTGTCAGACTCAGCTGTGTGAAGAGGTGGCCTATCCCTGCCAAACCTCTTAGAAAGGACGAACCTGAAAATCTAATGATTGCAGTTATCCTGTTATGTTTTATAACAGTCTGGGAAATGAGAACAGGATATAAATACCCCAGAAATGAAATCCAGAAAGAGTCGTCAGGCTAAAGCAAGTTGTCATACATGAAAACGTTGACCAAGATGCCAGAAACAGGTGGGGGTGGAGGCAGGAAGATGTCAGTGGCAGGGCACTGCAGGGAGCAAACAGACGAGGTGCTTACGCATTCCTCTGCTTCTCTATCTCTGTTCCATTTTCCCTTCTGCAGTGAAGCCACTGCTTCAAAACAATTTTTGATGTAGTTGTCTGCCACAGAGAAGGGAGTTACCTGCTGCCTGTAGCAGCATGCACCAGAAGGGCTAAGAGGATGATACGCCTTGTTTCCTTGTAGTTTTATCACATCTGACTGGAATTCCAGAGGTAAGGAATGGTTTGAGAAGGGCTTTGCTAATTGATAATCAATATTAGTAATTAATGCAGGCACTGCTAATAGAAGTGTAGGGATGACAAGCTGAGGGTGTGACCACTGTTACCATATAAATCAGCAGTTAGCTTTCGCTTGTTGGACTTTTTCAGGGGAAGAGTTCAGAAACTGAGCAGAGATACTTTTGTCAAGAAATTAGTGTGTCTGGTGGTTACTGATACCACAGAAACATCAAGAGACTACAACCCTTTGTATAAGCACTGAATGTGTGCATTGCAGAGGTGGTAACGTTGCAGGAGTGTCCTCCTATTTCTGTTCAAAAAAAAAAAAAAAAAAAAAGTCTTATAAAAGGTGAAGCAGCGAGAAGAGGAATGGGTGACTGTGGTACATCTATCTACATAAGCATTTTCAGTGCATGGGATTACTTCTTAGCTCTTGTTTCTCCATTATGCCTTCCGTCTTTCTCCGGGGTCTTTTAAGAGATCTTCCGAGCCCTGAATGTACTTTGAAGGAATTGAAACAAGCTGTTTTTTGATTCAACCTCTGCGTGAGAAACAGCTTTCCAAATCCCATGACACTTTACACAGGATTTACAAACAACAGAATGGTTGATTGTCTGCTAACCACTCAAGTGAAACACTGCTCCCAATCCCTGCTCTCCAAAGAGGTGAGAAGCCAGCATCAGTTCCTAGGAACTCAGTGGAAAATTATCGACAGAAACAAGAAGCTGGTTAAAAAAAAAGATCAAGCCATGACAAATCATGGACAGGATATTTGCAGAAAGAAAGGGCCGTGTTTCCTTTGAAAGTTGTTGTCTGATCTGAGCCCTTGATGAAGCCTTCTTGCTGGTCTCAGGCTGTTTTTAATATGCATTTTTGCTACTACCAAGGAAAAAGGCTACTGGAGCGGGTATCAGGCTGGCAAGTGTCACTCCGTGCCCAGCATGCAGCTTGAGCCCGCAGGGCCCCGCACTGCGCTGTCAGAAGCGGGTATGGCCCAGACGCGCGGCTCGCTGGTGTCCTGGTGGGCAGCAGCATTTCCAGGGACCAGCCAGAAGGCTGAACGGAAGGAGAATGGGGCTCTGCAGGGCATCCCAGCGCGTGTGCCCAGTCGTTAGTGCATCGAGACTCACCGTGGGTTAAGTGGTGATGTTTGTGTTGTTGTTTTTTAGCGTGTTGTATAGGATCTGTGCCTTTACCTCAAAAGCAGCGTCATCATCTTCAGGACTGTGTAGGACCAAAGAGTTTGTTTGCTTCATCAAGAAACCAGGACTAATGCTTTCCTAGTTTTCTGAGGAGACATTTCAGATTCTGTTCCATGTTTTCCAGAATCATTGCTGGTTTTGTACTAAGGTGATCTGATTTATAGAACTGAAGACTTAACGCTTGCCACGTGGTAGGAGGACACAGCTGAGCAGGCTGGGGTAGGACCAGCTGCTGAGGAAGGATGTGAAGAAGCCGGTACAGAGTTAGGTGGGAGTGGGGCAGATTGGTTCTCCAGATTTCCAACACCACAGCAGCTTTCGTTTTACCCCTACTGCCCTTGAAGTCTCAGGTTCCACAGGTGTTGTGATTTTAGCTTAATGAGAACTTGCGAAAGGTTTGACCAGGTCTGCAGAATGGTTATGTCTTCCTGAATACTTTTTGCAACATTACAAATTCACTCAAGTTCGGTTTTTGTCTGGCCCAGGTGTTTGGCTCCATTGAGCATACAGAATTACAGGCGTACTCTTCTTCTGGTTCCTGTTGTTCCCTTATATACTTCTGCTTCAAGCAGCTGGTCTGTGAGATGCCTCTGATTAACCACTGGGATTTACAATGTGACCTGTGATGTAGGTAAAGGTTCCAGTCTTGAAACCCTCAAGGGCAGTGCTTGCCTATGCCCCACTGATTTCAGCCTCTTGTTGCAGCTGGTGGTCTTGCTTTGTCAGGAATCTAGGGTGAATCCCACCTGCCCTGGAGGAAGGCTTGCTTTCTTACAGGAGGGCTTTCTCCGTGTCAGAACCAGGTTCTTCTCTGCAACAAAGAAGACTTGAGTACCAGCTGTTGGGAAAACGCTTCCCACGTGAGTTCATCTGAGGATTCTATGTCTTTCAGGGCACTAATGCTGCATTACAACTTAGACTGAAAAGCTTGCTTGGGTGAGAGGATGAGTTCAGAGATGTGAGTATTGAGTAGCTGGATTTGTGTAACAGAACATAAATTAATTTCCATTCTCTTTGGTTTTAGCAACTCTTTTTAGAGAAGGTCAGCCTGACTAGATTCATACAAGTTTGTCCAGTTCAAACGTGGTGGTGTGAAGCAGAATGAAAGGAAATCTGACCAGTGCAGGAAATTTGGGAATGCACTCAAAGCCATGTGCTTTGTTTTGTCGCAGCTTCAGACTCAAAAGGGAAATGTAATACTTCCCGAGGATCTCCTTTAAATGTCCCTACTTGACCCTTACAGTGCTTGCATTTTAGCTGAAAGAAATGCAGCCTTCTGGTTTTACTTGTCTTTCGTGGTATCTGCAAAACCTAGCACTCTGCTGTGGCTTGTGCGCTGGTTCTGGTAAAAGAAGTCATGCGGAAACCTTGTGTAGGGCATGCGGCTCTCAGGGATCAGCACTTTCGGGTTTTCAGAAGACCTGCCTCAGCCATGGCTTTCCCGTGTTGAGTTTCCCTCTAAAATGATATCCAGCTTTGTGAGCACAGGTCCTGTTAGGATTGGCCCCCGCTCTAGGACTGTGTCGCGGAGGACGAGGTTTGCTTGGAGGTTCCAGGCAGGAAGAGGAGCAGGGTCGGTGCCAGGGAGCTCAGCTGCACGTCTTGCGCGTGTGAGTGATTTCAGCCCAGGATGGCAGAGGCGTTACGCCTTTACTTTTGGCATCCCTGGTCGAGGGGCTGCAGGGCTTTCCCCGTGTGATGCCGTTATTGGCAAGGAGGTGTGGGTTGCACAGCATTGGTTCTGCTCATCGGTGTATTAGTTTGCCGCAGTGCCTGGATCTTGCAGCTGTGAGCAATGAAGTAGAGTTTTAGAGGGAGACTCACTGAAGATGGTAGTTTCTATGTAAAAGGCTTAAACCTTCTACGAATAAATTGGATCTGACAGGGTTATTGATTCCTGTGCGGGTTTTCTTTGTTTTGTTTTGTTTTCAGGAAATAATTACCGAAGCAAAGATGTTCCTTTCTGTGTACAGATAATACACAGGAGGAGAGTATTGCCTGCTGCTTTCTCCTTGTTTTCAAAATCATGCCACACAAAGGAAAAAGCTGGATGTGGTACCAACACAAAGCCTTTGCCTTTGAAGGAGAAGGGAAGGGTGACTTTGAGCATTGAGGGGCACCCGCTGTGTTTGGATGTGAAATTTGTACTGGTGCACAAATCACTTACCGCCAGGGCTGGCTGTGGAGTGCTGGTGTATTCTGAGTGATTGATAAAGGAACGTAGTAGAAATGGAGGTAAAATGCAATTTACAGCCACTGGACCATTTTGGTAGGTCCCAAAGCTATTCATTCCGTTAGGCTGCTGTCCTGCCTACGTGCACGCAGTCACGCAGTCCATGGCTATAAAAGAAATAGAACTAACGTGTTTCCGTGCAGAAGGAGCTTAAGTCCAGTGTTACATTACTGTCAGCAGACCTTTGTACCTCCTGCACAGAAGAGATTTGTCAGGTGTCAGCTTCATGTCTGCTTTAGGTCAGCCCACATCCATTTCTTACCCTCAGCTGGGTGCAGTCCCGTATGTTTTAATGCCGCTCTGCCTCAGGACCCAAGCCATGGCTTGTCAGGAGTGGTGTAAGCAGGAAAGATGGAAACTGGTTAAGGCTTCGTGTCGCCACAGGCTGTTACTAGCTGCAGGCAAGGTGTGTGGTCACAGTGCTGTGCTGGTTACCTCTGACTGTTGCTTAAACCATCTTCTGGAAAGGCTGCGGTTCGGAAGGCAGTGAGGCTCTTTCTGAAGACCTGGGGGGTCAGCACAGAGGCCGCGCTGTTCCGAGGTCAGCTGTTGCTGACCTCTGCAGTCAAGCTCGTCTCCCTGCTTGAACAAGAGCCCGAGCTGGGTGAGGCTCCCTGGTGAGTGCTGCAGTCGGGCTTTTGAGACTCCCGAGCGCTTGGTACTCGCTTGTTTCCCTGCTTCAGCCGTGAAAGTTCAGTCTCTGGTCAGTCCCCATTGGTGACTGAATTTGGGGATTAGGACTATCAGGCAGAGCATTTTTACCTTGCTCATTTTAGGATTATTATACAGTGTTCACATGAAAGGAGGCTGTGCAGTCAGGCAAAAAATTGTTTTAAGGTAACATAATTGGGAAACGATCAATTTCTGGCATGGGAGGAATATCTGAGAAACACACCTCCCAGTCACCAGGTCCTTATTAGTTAGCATTCTGTGATGCACATCTGCTTAATGTTAGATTCTTTACCTTATTCAGCTGAAAAACATAAGCTGGCTGTTGCTCCCAGGAAAGAGAGCAATTTGAAACCCTTTTCAGAACTCCCTTCTGTGCCTCAGCTCAGTGGCGGAAGAATCTGCTTTCTATTAAAGTGATAAATTGCATAATTGGAGGTGTAAGCATCCCCCGCTGTAAAATTTGTCTTTGTCAGGTATATAAAGCATTGATTTTCTTTGTTTGCTGATGCAGAACCCCACTGGTATAAAGCTGTAGTCTCTCTTCACCCCACCACCAAGCAGAAATCCTCACTAGCACAGCTGGAGTCTGATGCTCGTGCACAGCCAGTGCCAACCTTGTGCTCCCACCACAGCGTTTCAGTGCTTATGCCAGCGCACCTGGGAATACCTCTGCCCCGTTGGCCCAGTGTGTGAGCCGCTTCGAGTTCCTGGTGGATACTGTGATGTGCAGGGTTTTATTAAGTATACAGTGATGAATTTATCTTCCTGAGCTGTATTACTAACCCCCTGAAGTGAGTCATTGGTGTCCTCCAGCAGATGTAATCACCAAATTGCTCCCAAACACTGCTTTAATGTCAAGCTCTGCAGTCATTCCACTGATCACCCCTGAGAGCACACAGAGCGTACCGGTATTTATCTTGCTGCAAACAGCCCATGGGAAGCCCAAAGTGACACAGACTCTGCTCAGGCAGGCTCCAAGGTAGCTGGGGAGCGCTCCGGTCAGCTGGCAGCTGAGACTGCTGCAGAACAAAGCACGCAGGGAGCGCTGGTGGGAACGCCGTGGCAGAGCCAGAAGCAGCCTTCCCACGTCTGTGTGTGTGGAAGGATTTCTTCCCATGTATAGCGCGAGCCGTTGCTGCGGCTGGCAAGTTTCTCTTGTGCACAGAAAGTCTGAGATCTGCTGCTTGCCGTTTATGCCTCTTTTCCCTAGCTGTAAGACATTAACATCATCGGAATCTCTGTCTCGATGGCTCTCAGCCATAGCTCATCTTCTTCAGCACTCTGCATGTGCAAATGTGCAGGTTTTTTTGTTTTTTTTTTTTCCAATTTAGCAGCACCACGAGAGAACAGCTTGATTTCTTGTGTATCCGGAAAAGGCATTTCTGTTTTCTTTTCCCAGCTGTATCAGAAGTGCTCCTGGTGGCAGTGGCCTGTCTTCCAGAATTAACTGAGGCTGTTGAATCAGATCTGCTTGGGGTTGTGTTGTGCTGGGACTTACCTTTGCCTGATGCAGCCCTGCAGTTTGCTCTGTGCAGCAAGGGAGTGTCGCTCACCAGCAAGGTTCAGGGGGCCCTGATGCACCTTGAGGCCTCTATGAGGCCTCGTGCAATGTTTTGGTTTTGAAAAGAATGAAGGCATTTTGAATGCTGGTAGCTCTTTTGTTATAATTAAGGTGCCTGAAAGAATGCCTCAGAGAAAATAAATGCAGCTTGGCTGTTTATGAGCTGGCCAAGAGGGAGCTGCCCTATGGCTTTTGTATCTCCTGGTTTGTAAGCTGTGTTTAACAGCTAATCTGGCACCTCGGGTTCTGCTATGAGAGAAGATGGTTTCCCTGTTAATTTGAATCAGCATATCGTGTGTACAGGTCTTCAGTCTGGAAGCGTTGCTCTGTTGATGCTTCCGGGAGCGCACAGCCAGCGTTAGGAAGAAGACGAGACTGCCGGTTGGTTGGTGGTGTGGGGTTGTTCCACCTCGAACTGTGGGGGCAGGTGTCCTGAGGTGCTGTATCAGGACCGGCTGCTGTGCTGTCTCACCTTGACACTACTCTTTTCTGAAGGTGTGGGAGAAGATGGCTGTTGTGGAACTAGGTCACAGCAGCAGCTGGCTAACGGAGGAGATGCATACGCAGGGGCCGTGGAGGGCCTGCTGTCAGGGCTCTGAGGCGAATACCTTGCTGAGGTAGCAAATCTGCGCGGAGCAGATCCAGTCAAGAGCACATCCTGCTCTTGACTCCTTGCCCTGCTGTCAGAGCGTGTACACTCTGGCTTTGCCAAGTAGAAGGCAAGCCTGTGTCCTGGTAGATACCGTGAACAAAATAATCTGATTCTCAAATAATGTGTTTTGTTGGATACAGCTGTTTCTCAGCGGTAAGAACTCAGGTTTCCAAACGACTGCGTTTATTAAGATATTCCCAGGGTGCAGGGACTCCAGCTGCTGAAATCCTGTTGTCTTTGCAGCAGTTCCAAGGCTGTTTGGGGCTGAGTAACAAATGATGCTGTGATAAAAGGGCGCTGATGCTGCGCAGTGAAGCAGCTGTTAGAGTCGTCGTGAGAGGAGACCTGAGGCGTGGCTGCCTTCAGGGGGAGCGCTGCTCTGAGGCAGCTCAGGCTGGTCCGTCCTGGCTCCCGGCAGAGTGCAGGTTTCCGCAGCTGTCACTTTCTCTGCCTCCTCAGTGGTCTCTGCATCTTTGCAGTGCCGTCCTTCCCTTCCACCAGGTACACGTATGCACTTCAGCAAAAAGAGGTAATCTTAGCATTGCTCTCTCCAGTCAATGCCTTTACTGCTGCCTCCACCTGAGCTGCCCTGATGGGTGTAGAAGAACTGCAGAGAGCAGTTTTTCTAGCTGGTAGTCACAATTCTTCTCCAGAATGGCCTTTTGTGGCTGATTTCTGGAACTCGGGCCATCTGATTTGTTTTTGTGGGGACTTGTACTTACTTTTTCTCTCTTATCCCTGCAGGCAGCGTCCTCAGCACTGAGCAGTTTGGGCCATGTGTACACAGCCATTGGGGACTACCCAAACGCACTGGCTAGCCACAAGCAGTGTGTCCTCCTTGCGAAGCAGTCCAAAGATGAGCTGTCCGAGGCACGGGAGCTGGGCAACATGGGAGCAGTGTACATTGCAATGGGGGATTTTGAAAATGCGGTGCAGTGCCATGAACAACATCTTAAGATTGCCAAGGAGCTGGGGAACAAGCGGGAGGAAGCCCGAGCCTACAGCAACCTAGGCAGTGCTTACCACTACCGGAGAAACTTTGACAAAGCCATGTCCTACCACAACTATGTGCTGGAGTTGGCCCAGGAGCTGGCTGAGAAGGCCATTGAGATGCGAGCTTACGCTGGCCTGGGCCATGCAGCTAGATGCATGCAGGACCTGGAGAGGGCTAAGCAGTACCACGAAGAACAGTTGCACATCGCTGAGAGCCTGCAGGACCGAGCTGCTGAAGGCAGAGCCTCCTCCAATTTAGGTAAGGCCCTGGTGTGGGGCAGAATTTGTCAGGGAATGCAGTGACTGTCAGAGCTGCTGCCAGCATCCAGGAGCCTTGCTGTATGCGCTCTTCTTACTTATACCAATTCCACCAGACTATCTTCATAAAATAAACAGGCACTTGGCAGACTGTGTGCCAATGTAATGTGTCCCGTGTTCGTTCAGCTGCTCAGAAGGCACCAGAAAGCCCAAGGTCCTGGCAGAAGGCAATGGAGCAGTCACATTACGTTTAAAGAGCTATTCAGATCAGAAAGAAACATAAGAAGTCTTGCACTAAGGCAAGAAGTGATGTGGTTTATTAGCTTGCCATTACTTTGGGAGCTTGTCAGCTTGCTGCCTTCTATGTTGGGAGACACATGGATCAAATCCTAACTGTGTTTGCGTTCAGAATGTGCACATTAAAATAAGAGTGTAGAACACGTGTGTTCTGCTTAGGACAGACATCAGCATCCTGCTGGCAGGCTGAGAAGGACTGAGTTACATCAAAGCGAGGTCCGTTCCTCCTCCTCTTTCACAGTGCCAGATGCGGAAGTGAACCAAGATGTTTTTGTGTCTCTGGCCGTGAGATGTGGGGGAGTCTGTGCCGCTGTCACTGCAGCTGTTGTCGGGATGCATGCTGGCCTCACGGCTCAGCTGGGTGTGGGAGTGGCAGAGCAGAGCTGCTGCTGGCATAACAAAATGTGTTTGCTGGCAGCCCTTGAATCTCAGCTCTTGGAGGCTGCCCCACGCTGTAAATTAGCTTCTGTTTCTGCCTGGCAGTTGGCACTTGGTTCATTTGTAGATGCTAATTGTACTCTGATGTTATCAACAGCAGGTAATTGAAAAGAGCTTGATGAATTACTTAATTTCTCATAATAGCTGACTCTTCAAGAGCTGAATGAAGAAGATAATGTGAGCTGTAGAAAATGTAGCAGTCCTAGTTTCCGTTTAGTGTTGCGAATCAACTCCTTTACACAAATAGGGGAAAATGCGTGAGGAAAAATAGGTTTGAGGCAAAAGTACCTGTGAGGTGCTTAGCCTTAGAGAGCACTGAGCATTGGCAGAATTTCTGTTAGGGTGACAGCAGCCAGCAGGCAGGGGCCTGAGAGGAGGAAGCTTTGCACCTGGCTTCCCCTCACATTTCTGCAAGAGCTTTTGCAAAATGCTCTTGGTGCCTCTAGCCAATGGCATGATGGATGCAAAGGCATCCAATGGTGGATGCCTCTAGCAAAGCACAAATTGCATCCCTCATCTCCACTGCCGTTGTGGGGCTGGTCCTGGGGAGACGTGGCATTGTGGGGGCCCCGCGGTCAGTGACAGGGTCACTGAGATCTTGAGTTGTTCAGGCAGGGAGCAGGCACAGCAGGGAACTCCGGATTCCCGGGGGAAATGAAGATGTTGTCTTTGGCTGTGCCTGGGGAACGTGCTGGCTTCCAGCTTGTGGTCGAGACCGAGGGAATGTTCCTCTTGTTGTGGAGTTTATCTTAATGTGTTCTGCTTCCAGTGTTTTGTAGTTGCAGGGAGGTGCACAGCTGTGCTCAGCCATGAGTGCCTCCAAACAGGGATGGGTCTGTTCCAAGCAGAACCAGCAATCCCCCGGAGTTCGGAACCCGTTCCATTTGCCTCCGTTCTGAAGCACTTGCTGCTTTGTGGAGGATTGCCCCAATTCTTTCTGAGCAAATCCAGAACACTCAGAAAACAGAGTCTTGGGAAATGGAAGCTGTCACTTGGGTTTGGTTTTCCTCCCCACATCAGCTTCGTGAGCCGTCTTGGTTTGTCCGTGTCGTCTCCTCCCGTTTTTGTGAGCCCTTTGCCGTGAGGCAGATCACATCTACTGACAGAGGAAGGAGCTTCACTCAGGTTCTGTGATGTTTCTTCTAGCTGCCTGTATGGTCGGTTTAGTCTCGCTCTGTGTTACTCAGCACCATAAAAAGTTAAAAATAAAAATGCTGGTACAGAAATGTTGAGACAAGATGGGTTGGGCAGCCCCCTGTAAGTGCTGATGCCATGGCAGCTGTTCTGCCTCATCCCAGAACACAGCCAGGCACTGCTGCAGAAGGGAGCAGCGTGCTCTTGTTCCTGAGCCTTCAGGGGTACCTTCCTGCAGTTGGGACTAGAAAGTTCATCTTCATACAGTTATTATTCTTACAGTAGCTTTGGATTTAGTAATACTTTCAGCATGCAATTCCAGGAAATTTTGCTTTAAAAAAAAGGTTTTTTGGTGCAGCAGAGAACGTTTTTCTTGTCTGGATTTAAGCCTAAGTATAACTTTAGGTTGGTATGCTGACTCAGCCACTCTGCACTTTGTATTAAAATAGTTTTCCTAGCTTCTGAGTACAGGATCTCACGTTTCAGCTGTTATTTGGCTATTTTTCTGTGTCCTCGCTGTCAGAGTTAAGTTACACTGGAAAAAGAGAACATGCAGTTCTTCTTGAGAAAATCTGTTACTGTTGTTAAAATGCATCCAGTATCAATTAAAAAGTCGAGTGTTAATTGTTTTTTTCATCTAATCCACACGCAAAACAAAGCCTCATCAAAATAACCATGCTGACAGGCAAAAAATGTATCTAAATGTGTGTTTCCAAGCCAGAATGTTAGAGCTGGCCTCTTTGCTGAAGCAACAGAATTTTCTGTTTGCATTTCACTGATTTAGATGGAAAGCTCTCTTAAGTGCGCTATCTAATGCTGAGCGAGGCAGACACAGAGAATAACACAGCCCAGCTGCTGTAGTGCTCTGCAGGGAGATATAATGCACTCTGACTCGGTAAGCAGAAGGTAATGGACTGAGGGCAAGTCACAAGTTATCAAGCCCTTCACAACAAGGAGATCTGGAGTTTAACCAGAAGTCTCAGACTGTCAACCTTGGCAAAGCAGATGGCGTTTCCAAATGCCAAGGCTCCGTGTAGAGAGCTGGCTTTTCAGCTCCTGCAGCACTTAGCAGTTCCTGTTGTGATGCAGAGGAGACACTCCAGGTTATTAATAAAACACGGTTTAATGTCTCTCCCTGGGTGCTTAGCATCTTTTTGCAGTTATGCCTCTCGTTATGGGCGAGCTGTCCATATTAAGGCAGAGGCATGTACGCTTCGTTTTGTCTCTCGGAGTTTTGCTTTATTTTCAAATAGGAGACGTGGTCTAGTTTCCCTGATAATCATTTCAAATCCTGAAGTACCTTGTAGGAGAAAGTACATTCTTCTCCCTTATTGGAAGTAAGGAGGCTACCTAAAATGTTTAGAGCTGCAAAGGCTTCGTCCCCCATCCGTCTGCAAACCTCGTTCTTTGTCTGCTGTGGTAGGTGATGATTTTGGAGTCTAAGTCAGGACCTTTCCGGGCTGGGCCATCCTTTGCAGTTACCCCTGGAAACTGATGGAAGTGGACCACGTGGTGGTGAGTGGGGTCTTTACCAGGTTCCTCTTTTCCCAAGAACAACCTCAGTGTTTCAGATTCCTTTGTTCCCAGAAAATTAAGGCTCTTACTGTTTTATTTCTCACTGTGACACACTTGGGATTAATAATGCGGGGGCATGCATAAGGAAATGATCTGACTGTGCTCTCAATAAAGAGCCTTGCTGGTGAGCTCACTCACGTCCTGCAGCAGCCGCTTCTGCCAGGGGTAGCGGTGATGTCACAGTCCGGTGGCACAGGCCAGTGCTGTGCGTGCGGTGCAGGGCAGGGTGCTGCGCAGGGAACAGCTGTGTTTTGTGGCAGTGTATGCTGTAACAACAAGGGATGTGTGTCTGTGTCCTTGGCGTAGTTCCTTGGCCCATGCGAGATCGTTGCTGACCTCAGTTACTCTCCCAGAAAAGCTGCAGAAGCTCAGGGTTACTGGGGGAGTCTGTGACTAAGCGCAGAGGAGTGGAAGATGTGTCCCGAGGCGCTGAGCGCAGTCTCTTGTTACTGCACGTGCCGTGTGATACCAACGTCTTGGCTCGTCAGCTAAGCACGTCCTGTTGTAAGGGTGTTGTTTCGGTTGTTTCACTGTCCTGCTGCAGAGCTGTTCTGCTCCGGCGCTGGCGGTCAGAATCATTTCCGGGATTGATGCTCCTCAGTAGCTGCACCACCGTTGTTCTGTCAGTTGCGTGTCTTTTGCGTCCAGCTGGAATCGCATTTGTCTTTCTTTATTGGAAATGCATCGGTTCACTGGATAGCTTCCTCTTGTTTCCAAGGGATGATTCCCTACCCCTGCAGCAGAATTCTTGCTGTTAGCCTTGGAGTGCATGACTTTGCACATTGCACTGTTGAGTTCCGTTACCCCATTCTTGGTGCTCGCAGGGTTTTCCAGTCCTTCCTGTGTAATACCCGTATCATTCCCTGTGTCAGCTGCGCTTCTTCACTGGGTTCAGCGCATTCCACTGTTGCACTCGCTTCTCTTGTGGCAAAGCCACCACTCAAAAAGCTTGAATAAGGTTTGTCCTTTTCTCTGCTTTCTGGCTTTTAAATAAGAAGCATCCCGTCACAGGACAAGTTGCCTAGACAGCCAGCTGAGCAGTTCTACTTTTAAACTGCTACCTCTTGTCTCTCATTTTTACTGTCACTTCAAGCTGAGTGCTTTTGTACACGCGATTCCTCTAAGGAGACGCAGAGCAGCTCTGCTGGAGAACGCCTGCACGTCTTGTCTCCTTGAAGAATCTGTTCGTTTAGCAGCAAGAGGTTAGAAAACCCCACGTTTTCAGATGTGGTTGCCACAGGCCTTGCGTTCCGCCCTCCCACTGCGGGGGCTGCTGCCTTACGTCCTGCTGGCACGTGTTGGTGCTGGCTGGAGCAGTGCGAGCGCCGACGCCGTGGGGCAGTGCTGGTTCTGCCTGCCTTGGGCACCTCCGACTGTATTCAGAGGAGGCATTTAACTAATGCCATCTTGTGCAGCTGCTGCAGCAATGGGATGCTTTAGCAGTGACTGCTTTTCACAGTTTCTAACTTACTTAGCTTTGTGTCCAGCCCAGTTCCACCCCATGTGGTTACCTGGTGCTGTTCCTGCAGAAGTCAGGGCCCTTTCCTGGCCGTGCTCAGCTCGGCAGGGCGCTGGCCGTGGGCTGCGGAAGGCCGAGCTGCAGAGCAGTCCTGATGTTGCAGAGGGGTTACTGTTGCAGAGTGTTTTTATTGAAGCCCTTTCTGTTCTTGTTCAGGAATCATTCACCAGATGAAAGGAGACTACGACACTGCGCTGCGGCTGCATAAGACGCATCTGTCCATAGCTCAGGAGCTAAGTGATTACGCAGCCCAGGGCCGGGCCTACGGTAACATGGGCAACGCTTACAACGCTCTGGGCATGTATGACCAGGCTGTCAAGTACCATCGGCAGGAGCTGCAGATTTCTATGGAAGTGAATGACCGTGCCTCTCAAGCATCTACACACGGGAACTTGGCAGTTGCCTATCAAGCGCTGGGTGCCCATGACCGTGCTCTGCAGCACTACCAGAATCATCTCAACATTGCCCGGGAGCTGCGAGACATCCAGAGCGAAGCACGGGCCCTCAGCAACTTGGGCAACTTCCACTGCTCACGGGGAGAGTACGTGCAGGCAGCCCCGTACTACGAGCAGTACCTGCGCTTGTCCCCGGAGCTGCAGGACATGGAAGGGGAGGGGAAGGTTTGCCATAATCTTGGCTATGCCCATTACTGCCTTGGGAACTATGAGGAGGCTGTTAAGTACTATGAGCAGGATCTTGCGTTAGCAAAGGACCTTCACGACAAGCTGAGCCAAGCCAAAGCGTATTGCAACCTGGGCCTGGCCTTCAAAGCCTTGATGGACTTCAGCAAAGCAGAGGAGTGTCAGAAGTACCTGTTGTCCTTGGCCCAGTCTCTGAACAATTCCCAGGCCAAATTCCGAGCTCTGGGGAACTTGGGGGATATTTTTGTCTGTAAAAAAGACGTAAATGGTGCAATAAAATTTTATGAGCAACAGTTGAGCTTAGCCCATCATGTTAAAGACAGGAGACTGGAAGCCAGTGCCTATGCAGCCTTGGGCTCTGCATACAGAATGATACAGAAGTGTGACAAGGCATTAGGTTACCATACGCAGGAGCTGGAGGTGTACCAGGAGCTGGGAGATCTGCCAGGTGAATGCCGAGCGCACGGTCACCTGGCGGCAGTGTACATGTCACTCGGGAAGTACACCATGGCATTTAAGTGTTACGAAGAACAGCTGGAGCTTGGGCAGAAGTTGAAGGACCCCAGCATAGAAGCCCAAGTCTATGGTAACATGGGCATTACCAAGATGAACATGAACGTCATGGAGGAAGCTATTGGCTACTTCGAGCAGCAGCTGGCCATGCTGCAGCAGCTCAGTGGAAATGAATCGGTGTTAGATCGGGGCCGAGCGTATGGGAACCTGGGGGATTGTTACGAAGCTCTGGGGGATTTTGAGGAAGCTATAAAGTATTACGAACAGTACCTGTCTGTTGCGCAGAGCTTGAACCGCATGCAGGACCAGGCAAAGGCCTACCGAGGCCTGGGCAACGGCCACAGGTAAGGAGCACTGCTTGTGTATTCTGATGTTGAAGCACCCAGAAAGGCATCTGCTGCTCAGTGTTGGCAGGCGTTACAGGCTGCCTGCAGCCGGCCCGGTCCTGCTCCAGGTGGGTGCCTGTGGGCCCACCCAGCGTTTGGGCTCTGGGCGGTGTGTTGCACCCAGCAGCATGGGAAGGCAGGAGGCTGCCGGGAGTGGACGTAGCTGCACGTGTGCTCACCACAAGGCACCTGCTGGGGTTTGTGTGTGCTGGGGGAAGCACTGATGTGCCAGACGGGGGGAGTATGGGCTGCATGCTGAAATGCAAGAAGGTGGCCTCTGAGGGTCTGTGTGTGCGTACCAGCACAGCACACGGCACGGGGAAGGGTGCCTGCTAGGAGCATGTGGGAATGCGCAGATGGGAACAGAAGTAGACCCGAGTGTGAGGAAATGGGAGATGCAGGCTGGGGGGCTGAACTGTGCATGCAGACAGGCGGGTTAAAGGCACGGCCTGGCCAGTAGGGCTGTGCAAACACGTGGCAGAGGGCAGGACAGGCTGAAGTCTAGGCAAGTTCAAATGGATGTACTGTGTTATTGGAGGGGTGTGTTTGTGTGGCCACAGTACCACATGCGCAGGGGTATGGCGAAGGACCAAATAATGGCATCCTTTGGATGCTGGGCAGATGTGGGCAGTGCTGCTGGTTCTAATAATGGAGCTGATGCTGCTCTGCCCTTAGAGCAAGAAGTTTATTCAAAGGTGCTGGGCACAACTCCGAGGGGAGAAGCATTTGTCTCTGCGTGCAAGATTTGAGATGACCTCTAGAGGAAGTAACAAAGCATTTTATTTCAAGAAAATATTGGCAAAACAAGTGCTGTTTTCTTCCTTTGTAGAGCTATGGGAAGTTTGCAGCAGGCTCTGGTGTGCTTTGAGAAGAGGCTTGTGGTTGCACACGAGCTGGGGGAGGCGTTTAACAAAGCCCAGGCCTATGGGGAGCTGGGGAGCCTGCACAGCCAGCTGGGGAACTACGAGCAAGCCATTTCCTGCTTGGAACGGCAGCTGAACATTGCTCGAGAGATGAAGGACCGGGCCCTGGAGAGCGACGCTGCCTGCGGTCTTGGTGGGGTCTACCAGCAGATGGGGGAGTATGACACAGCCCTGCAGTACCACCAGCTGGACCTGCAGATTGCAGAGGAGACCAACAACCCTACCTGCCAAGGCCGAGCCTATGGGAACTTGGGCCTGACCTATGAGTCCTTGGGCACCTACGAGAGGGCAGTGGTTTATCAGGAGCAGCATCTCAGCATTGCGGCACAGATGAATGATCTTGTAGCCAAGACTGTGTCCTACAGCAGTCTGGGGAGGACTCACCATGCCTTGCAGAACTACTCTCAGGCTGTGATGTACCTGCAAGAAGGTAAGAGGCTGAATTATCCAACGCACCGTGTTGTGGTAAGTGCAGGGAAGTAGGAGGGAGGCCTGAAGACATGAAGAGAAGTGGGGTACTGTGAGTGTGGCACCAAGAGGATGTGTCTGACTGTGACCTTTGGTGCAAAAGCTCTTGCAGATATCCACGGCTACTGTGGAGCATCCTGTCAGATAGCTTCCCAGGCAGGCTGTTGTGTCAGCACACTGTGCCAGCCAGAGCCTGCCTGGTGTCCTGCGGACAGCGCGTTGCAGAGCAGACTGTGCCTTCCCGGGGCCTTCCCATCCAGCTCTGAGCTTGAATCCAGGCCGCGCCTAGCGAGTGTCTTTATAAAGCTTGTTTGTGTCTGAGCGTGGAAGGTAAAAAAGTTCTCTATAGGCAGCACTGCAGGCCAAGAACTGACTACACAGGCAGGGACGGGTCCACCCGATCCTGAGAGTAGATCTGGAACCGACGTGTGCTGAGCTATGCTTTGCTGGTTGCCCCCTGCCTTTTCCTTCTGCGTACAAGTGGGAGTGAGGCCGGATGGATGTGTCTTCTCAGCTGTGAGTGGAAACAACGCGTGTATGGTAGGGAGGTGTGGGAGGTGCAGCCTCCAGAGTCCGGAATCCATCGGCTCAGTGCTGAGTGCCAGGGCCAGCGCCGGCCTCCCAGATGCCAGTAGCATCTGTTCTGTGATGGGGGAGATGAGCAGTGCAGTTGGGAGTGTATGAAACTGGGAGCTGAAGGATTAATTTCATGAGTTAGCCTGGTTTTCCTGAAACTGACTTGGACAGGATTCCAACATGCTGAAGGAGTTCCATTAAATTAAAAGGGGAGAAGTTGTATACAGCTCCTTCTCCTCATGTGGCACAGAATTCCTGAAAAAAAAAAACTATAAATAATGGTTGCTGCTGAGCTGCGTGGTCATGGCCTGGGCTCTCTGTCCCCAGTTCGTAGGAGGTGTGAGGTGTTTAAGAGACGGCATCCTTGCTGGCGGCAGGGCCCCCAGAGGTGAGAGGCTTGGAGTGGGATGGAAGAGGGGGGACAAGAAGGTGCTACTGGAAGTGAAGCGAGCTTGAAGTTGCTTACACCAGGACCCTGCTCTCCTCGAAACCATATGGAGCCTGCCAGGAGGCTGGGAAAGCTGGTGGGAAATGAGCAGGTGATGCAGGAAGAGGCCTCTTCTCTGGCATTGTTTGGTAGCTCAGTGTGATTTGGTTGTGTGGCTGTTAAAGTTTACAAGTCAGATTTCCTGGTAGGAGCGTAATGAGTGTGTATCAGGGGACTGCACCTTGACCTCACTTGGGGTGGGTCTTGGTCCCTGGAAATGTCTGTCTTGCTTAGGCACCTCTCATGCTGGTGCTGATTCGAGTGTAAGCAGCTGCTGCCCAGTGCTTCTGCAGTCGACGTCTCCCTGCTCTGCATCGCTGCCACTCCACCTGCCGCGAGCACCATGGAGGCGTGGGGCCGGCCTGAGCTGAGGCAGGAGAAAGGCTCCACTAGGGCTGCCAAAGCCACTTCTCCCCCCAGCCTCCCCCTCACTCTGACTCCTTTTCAGGACTGAGGCTGGCAGAGCAGCTGGGACGCAGAGAAGATGAAGCCAAAATCCGCCATGGCCTCGGCCTCTCCCTCTGGGCGAGTGGGAACCTGGAGGAGTCTCAGCATCAGGTATTCCGTGGTCTGCCCTGTGCTTGTGTCCTCTGAACCCTGCGGGTCGCTTCTGTCCTCGGGGAGGAAATGTCTGGTGCATCCTGGGGCAAGATGTGCGATGCACTGAGCCCCCCAGGCCCCTGTGCCTGCCTGCTCCATCCTGTGTCACCTGCCCTCGGTCAGGGGTGCTGGCACCCTGCGTGGCTGGCTGGGGCTGACCTCCCCTGCGTGAGGGTGTGGCAGCCCTGGATGCTGCTCTCCCACCAGTGCCATCTGCTGTGTCTGTCGGGGAGTCACCGTGGCTGTTTTCCCTTCCAGCTCTACCGGGCCTCAGCGCTGTTTGAAACCATCCGACACGAGGTGCAGCTGAGCACAGATTACAAGCTGTCACTCTTCGACCTGCAGACCTCTTCCTACCAGGCCCTGCAGCGAGTACTTGTCAGCCTCGGTGAGATACCATCAGCTGCTGCAGCTGAACTCCAGGCTCATGCCAGGGTTGGACTGAAGATGTGGGGAGGCAGTTCATGATACAACCAACCCGCACTTCTCATCTGCCTGATGCAGCACAGCATTTGTTTGCCAGGATGAGAAAAAACATTTCCTGCTTTAGGTTTCAGATGCTTGTGGATACTCTTCCATGCTTTCTCCATTCATTTGCCTTTCTCTGATTCATCTCTGCACGCATCATGTTAGCTCGTGCATCCAAGTGATCTGTGGGACCGTGTACCAATACAGAGACTATTTCCAGAAATAACTGCTGTGACACTGTTTGTCCAGGTTTTTGTTCAGTTTGGGGCAGCAGCTGTCCCTGTGCCTGCGCAGTGTGCTGCAGACCACGTTGGCGTCGTGTCTGAGAGCTGGCTTTGTCTTCGCAGGTCACCATGACGAAGCATTGGCAGTAGCAGAGCGGGGCCGAACAAGGGCATTTGCTGACCTGCTTGTGGAGCGCCAGACTGGGCAGCAGGACTCTGATCCCTATTCTCCAGTGACCATTGACCAGGTCTTGGAGACAGTGAATGGCCAAAGGGGACTTGTTCTCTACTACTCACTGGCTGCAGGTTATCTGTACAGCTGGCTGCTTGCTCCTGGGGCAGGTGAGGTCCTTTTTAAAGGTGAGAGCCTACAAACAAACCTTACAAAACCAGAACTGTAGCATTTGCAGCTAGGAATGAATATGGTACCAGAGTGAACGTAGAAGGGAATCCTTTGGATCTAGAACCTCAAAGCTGGGAACGGTGGCAGAGCCACAGCAGTAATGACACAGAAGTACTTATCTGGGGTTTTGACATTCACCTGGAAATGGAAATGTTTCAGGTGTTCGGTATTTCCGTTTTTCAGCCTCCAGTCTGCATGTTTTTCCCACAGAGCAGTGCAGAGCAGTAATGAGATTCGAAGTATGTTGGCTCTGTGAGAATCTTCTATGCATAAGAGTGCCTGCTTTAATTATATTTCTGTGCTTTATCCTTCCAAAAGCTTTTGACATTTATTCACTGAAGTGTATTGCAGAAAACAGAAGGGTGTCCCTGCTTCCTAATGTGCCATTGAACTGCATGCTCCTCTGAATTCCACTTACATAAATGTGGAAATGCTTATCACAGAGAAGCAAGGAGGATTAATTTGAAGAGGGTTGCTTCTTGCACACAGCTGTTTTTCATTATCTAATAAAGTGATGACTGTAAATTTTCATGAGTTCTTTCTGGATATAATTTAATAATTGCAGCCCTTCACCGTAACAAAGCTAAAGAGATAAAAAGCACTGTTTAGATTGCATTGAAAATGCTTTGGGAAAGGAGGCAGACATTCACACGTCTGACTTCAGATGGAAGGACAGTGACTGGAAGACTCTCTTTTGGGGGGTGTTTTGCAATACTGCCTGTATAAGCTAAAGATGATGTCGTTCTGCTATGCATCCAGTCACTAACTAGCTCTTTAGTTCTGTATTTTGGAGAATAAAATGCCAGTAATTCTATAGAATGGAGATCAAGCTGAGCACATTAAAATTATGTGGATCAGAAGTGCAGGGTTTGCCACCAGGCCTCGTACCCAGCCTGCTTCTTTCCATCGCGGTCCTGCAGAAGGGCAGCCGCGCTCTCCGCGGACACGGGTTTGTGACTGCCTTGCTGAAGGCGCTGTCAGCTGTGGGAAGGAGAGGAGCGGTGATGCTTTGGGCTCCACCCCGCAGGTTTCCTCTTGGACAGCTTTGCTGGGGAGCTCTTGAGTGGTGTCTCCACCCCGTCTCATCTCATTAGTGCTGGCAGAGGGCAGCTTCAGCGGCGGCCCAGGATCCTCGTTATCCCGCTGAGGCAGTGTCCTCGGAGCCTCTTGGCTGATCTGCGTTCGCTGCAGAAGGAGCTGCTTTACTCATTGTTCCCCCGCTCTGGCTGTCGATGCAGACAGGGCATCAAGAGCAGCCTTCTGCTGTTACCACAGGCCGTGGTTCTGTAGAATTAATTGTCAGGAGGGTTAGGCTAGTCTGAGTGGAGGAAGTTTTTTATTACTGTCTGAATTAATGGCTGAATTCTTACCAAATGGTGAGTGTTCTTAGTGTGGTTTATCCATTGTGAAATGCTAATTTTTAACATTTTACTGTGTATTAATCTACTTTTTTGTTGTTGTGTAACACATTTTTCATGCATATGAGTGAGCGAAAAGCCTTTGTGTGACATGCGGAGGTTCTGCTGTAGTAATATTTTTGTTCTGCATTTGAGCCTTGTCTGTTCAATGTATGTGGTCAGAGACAACCAGTAGGTGCGTTTCGTGCGCAGCTACGGGAACGTGACTTATGCTGGTAGGTGCTTGCAGGAACAATCTGTTTTGTGATTTTAGGTGGGACTGCTGCAGTAGCAGATGCATTCTGAGTACCTCATAAAAGCACTGCTCTGCTGTTGTGCCTTTGAGCTGTCACCTGCAAAGTACAAAGCCAGATTGTAAAACCGGGTTGTAATCCAGAAAGCTGGAAGGGCCCTGTGGAGACGTGGCACAGAATGCTTTGCCCCTGTGGTACTGGAAATGCCAAATGCTGAGGACTGCGCTGTTTTTCTGGACAGCTACTGGCAGTGCTTCTTCTCTCCTGCAGAAATAACCTCACCATTCCTGTTCCCTGCAGGAATTCTGAAATTTCACGAGTATTATCTGGGTGACAGCTTGACAGAAAATGCGGGGGACTTCCACGAAGCCAACAGTGTGACCCTGCAAACAGTAACAAGCTCTGCACTGGAGCAGTACATCTCAGGTGTGCGGGAGGCCCTGGGTGTGGATTCCTACTATACCCGGTAAGCTGAGGGTGGGGTTCAAAATCCTGGTTCCTGCTTTCTCACCAGAAAGCAATCCATAACAGCCTCAGCCGGTGCTGGAGACGTGGGCTGTGAAAACCACAGCAACGAGGTGGTGTTGGTTCTCTGATTTGTGCTCTGCCAAGAGGATTGTTCGAGCCTTCTGGAGCAGAGCTGTGAGCTGAGCTCTTGGGCTTGGAAGAGTTCACCTCTTGCCTCCCTGGCAGGGCTGTGAAGTCTTTGGGACACCTCTGGTTTGGCTGTTGGAATAG
Organism: Alectura lathami; assembly: GCA_013399715.1. Classification (NCBI taxonomy): domain Eukaryota; kingdom Metazoa; phylum Chordata; class Aves; order Galliformes; family Megapodiidae; genus Alectura; species Alectura lathami. The sequence goes on from VXAV01010899.1 coordinate 331,414, forward strand.
GGCTGATCTGATGCTGCCATGACAGAAAAGTAGTGTGTGTGTGTCTGTGTTTTCTGCAGTCGCCTGGGGAAGAGTCTGAGATGTACTGTAAGAGGAGCACTGGTTACTGAGGCTGAACATGGGGAGCCTGGCAGCATTTCCTTGGCTGAGCTGTGCAAGGGCTTGAATAGCAGAAATAAGAAAGGACAATCTCTGAGAGAGACCTTGAACAGAAATAAGCTGTTCCCATTCAAGTGTCTGAAAAAGCTGAAAAGCAACCAGAAAACAGAAACAGCTGAGAGAAAACAGTTCTGACACTTCCACAGCTGGCAAGAAAAAAGTCTGCAGGACGACACTGGCTGGGCCTAGAATGATTTCAGCTCGGGGTCTTTAGCCAAGAAAGCTCATTTGGAAAAATAAAAAAAAGTCAAGGATGTGTATGTCAGTGTGCTGCTTGGAAGATTCGTGGCAGTTGGCTAAACATTCCGTGCAGTTGGTGAAAGGAATGCATTTGCCATTAATTGCCTGCGTTTGCATAATGTCCTGTGACCTGGGTGCAGCTGTGGGCCTTGTGTTGGCTTTGAGAGAGGTTTGTCACCTGCTCTGCCAGAAAAGAACCTGTCCAGAACACTACCAGCTTGGGAGGAGATCTCAGAGTTTGTTGTTGTGTTTTAGAGGGTCTGTTTTGTTGTTGTTTCTGTTTTAATAGGATGTTTATAGTATCAGTCTCCTAAAAAACACAACATGCTTTTTTTCCACCTTATGTTGGAAATTTGCCCGAAAAACTGCTGATCTTCTGATTCATAAATCACCTGTGGGTTTCTGCAGCTCTCTGAGATTACTTTAGGCACCCCTGTTACCATTAAAATTTTGAAATTAATCTTTTAAGAACAACAAACAATTTGTAAGCAGTCCATAACCCATGGCATTTTCTTGAGAGGTACAGACAGCAGAATGCAAGACCTGCGGCCGTATTTGCTCTGATCAGATTGCCACGGAGCAGGAAATGAATCCGCTCCCCAAAACAGGAAAACCTAAAATAAACCATGCGTTGGTATCCCAGACAAGAGAGAAAAGTTAATTGGTATGGGAGAGGCAAAAGAGACGTCTCAGTTGAGATGGACGACGTGCTTTTCTAGAAGAAAGCCATGCTGAGCCGTGTGGCCTGCTTCACTGCCGCAGTCCCCAAGGAGGGAAACTCTGGCAGAGTGATGTGTGGCTTATGTGGCTTTGCAGCTAGGAGATAGATAAAGGGGTTCTGTACCTCTGGGTTAGCTGCACTGTGATTTTCCCATCCTTTCTATTTGTTCTACTGCTGTATAGAAGCATCTTTGAGACCACCGCACTGATCATCCTGAAGTGATGATAGAAGATGCAAAATGATTTGAAAAAATATATGATACTGTTCTGAAAACTTCTGGAGAACATCATTTTTGGTTCTGTCTCTCTGAGCACAATGTTGGAATCTGGAAGTTCCTTTGGAGCGTCATTAAAGAGTTTAGTGTTGCCATTGTGGGAGGATGAGGTCCGGTGATTCAGAAAAAGGAGTTTCGGGGTGCAGAATCTTGCTAATGTGTACCTTTGTGTGCTTCTGAAATACTGGCAGTATCTGTAACGCAGATTTTGAGCACCCACAGGTGAGTAGCTGCTGCTGTTAGCCGTGATGGTGGATCTGGCACAGTCAGCAGTCGGGTTGGACGTACACTCAGACCCTCTCTCTGTCCCGAACGCAGTCTGAGCTTGCCGTTGTCTGAAATCACTTAGCAGCCTCACAGGGGAATTGCCACGATTGTGAGCTGAGCTCGTGTGCAAGACGTGCTGCTGAAATGAGTTTGTGCTCAGCTCGTAGTGTTGGACAGTTTGAAAGCAGCAGCAGTAGTGTCTGCCTGCAGCGATGCCCACGTGTGCTTTGGACTTAGAGTTGTGTCTCATCTGGATGCGTTTTGCGTTTGTGCTTTCCTGGGAACCTTTCCTGTGAAGGTGGCTTTCTGAAAGGACGCGTTTTGTACAGCTCTCTGGTTGGATTGCTGGTTTCACTGTGACCAGTAACAAGCTGTGTGTTAGGCTGGGGCGTTTGCGAAGTGCTCTGAGAAGGAGCAGGGAGGCTCTAACCAGCTGAGTACTCAACATCTGGAGGAGCAAACGGCCACGGAGGAGTAGCGTCCTTCACATCAAAGCCCTAAGAATCTGCGGGTCTGAATGACCGTGACAGAGAGGTTGTTGGTAACAAGTAATGCTGCATTTAAGAGGCGGCCTGTCCTTAGCGGTGGTGGCGTCCAGGGTTTTGAGAGCCTCGCGTTAAAGCTGTTCTGTTCGCTGCAGTCGCGTCATAGGAGGTATGTTTTTCAGATCTTGGTTGGAAATGAGCTGTGTGGTTCCTGTTAAAGGAACTGTCAGAAGTTATTCTGTCCAGCCTTCATGTTGCCTGGAGTTTTCAGATGAGTTCTGGATGTTGATGCTTCAGCCAGTTCTGTCCTGTACATGCATGTGGAGCACGAGGTCTCTGTTCTTTCTGGAAGAACAGTCACTAACTCTGAGCTGTGAATACTGACGAGAAGGATAAGTACTGACAACAAGACCAAACGAACACGACCTGCTCTTCCTTTAAAGGATCAGGGTTGCGTGTTTCAGAAGGTTACATCCATCTCCAGGTGTGGTGAGTCTTATCCCCCACGTACACACAGACCCCACCAAAATCTGCAGCTGCTCCGTATGGGACAGATTTGCAGATGCTGGTTTCAGTTCTGTTTGCCATTGCTCATCGCAGACTCTCTTCCTGACAGAGGGAGTCCTTCAGTCTTTGGGTTCTGGGGTGAGTCCGTAATTCACTGATGTCAGCTTCCTCCTCTCTTCGTGGTGACGATAGTGGTATGTTCTTGGGTAAAGATTCAGGGTTTAGTGCTTGTCTCTGCGATCATCAGGCTGGGGTGGTATGATCATAGGCAGAAACTCTTTCCCCACTTCAAAATTATACGTAGGGAATTAAACAAGCATATCTTGTCTGCTCCATGCAGGTGAATGTCACGTTCTGCTTCAGAACTCTTTCCCCACTCGTATGAAGTGCTTCTCTGCAGCATTGCTGACTGCCACCGCACTCCAGGCGCCAGGCACCCAGGAAAAACTGTCACCTGCAGTCCCTGGAAGCTGTTCTCTGCCTGCCAGCAAGGAATGGGGAGCTAAATATGCGTAGCATGCATGTGAAAACTTTTGTTTGGCTCTGACTTCTCGGTTCGCGGCTTGCTGAGTACGCTGTAGTTGTGTGCTTTTGCGCTGATGCCTAGGTGCCGTTGCCTTCCACAGTGGTGTGAGCATGTTCTAGGTTCTGTGGCACCAGCCAGGTGACATGTCTTCCCATTTTCTACTCCTGGAGAGGAAGGGATGCTGTCCTGGGGTGCATCACCAGGATTTTGCTGTGGTAGTGTTAGGTTCTACACCGCAGCATTGGCTTTGTGCTGAAAATTCTTCATCTCAGCGGGCCTAATTCAGCTGACAAGTAGCACATACCTGCAAAAAAGCTTGAGCTCTGCTTGAACTTGTGTTGGGACAGATTCGTTTCTCTTCAGGGAGACCATGTGACCTGCTCTTGTGGGTTCATGAACCCAAGATTTTTGCCTCTTTTAAGAGCTCCAAATATTCATCATGAATGATGCCTGCAGCTGTGCCAGGACTCAAGACTCTGCATGCCTGCAGCTGGAGGGAAAGCAAGCAGGAGCCAGATGTTGACAACATTTTCTTCACCCCCACCTTCACTCTCTCTTTTTTTTTCTCCGGCTGTTGTGCAGCTAGCCCCGTGTCAGTGTTCAGGTGATTGGCTTTTGTCAGGGCTCATTCTCTCAGGTTGTGGAATGACACTGACCTGGAAGTATAATGACGAGATATCCCGCGGTCCATACAGCAACATGTGTAGATGTTGTATGTTAATTTGATTCATCTGCCTGTTATTGGAAGACGTGTCCTTGAGGAAAGGCTGTAAGCTGTCAGGAACCCACCTGACAGAACACAGAAAGGAGATGCAGGACAGCCGCAGCAGGGAGTGTAGCAGGTTTAGCTGAAGTGTACAAATGCCAAAGCTTGCAACGCACCATATGGTGTGCAGTTTGTTTATTTACTTAAAGGAAGGGGTTGATGGAAATACATGTACAATAGTTGTGTTTGCTTTCTATCTTTAGAAAGAAAAAAGTGCTATCAGCATTTTGGTGGAGGTGATAATTTAGATGTTAACGTCAGGAGATGGAAGGTTTAGAAATTTTGGACTGTTTCTCTGTTGCTGCTGTCCTCGTATGGCTGAGGGGTTTTTTTTTGTTTGTTTTGTTTTTGTTTCTGTGTTTCTTTCCCTGCTTGTATAATAGGAGCCTTAACACAGCTGCCTTTTGTATATTGAACTTTGCCAGTGTAGGGAGCATGCAGAACTCGAAGTTGTTATTGTGGAGGGGATGCTCTAACATGTTCTTAGGCTATTCAAGGGCTGAATTGATGTTTCCTGCAAACCTCAGCTTTTCTGTGTTGCTCTGTAGCTTCAGAAGTCCTTACTCATTGCTTGGCATGGGCATTTGGGTCCTGTATTTCTATCATTGTGTGTAATCCAGGGACAATTTGACTTCAGCATCTGGTTGAGGTTGTCTGAAACCCATTTTCTCCCAAACTGGCTGAGCATCTGTCAGAAGGCTGTTGTGCTTTCCTACACCAATGGTTCCTCCAACCTGCTGTTCCCTCTGCAGAGCCTGTGCCAGCAGTGAGACTGAGAGTGAAGCTGGGGATATCATGGACCAACAGTTTGAGGAGATGAATAACAAGCTGAACTCAATGACTGATCCAACTGGCTTTCTGAGGATGGTCAGCAGGAACAACCTCTTGAACAGGTGAGGTACAGCGCTGCACTGGGGGGACCCGCAGGGAGAATGAGATGTCCTGGTGTGACCCTCAGAGTGCCGCTGATGACATTGCTAGTGGTCTCACTTCTTCCCCTGTCTTTCAAGGACACAGAACAGCAAACTGATGCTCTCCATCGTGGTTGTGGTAGCCATTCCTGTGGATATGTCTTCACAGCACTGATGTTTGGGGAACATTGAACGTCTGTCTTGTAAATGCAGTCCACATGTTAGTATGTGCTGTGGTCTCCTTCTCCCCTTTTGAGCAGAGGGGCCCATAGGCATTTCCTAGGGTTGGATAGGATCATAGGTTGGATATTAGGAAAAAATTCTTCTCTGAAAGAGTGGTCAGGCATTGG
>VXAV01010900.1:37843-48482 GCA_013399715.1 Alectura lathami
ACTGCATAGGAAGAAACCAATACTCCACACAGAGCACACAAAGGAAGACAGAATTTGGCGCTCCAGGTTACCAGAAATCTTTGCCACTGAAAAAAATAATTGTACTATTGTACTACAGCATCCAGTTTCTGGCAGAGAAGAATATAAATCTACAAGTATTAGAACAATACTTAAAACAATAACATATAGCCTGCATGGCTTGCAACTAAAGATTTTCAGCTGGAGATATTATTGATATTGCTAGATTTGTCTTGCTGTAGTGACTGATGGATTGTTAGTGAAAGATGGTCAATATGTCTTTTGGTATGATCATTACTAATCCAACCACACTATTATCCTTTTCAGCACACTTCTTTGGAGTACTGCTGTTGAAAAACCTCCTGCTCTGATGTGTTATTTATCAGATATTTCTACAACTGGTGCAATAAAATGTCACTTATCTAATTTGAGGTTTTAGTTTAGAAGAATATTTCCCATAAGAAGTAGCTAAAGCAACAACTGTTGCTCTGGGGGTGGCTGAACTATATGGGATTGTGCTGAACTTCAAGAAAGACAGGAACAATTTATTTAAGTAACATTGGAAAACTATCTGGCTGCAAAATGATAAATGGTAGAAGGAGAAAGAACTTGATGGGACTTTAAAATCTTGATTTTACTTTCATGACCAACTAATAAAAAATGTTGTTATTTTTTTTTTCTCATGTGGCTGGAGCAAGAATTCTGAAAATTCACTAGAGACGTGACTGAAGAATGCAAGGAGAGAAAATATTGCAAAAGCTTGCTTTATAGTACAGCATAAATAACTCTTGGTTATTCAAGTATATGGTATTCTTGAATATAAATATTCTGGTCACAATGTCCAAAATCTACAGTGAACTACAATTCTCTCACATAATATTCTGAGGAGAGTGAGAAAAGCTAAAACAAAATAAATCTGTAAGCCTTAAGAGAGACAGATGCCTAAACTCCTCACATCCCTCTGACATCCCACTCACCCTCTGTTCAAAAGGTTAAATAGGAACTTTCGGAGATATCAGTATCTTCAAAGATTCAAACAGAATCACCTGTGACAAGATGATACTCAAGTCACTCATCTACAAAGACCATTTGCAGCTCCTTTGATATCTGTCTGGACTGGATGGGCTGTTAAAATACCACAGAGACAAATCAGAAAGGAAGTCTCATGTTGCCAGTGCAACAGTCACCAGAGAATATACAAACTGCAGATGACAGTTTCTTAGCTCATAAACATTGCTTCCAACTCAAAAATAAAATAAAAAAAAAAAGGTATGGTTTATATCCTCTTGATAGAAACAGGAAATTACTCCAGAAGTAAATAGAAATTGCTTGAGTATAACGGTTTACAGCACAATAGTACACCTTATGTGCAAAACCAATGAAGTCTATATCAGTAATATGTAATTGGTGCTTTCAAAAATGATTTTAATACAAATGGAACCATGCATGAGTTAGATCATCTGTGAAAAAAATAATCTGAAATGAAATAAAGAGAGAGATTGTGATTTGGAAGTTTCCTCTAGAGGCCACAAAATTTGCAAACCTGTGGTCAAGAAAAGAGTAGATAATCAAGAAACTTGAGAAAACATAGGAAAATAAACAAAATTCTCACAAAATGTCATTTAGGAAATGAGATGTTAATAACAGTGAATATGAATTAGGTTGTGGGAAGTTCAGCCACTAATGAGTAAAGATGAAAGTCATAAGAGAAGTCTATGAGTAGAGTTAATGCCAGAAGAAGACTTATTACACTAAAATGAATAGAATCTTGACAATTGTACCAGGACATTGTTCAATAAGCAAGAGGTAAGCATTAATAACACAGACATTTTCAGAGTAAATATTTCTGCTATGTGTTTTGATTGCAAAAAGTCAATGATGTGAATATACAGTGATCTGATGCACCCAGTCTGTTAGCAGCAATGAAAGATGTTAGAAGCTATTTCAAATTCATTTCATTCATAAAAATTTTTTAACTCAGCAAATCCAGATAACTCCCAACCAATATCTGCTATAGAACTGGTATAAGAGATCTCTGAACTGACAACATGGGTTTTCAATGAGACCAAAGGCTCATTTCCAGCACCTAGTTTTCCAGAGGTCTAAGCTAAGAAATAATCTTGTGCCAAAAGGGTAAGTGGGGCAAAACACTAATTACAGATTTAGCTATCGTGTATTCAACCTAAAGAAAATAATGGAAAAGCTGATATGGGACTCAATTAAAAGATGGTAGTGCAATGAAGTGCTAATCTAAATGGTCTTGTATATAATAGGTCTTCTCAGTCTAGCTCAATATTTTTATGAGATTATGTCTGATTGATAAAGGTTAATAGTGTTACATAATATATTCAGACCTCCATAAGGCACAAGTATGTGCTGCAAAATGTCCTAATTAATAAACTAGAAGGGAAAATCAGCATTGCATATATTAAATGGATTAAAAATAATCAAGGATAGGTCTTGTTGATCTATCCGGAAATCACTGCACTGCAGCCATATTTCCAGTGGTTTGCCCAAGATACTTAATATCTTTTGTAAATCAGTTGTAAGAGAGGAATCAAACTGACACAAGAATTAAGGTAGTGGTAAATACTGAAGATAACAGGTCATTGAGACAGAATAACACAGATCACATTGTAAATTATAAACATGTCATTTCAAATATGCCAGATTAGCTCTAGTAAAATTGTGCTGCATTTTAGACCATATTTTGGACTAATCATTAAGTAAGTACTATTTCAATTAAAAAATGAAAACTAAACTTTCAGGGAAATTTCTAATATTCACAATGTCATGTCCTGGATCTAATGAGGAAAAAGTATACTCGAAGCCATCAGACACCCAGAAACACACTTCTAAGCAGCAGTATATTTAATCTGGAAGAAATACAAAGACACATGAAAAATCACTGAGTTGAGAATTTTCAGAAAACAATGTAAAATTGAAAAGCAAACTTTACCATCTCAGATGCCTCACAATCATAACAATGTGGTAAGGAAATTATATCCAGTAACTTAGGGAAATATATTCAAAAAAAAAAAAAAACAAACCAATTCACATTTGTTTTAGGCATTTGATGCCCCTGATGAACATGATAGAACCAAAAGAGACAAGTAAGACACATGTTGCTGTTAAGGGACAATTAAAAAAAGACATAAATGCATAGATTAAATTTCTGATCCCCTCAAAGCTACCCTCCAAGTCTTCAGATACATTTTTCATTTACGTAACTGATGAAACACATGAGAAGAATCTAAGAATGCTTGTTTTCATAGAATCACAGAATGGCTTGGGTTGGAAGGGACCTCAGAGATCATCCAGTTCCAACCCCCCTGCTGTGGACAGGGCTGCCAGCCACTAGCTCACTAGATCAAACTGCCCAGGAACCCATCCAGCCTGGCCTTGAACACAGCCAGGGATGGGGCAGACACAGCTTCTCTGGGCAGCCTGTGCCAGCACCTCACCACTCTCTCAGGGAAGAATTTCTTCCTGATGTCCAACCTAAACCTCCCCTCTTTCAGTTTTAGCCCATTCCCCCTTGTCCTACCATTATCCACCTGTGTCAAAAGTCGGTCCCCCTCCTGCCTGTAAGCTCCTTTTAACTATTGGAAGGCCGCAATGAGGTCTCCCCGGAGCCTTCTCTTTTCCAAGCTGAACAGTCCCAACTCCCTCAACCTTTCCTCACAGGAGAGGTGCTCCAGCCCTCTGATCATTTTGGTGGCCCTCCTCTGGACCCGCTCCAACAGCTCCACATCCCCTCTGTACTGGGGGCCCCAGGCCTGGACACAGCACTCCAGGTGAGGCCTCACAAGGGCAGAGTAGAGGGGGACGATCACCTCCCTCTCCCTGCTGGCCACCTCTCTCTTGATGCAGCCCAGGATGCCATTGGCCTTCCTGGCTGCAAGAGCACACTGCCGGCTCATGGCCAGCTTTTCGTCGATCACAACGCCCAAGTCCTTCTCCGCAGGGCTGCTCTCAAGGAGTTCTTCTCCCAGTCTGTACACACACCTGGGATTGCCCCGACCCAGGTGCAACACCTTGCACTTGGCCTTGTTGAACCTCATCAGGTTCTCATGGGCCCACTTTTCCAGCCTGTCCAGGTCCCTCTGGATGCCATCCCTTCCTTCAGGGGTATCAACTGCACCGCTCAGCTTGGTGCCATCAGCAAACTTGCTGAGGGTGCACTCGATCCCACAGCCTAAGTCGTTGATAAAGATGTTGAAGAGCACCGGTCCCAAGAAGGACCCCTGGGGGACACCACTTGTGACCAACCGTTGTTTTGCTGGCAATTAACTGGCTATGTTTTCCTAAACACTGAGGTGAAATTATAACCACTATGTACTTGGTTTCTATATTGACTCAGAGTAGTTACAGAAGAAAAAAATATTTTAGCTTTATTTACACTGCACAACAGGTATGAATACAGATTCCTCTGAGATCTTTACAGGTCTCAGAAACGTGTAACCTGAAACAGGTCTCATTTACAACACCCAGGACCTACAGGTATGTCATGGATGAAATTACTTGCCCATCTTATTCTTATTGCAATAAGATTCTGATCACAGGTAAAATCTTTCCTCATGAAATGACATTTCAATAATAAAAGCAGCAAATATCAAATGAGAATTAAACACAATGCATTTTGATTACTCCATTAGAATTTGTACTATGAGCAAGCAGTTCCATGAAGAGCAAAGAAGTACAATGATCGTGAGATAAAAACTTGTATGCTAGGCATAGATAATTCCTGGAGACATTTATTCATTTATTTATTTTTAACTTGCAGTTTTTGTTTCCACAGGAATCAATATTTCCTTGCAAATTTAATGACTACTAGAACATATTCATTAGCTGTGTTAACAGCCAGTAATGACACTATTAATGTTTGTCACCCCCATATCTGTGAACAAGACTCAGAGAGTAAAAAAGGTAGCATTACATTAATATGTAAATTAGAGGTGAATTATGAAATCCAGAGGACTTCCCAGCTTATATATTCTCAAAACTCTTTTAAATGATTATGTCAAAAAAAAAAAAAAAGCAGCAAAGCACTCTGTGGTAACATGGAACTGCTGCAGTAACTGTGCAATATCAAAATAAGTGTTATACACTCACAAAATTTTGCAAGTCCATCTATTGATCATTTATTTTTAAATATTGTCAGTCATCTCTCCTCAATTAACAGCCTATGAAATTTTCCACTGGAAGCCTTATGTTAGGCTTTAGTGTCGCATTGCCTTCACTGGGCCTAACACCTAAAAGAGGATAGAAACTTACCTCAAGCATACTAAAAATGTAACTATTCTGTATCAAGGGGAAAAGGTAAGCAGTCTCCAGAGAAGAGGATTCAGAAAACATAGTCTTGATGCCAAAAGCAGATGTTATAAATAATTTCCTATATATATATAAAATATCTATGTTTGATTCTCTGCTGAGATAAATTTTAAATTTCAATAAAGTAACAGTAGGTTCAGCCTCCTCCTTTTCTGGCTGGTAGGATTCCCAGGATTCCAAATTAACGTAAAACTAAAAATATTAATGCTAATCTATGGTAAGAACTCTTGCCTATGATTACTTTGAAGTTGGAATTATTAAAAGTGGTATTTCAAATGGATTACAAAATATGTGACTCTTGAATCAATGCTTTGGATCTCATACATCTGAGAACTTGGCAGCAGCCAGAGAGAATGGCAAGACTTCTGTTGTATGCTGTTACTGACAGCAAGAAAAATTTTTAACATACCTGGGCTTGCCTTTGAAAAACTAAGCAAGCCAGATTTAAGCCAGGAGTATCATTTATAGTAACTTAAAATACAGTAATCCATAAACTTCTATACTGCATATCTGCCAACAGATATCTTTAAGCACATCACTTCCTTTTTCCTGGTTCAGAGTTTATCAATAAATATCGTCCTCTTCTAGCACAAGATAGGCAGCATAGCTGTGAGATGCAATACTTGTCCAAGGTGACCTCAGACAGCAGCTTTCTTGCCACTTTAGTGCACAGTAGTGAAAATGATCTTTGCACACATTCCAAAGGTAAGGAATTTAGAGCTTATCTGCAGAGGAAAGTTACTGCACAATAAACATCGTGACAGTGGAGAAGCACTGACAAAGGAATAAAGGGTAAAAACAGTTTTCAGCATTTTGCCTTTGCTAGCTATCTGTATTGGTGGGAGGTGAACAGAAAGGTTAAGTTTGGTCCCTAGGAAAGAGTTAAAAGTGAATGTAAATGCACTGTGTTCCTATAAACGTGCCAGTGATTCTGCAGACTGGGAACAGTTTGTGAGATGACTGCAGGCTACCTTCCAATCTGATCATATCAACATTTTCTTTGCCTCCTTTGTCCTTTTCTGCAGGACAGAAGAGGCAGCACTGGCAGGTGTTCAGTGCACGGTGGAATACTTTGCTCAAATGTTCTAGGAATTATGACTGATAATGAACAAAAATGTTCATGTGTTTTTCCAAAGCTCTTAAGCAGAAAGGTCTGAATCATATCAAACGTTCTGAAGCTGAGCCTCTGGTTTGATGTTTTATGGATTCATAAGAGTCCATTCATGTTTGCAGAAGTTTTACAAGATCCAGTTGATCTTGTTCGAAAATTATGTAGCCAGAAAAATATATTCCTTCAGAAAATCTGCCCATCTTTTTCTGAAAGTATCCAGAAACTGTCTTCTGGCTTTCAACACATGTAAGAGTCATGTATAAAAAATACTGGTTTCAAAACCTTTGATATTTTATGGACTCAATTGTATTCCTTCTTAGAATCTGTGTGTGGAAATATGTACCGTAGCAATCCATGATTTTGTGAAGAGATTTCAAGATATTTTAAGAGTTCATTATCACATCTAGTTATGAATCTTTTAAAATCATTCTAACTTTTAAGATGGAAAATTCTGTTGCCTTGTCATACCAGAAATTTATTATATCATCACTTTTTTGAATAAATCACAGAATTACTCCAATGTAAAAGTTTAAATGAGGAATCTGTATACATCTTCCAGTACAGGTAATCTTGTATTTCTCCACATTTGTATATAAATTAAGGAAATAAAGTGCATCAGAAAATATGGAGGCTAAAAGAGTAAATTAAAGGAAACTGCTATCATTGTTTAGTATCTTTGCTTATTTGTCTGTGCCACAATGTAATTGAATCTGTTAAATTTCAAGGTATTATCTCGATGCAGGAGAGTTAAGATCATGTACACCTAAAGGAACACAAGGCTTTACTCTTCACAAGAACTTTCTCCATTAACTTTCACATACAGCACTGCAGACAGAAAACAAATGATGATAGAGCACACCCAACTGCATGCAGCAAGCATCACTGGGAGATAAAGGTCTTCCTGCACCTAGTCTTAAAGTGGGATCCTGTTGCACGTAACTTAAAGTAGAGTTAGAAGATCATACTACACTCTTAGTTGAAGGCATAACAAATGTGAGAATGACTACTATCTTAAATCCTGGTTAGCATAACTGATTTTAAGACCAATAGTTCTCTTTCCTCCAAAACTGATGTCAGTGGAGCTTTGCTGGATGCTTCGCCCTCAACACATCATACTATGATTTCCTATGGCTTATCTCACACCTATAACTCTTCTGTATTTTGCTTCCAAATGCAATGAAAAGCTAGAAGAGGAAAATTGAATTTGTTCTTTGTTGTAGTCCATTTAATGACAGTAGAGAATTAGAGAGATACTGTCAGAATAATCTTTAAAAAGTTGCATTCATCGGCTTGGTGAACTCACATTCACTTTTAGTTTTGTGAGTTATTCAAGGCTTCGATGGATCTGGGCACATATGGAACTCAAAATACAGTGCAAAATACACAAAATTATGATATGACTATAGTTTTCTTCCGAAAATGTAAATTTGGTTTGTCTATACAAGAAAGAGTGCAAGATGTGTTGTACACCCATCTTCACCTGGAACTACAAAAAATTTGCAAACATAAATTATCTTGTTAACATCATAAATGCATGAGCTCAGATAATGTTCCTCCCCATTAAGTCACAACAGGTCAATAAAAAGAACAATTAATACATTGCTCTTCTAGTAAAAAATGCTAGGATGAAGTGTCAATGCACTTTTTAAAAGAAAAGTTTATTTGTCAGGTAAAACAGCAAAAGTTACCGAAACTTACAATGAAGTTGTTAAAACATTTTTAGCATAAATTATCAAAACCATACTCTTTCATCTGGACTATTTAAATTTCTTGACTAAGCAGTGCAAGTGCACACAGAGCATCAACAAAGTTGTATAACAAATTAAAATGTAATAAAAATGCAAACAAATGACCTTGTCAGGATTGAACTGTATGCTAGTTTACCAGTATTCATAATTTAACTCTAGAAGATCTGCAAAATGCATATAAAAAGAAATCAAGACCTTTATTTGTCATTTTGTTTGAAGGCCATCCAGCATCTGAGCTTTTCAGAAAATGGTCTTGAAACATTCATTTTTAGAACGAATCATGACAGCATGAACAGTTTTTTAGCTGAAGGCATTAGATGATTTGTTGGTCCGGTTGTTGTCTTTTTTCCATTAGTTTGGTTTTGTTCAGGGGATGTTTTAAATGCATACTAGAGAAACAGTTATAAGTACAGATAAGATCATTTGCATATAATGGCTTTTTTTGAGTGAAGAACACAAATGTATTTTTTGTAGTAAAGTCAGATTAAATTTGAAAATGTCTAAGCTTCTCTCATCTAAACTTAACTGGAAAGCACGCATCTCCAAACAGAGAGAAATAATTCAGCAAAAGAAAAGCTACTTCCATCAGGCTCTATAAAATAGGCCCCTGACCCCTATTAAATCAGAAGTGGGAAGTTCAGGCTGCCACTTTATGTCTTGCAAATTTGAAAGAAAACCATTTAGAATTTTTCTGACACTGAAAACATCCGATGCTAAAAATAGCTTCACACAGTGAAGCATCAAGCACAGGCAGACATATGAACAGGAAATTAAAACCTAACAGATTAAATGACCTCCAGGATCACTGTCCCTATGTGCTCTGAAAAACCCTGTAACTACCTTGATGACTTCACTCAAGGGGCCTAATATTTGCCATATTTGAGCTCAAACTATATAGTGATATGTTAGTAGAAGATATTAAAACAAGTAGCTGAGAGACAGCATTGTTCTTTNNGGGTGGAAGAAAGCATTTTTTTTTTTTTTTTTTTTTTTTTTTTTTTTTGCTGGTGAGGTGACAGGAAAGTCACAAAAGCCAACATTTTTCAAAGTGGCATGGGACTGAGAAGGGGGCTGAAAATCATATCAATTTTTTTATGAGTCAGATATTACAAAACAACCTAAAAGATCAACAAAGAATTGTCAGACTAAATCCAGGTGCAGGAAGACTCTGAACAAAAGGCACATCTAATGGGAACTGCTTGTGCAATGGCCTGACAGTGATTAAAGCAGATTAAGTGTTTGACCGTGAGCTGTGGAAATCAACAACGTATCTGAGTGGGAGACACGCAACTACACAACTACCTAGTTACTCTAGAGGGTAGGATCTCCACTGAACACCCTGCAGTCCAGTGCATATGAAGCACTAGGTCACCTCCAACTGAAAACCAAGGTCTTCAGAGAGCTTTATGTCATGCAAACATCTTTGCTACCATAACTCTTTTCTTTGGAAACCATGAGTGACACCTTTATTACTCTGCTTTCCTGTAATTACACTGATTTGACTTTATTAGCATTTGGGAATATGCTGTTGAAAAATATAACACTGATTAAATCAACATTGGACTAAAAATGTATGATATCAGCAAATATACACCTGCACACATTAAATGTCTGCAGTACTGTTTTGAGAAGTCCCCACCATATATCGGTGTTTGTTAACTGGTTATATCAAGCACAGAAATGAAAAACCAACATGAATGTGCAAGTAGACAAACATGCAACAGACAAGTTCCTGAATCCAAACCTGCACACCTTTCATCTCAGATAAAAGTCTTTCAGCTGTTACTTATTCTCCACTGTATATAATTTAAACATGTTTATATGTTGACCAGAAAGACCTTAACGATGAGGACATTTTTCTTTTCTTTTAACTGAGTTATATCACATAAGAAGCTGAAAGCTGAACTCATGCTTTTATGATGTGACTCCAAAATTCTTTAATACAAGATAAGAAGCATTCACCAAATGATATACAGTCCTATTCAGTTAGCACTTCTGCACAGAGAGCGTAGAACTTTGACAAGCCAGTGCCAGAAGCAGAAATCATTCTGAACACACCCAGTCCCACCAGTTTTCCTCCCTTCTACTTGCTCATCAATGTTAATGATAGATCTTTGTGCTAACCAAGTAGTATACCAGCTTGGGCTTATTGAGGCATGTCCCTATATTTGATACACCTTGTAATTGCCAAATTCTGTCAGAGAAGCCAGCACACACAACATACAGCTTACATCAGCTTTATACTGGATTTGAACTGACTGAGGGAAGAAAAGATGGTGCCAATATAGTGGAAACAGGAATGGCACAGGCAAGGCTGATCTTCCATAAAGCCACAGGTTTACATGCTGATTTTTTCTAAACATGCTTGAATCAGGAGAATGAGGCAGAACGGGACTCTGTGCCACAGGGGAAAAAAAAAAAAAAAAAA
>VXAV01010900.1:64896-76706 GCA_013399715.1 Alectura lathami
CCAAGGTAAATGGGAGGCTACACTCGAGGCATGATTCTCTTGTCAGCTGAGCATTATTCCCATCTAAGTGGCTATAAAAAATAGACACTGGTGACAGAGAATTTAAAAATTGGGGTTTGGCACAATTTCAGTCCTATACAAGTTGTAAGTAAGTGAGGCAGAAATTTTTCATCACTGAAACATCATTCTGCTGCATGGAATTGGGGAATAAGCAGGGAGAAATGCTGATGACATAGAGTATTGGATCTGAAGAGGTAGACTGAGTCTCTCCTCTTATTGCAGTGGTATAGACTGCTGCAATGTCTGGGGAGCTGTGGAAGGTGAGAAGGACTTTTCAGCAAGGTCACCAGCCCAGCAGAGGAGCACTTCACAGCACCTGACCCTATCGTACGCTGGGAGGATGTTACTCATTTGGTTATAAGTCATGTCCTGCTGCAATTCAGACAATAAATACAAACAATCAGACAAACAGTTACACAGGGTTATGCAGGCAGAAGGAACAAGCACCAAGGGGCTGAAACAATGTGGGATTTCTCTCTGCCTCCCTCTTTACCCCCCTCCACTTGACTTTTCCTTTTGCTATGGGGCTGAAGGCAGCACAGTTTTGACTTATGTGAACCTCTGCAAAGCAGCACTTTCAGGAATTCAGACAGATAGATGAAAACCACAGTCTTTTCTTCTGCACTTTATTTTTAGCCATCCTTGTGCCCTTCACCCAACCACTGCATGAATAACAACAGTAGAAGAGTCACGCTAAATGGCAGGCTGCTATCCAGCTGAAATGTGGCAGAATTGCTCTTCACCTTGCCAAAAGGAAAAAATATCTCTGAATAATTCATTGAAAGGTTCAACAAACTGACCAGTGTCCCTGCTCTCTCTCGTCCTCTGCCTGCGTTTCAGGAAGGTAAAGCAAATCCTCTGAGCACTTTCTTCTCACATCCTGCCAGCAGCAAGCTCTGCTTGCAAGCTGGATTGACTAGACTGTAGTAATATTGTTCTGCTGAGACAAGAGCGATGATCAGCACAACAGCACTGTTAAAAATGTTATAGGCTTCATAAAAACAATCACATCAGCTATAAAACGGTAGGTGATCATGACTGCTGCACCGCTCCCATCATAGCTTAGCTTGACTTGTCTGGATGGAGAAACAAATTATAGACAATTCCCTTTTCTTTCTCCCATTACTGTGCAAAGTGATGCAATGTTGCTATTCCCTGCTAGACCTCTGATGCTATAAAGATAGAACAATGATTTTAAAAGACTGAAGATGAGATTTGGGGTTGGAAATTGTCTGCATAGTGTTACAAGGTCTGTTAAAAAGCAGAACTAAGTAACATCCAGCACATTTTCAAGGTTCATGAGAATCAGCAATACCATTCTGGGTAGCTCATCTGTGTTAAGAAATAGATTGAGCAGCTCCATTGAAGACTCAACATCTGCATTTCTTGTCTAGGTAAGGTTCCCTCTGCTTAAAACCACCAATAGCTCAGAATCAGGTCCTGAACGTATGTTCTCCGAAAGGTTTATCCTGGCATATAATCAGCATTTTAATCATCTCTCGTGTTCTACACATGTTTACACTGTGTAAGGTATCAGATCTTAGTGTTGAGATCAGTCATTCCAGAAAGATTCTGCTTGGCTTTGGTCAGGAAAATGACTGATGTTGTCACTCAGGCAGCTGAGGGAGCCTTCATTTCTGAGTGATGCAGGACTCTCCAGCAAGGTCTGTTCAGGAGAGAGAATTTGTCTGCCACAGTGATGGCTGTGCAAATAAATAACTGATTTTCCAGAGGGCTATCCAAACGGAAAAGAGAGAAGCAAGCAGTTTAATCTTTACAAAATCAAACTTTTTTTGCTTGCTCTTTTGTTTTCCTTGATGAAATTAAAAGCCGAGAAAAAAAAAGGTTTCATATTAAATGGAACAGTCTGAGAGCTCCCACACTGAATGTGCTGATTTGGATGAACTATGCTGTGCGCTTCATTTGCCTTTTAAAATCTTTACAAAGTATGAGCAAGAAAATGCTTTTCCCTTCCACTTACGGTGAAGGAGGACTTGGCTTCATTCTTTCTCCTGCTTGAAGATACTGGAGTGAAAAATCCTGCTGCTGAGAACAGGAGTTAGCCATCAGGCTACAAGGAAGGAATGGAGAAGCAAGGAAGGGAAATGAGCATTGATCCTCCCCTCTTCTACTTCATTTAGATCATTTAATAAGAGCTAGAATAGTAGCAGCTACTCAGCGTCTCCAGTCTCACACGCCCCTGGATTGACCTCCCTATTAAGTAAAACACCTTTATTATAAATGTTTTTTTCTAAGTATTCAGAACATTAATGCAGTTTTTCTGTTTTCTACGCTTGGTCTTCTGACTTTTGAGTTACCTCAACCCCCCAAATATTAAAGTTTTTTTGATCTAACAACAGTGTGAGATGCATACCAAATTTACAAGAAGATGGCTAGATGTGACATATCATAGGAAAGACAACATTATCCAGAAATTGGAAATTTATATATAAATATTATCTGTTGCAAAGGGAGAAATACAACCTAAGTACAAGATGCCATTCTGCAGCTACATGTCTTACAGAAAGAGTAGGATTTTGTCCTCAAAATCTCGATATGTCAAGTCAAGAACTATTGCTATAGTAAGAGATAAACATAAAATTGTCAGATGAAGGGGGAAAACAATAAGTGTTAGAAGTTTCTGAAATAATTCAGGTATGTTGATTCTGATTTCCTGAATATAGGGACTTTGAAACCAAAGCCTTATCTCGTTGAGAAATAGTGAGCCATGACTCTTGAATGACAGCGACTTGCAGTGTTCAGCTCTGATGGCTCACAATACAGTGAATTTTAGAACTGTCACTGATCTGAGAGCGAGTATTTTTAGTCTTGGGCCTTTGGGAGGGGAAAACCAGACATGCTGACATCATGGTGAATGATGCTATAGAAGCAACCATGTAAAACTGAAATTCCACAGAGAATTGAGAATGTGAGAAACATTTTTTTGTGATCTGGCATTTTAACAGTGGTTTATTGCAATTATGCCTATTTGAAAAAACATATCTTTAATGAAAATGTACTAGTAAAGATATTTACAAGTTAAACAACATAATTCAACGGCATATGTTTCCCAAAGACGTGTAAATGACCATTATGGCATATACTGTTACAAAAGTAAGTTTTATAAAACCTCTTTCTGCTGAGAAACATTAACATCTAAAATATTTTGCAAAGTAACCAAGACAGTTTTGGACACAGTGCTCGACAGAGTTTATCATTAACTACTAGGTACAGTTGAAAGCCTTGGGGTTTGATTTAAAATGTTGCAACTTGATTTGCAACATTGCCCTATTTGCAGAAATGAGGTGGATGAGCCCTCTCAAGAGAAGACATTTTAACATGATATGCTGTATTCTTTTAAAAAATGAATGCCTTGTAATAGTAATTTCACAGTTTGCTGCCCCTGCATTGATCCTCCCTAAAGTCACCCTGATTGTTTGAATGTAAAAATCTGTTACACAGTGCTGTAGCCTTTTTGTAAGCAGTAGACAGTACATGGACAGAGCAAAGGGGATATGTAGAGGCAAGCAGCTCAGAGTCTTCAAAGCTACAAGGTTTGCTCTCAGCATGCTCAGCAGGTCTCCACCCTATGGAACATAGACCACCACAACATGAATGTGCACTGGAGTATTGTCTCTTGAAGGCAAGTATCCTCCTCCCTTTTAGATGTTTTGAAAAGTTATGTTTTTATTCTGCATCAGACTAAGATTTCAAAAACTTGCCTTTATTTCGGAATACAAACAGAGCTTTCCAGCCAACTCTCCCATTAATGCTTCTAAATTGGGGTGAGGAGAGATTTGAACCATTGCCTTTTATCACATTTTCTTTTAAAATAAATACAGGTTTGTGAAACATTCTACCTGAACAAAAATTAGTTCAGGCCTAGGACACGCATACTGACTGTGGAAGTATTTCTTTCTAAGCCCAGTCTATCAGTAATACAGTAGCAGATGGTGCAAGTTAGTCCCAAAAGCAAATCTTGCCACAATGAAATTCATTTGACTTCATGTTTTTTAAACTTTCACCACAGCACAGGGTGCTGTCCTACCTGCATAGCCTGAGCACGTAGTTCCACCACCCCACAACACAACATGCACACACCCAGCCCTCTGCTGCAAGCATGCTCACGCTGCCTGTGAGGTATGGTAGGGCCCAGCACTGCCAGAGCTTGCCCAAGGCCTCTGAGAGCCGTGGCCATTGACTACAGTCAGCTGACAGACCTCTCTCACCCTGCTATTACAGAGAAAGACAGCTGAAGTTCCCGGAATTAACAAAGCAAGAACCTTTTTTTCGTTCACATAAAATCTATGCAGTTTCAATGTGAAAATTCAGCTCTGTTGAAGAATTTTCTTCTCTCCTCTTCCCCCCATCTGGCTGTTTATTGCTGACTCTCCTTCCAGCTGAGAACAGTAACTGGCACATCACCACCTGCAGAGACTCTGTAATGATCCAGGGGAAATCTAATCACACCATACTATGACATACATCACAGCAGTTGGTCTGTGACTTACTGAGACCTAGTGAGGTCCAAATTTTGAGCTCCTAATATTCAGAGTTAGGTTTTTGAGGTTGTTTGTTTTTTCTTTTTTTCTTTTTTTTTCTTTTTTTTTTTTTTTGGCAATAGAACTATTTTCATTCCTGCATTTCACCTACTGAGTCTGTCTGAGGCATCATAATGGCCCATAAAACTGCCATCTGGGACATAAAATGTCAGGTTTCTGAACATGAAAAAGTTCTGTCACCTGTTGTGGCAGAACTTCCCCTGCTTGTGTTCTTGGCTTAGCCCAGGTTGTTACAGAGGGAGATTGAGCAAGTACACAAGCTACTCTATCATGGTAGCATAGCAGCATAGAGGGTTAAAGCCTAAAAGAGGTTTCTTTTTTTTTCCTGCCAATGTTTTAATTTAATACAAGTCTAGTGATTTCTGGAAAAAAAAAAATTCTATTCAATGCACACAGGAGGACATGTAAACACTCACATGCAAAAATCATACTCATATATGCTCTGCTTACAAATCCATGTCTGAAATGCTGTGCTGTGGTGATATACAATAAATATAAAAGGAAATCAAGCATTAGTGCCAGTGAAGTGGAAGGCCTATTTTTCCTTTTCTCAGGAGACTATTGTTGACATCAGGATGTGCTGAATTAGGAGAGTAATGGGACTCAGAAAACAATAGGTCCTGCACTTCAGAAGTGGCCATCCTTCTGAGCAGACTCAACTTCTCTTCACTATACTGAGAACTGAGGATTCATTTCTTCTTAGGATGAGGCAAGGAAAGCATTAACCCAACAAAAAGAAAATTTACAGTATAAAATGACAGAAAATAGATATTCTCTGGTAGAAATCATTTTGTGGCATCAGACACTAAATGTTTTATGGTATCTGTGTGAAAATAAAACAAAACCAACTTCACAGAGCTCGTGTCATTTAACTCCTCTGTTTCCTCCTAGCTTTCATGTTAGATAAATGGAAGCTTTGGTTGAAAACTTTAGAGGATAAATTTAACCAATTCTGACTTACTGTCTCTATTTACAGGAGTTACTCCATCTGAAAACTAAAATCCTTCCTGAGATTAGTTATCAGATATGTAATCAATATTTAAAGTACTCTTAGATTCTTTGTTTATAAAAACATCATAAACGTGCTCAAAAACCACATTAAAATATTTAAATATGTATTAAAACAAACATTTGACTAATTTTAGCCTCTGAATGGAAGACACAGTAACCAGCAAATCGTCTTGTGTAAGGTTATAAATTGTGTGAGACTATCAATGCCAAAAGGAAGTCTGAGACCAATAAATATAAAACATTATTTTTTTTTCCCTTACAAAAAATTATCACAATATAAAAACATTCTGGTATTAAGACTTTAAAGTGACAACAACAACTAAAATGTAGTTACTAATTTCCAATTCAAATTGAACATGATTTAATTAATCTCTCTCTCTCCTTCTCTCTTGCTTTCATTTTTTCCTTTAAAGGGAAAAAAAAATAAAAAATAAAAATTCTAATCTAGCTCTTGGTGCAGCATTTCATGGAACATTGCTGAATTTTAAGAACTGAAATGGGTCAGGATTGCCCTTATGAGGAAGATGATGTAAGTAAAGCATTATTATAACTGGGATGGTCAAAGGACACAGAGGCAGATTCTTGCAGAATTAGACAACGTATTTGATGATGAACAGTTGATATGCTGGAGGAAAAAAAAAATAATAATCAGGCCGAGAGTCCCATAAGCAAGCATTAGTATAGTATAAGAAAGAAGTAAGCAAGTGCAAGTTATATGCTTGAAGGAGGCAGGAAGGAAATTTTCCTCTCAGAAGATGAAAAAGATCACAGAGAAAAACATATGAAGCTGCAGACCAGCTTGAGTCTGGTCATGGCATAGGAGCCTCTGAACATGCTTTATGTGGCACATAGCTTTCATTTGTGTGTTTCACACTGGGGGATCTGGTGTAGGCACAGCATCAGGCACAGCTCACCAAGGATCTAAAAGGGCAAGCACAGCCAGGGGGCGTCAGGATTCATCCTGCTGAGATGCTCAGACACTTTGTAGTCTGCTCTCAATAGTCTGCACTGAGCCATAGTGACCATTGATTTAAGTTGAAGGTAACTGCTTCCAAAACTTGGCAAGGAGTATTACTGTTTAGGTGCCTGGCCTTTGCATGCATGAGGCAGATGGGGTTGCCAAAATAAGTAAACTGCAGTGCCTGATTCTAAGTCTAAATTTAAAATCAGGTATCTTTATTGCTGCTTTGCACTCCTTACCCAGAACACCTAACACACATCCTGTATGTCAGAGACGGGGATTCAACATTCAGAGCAAGACCACATTTTCACAATTCTGGATCTAATGTCAGCCTTAAAATTCACTCTCCCTCTCTGCGCCACTTCTGAGCCAACTGTTTACGCGAAGTCTGGATGTGTTGGTTTAGCATTTTGGTGGTGATTTCTTTTCAATACAGGTGCAGCCTGGATGACTTGAAACTTCGTTAACTCTGGGCATACAGATACAGATGTTCTCAGTGGCTTTCTCTAGAGATGAGTGTTTGGGAATCTCAGAGTGATCTCCAATGCTTGCTAAGATGTAGTTGTAGGAGGTAAGTCACCTCATAACAGCAAGGTTACATTGGAGCTGAAAACTATTTATCCCTCTTTCTCACTCAGTCTGCTGGCAGTTTCATTGCTACCCAGTGTGAATAGGTCCCCTTACACTGAGCTCTAAAAAATTAGATGAGATATCAATAATATAAACCCTGTGTGAACATACCATTTCCAGTATTTCACCTGAGTTCCAGGGAAACTTCAATCTGTCCATTACTAACTGACAGATTTAGTGGTGAGATGCTTTGCGTGGACATATCTATGAAAAGACGTATTCCTTCCTTACTTTCCCCCCAGCACATGACCTAGCAGAATGTTATAACATATCTTCATGTTGTGAAGCTCTGGACTATCCATGATCAGAGGTCTTTAAGAACAGGCTGAGGAAACATTTGTTCAGAATGATGGGACAGGCAGATTCAGCCTTGCAGAAAGGTGATGGATTTGACTTTGTTGCCACTGGGCTATACTGAAGTTCTTATGAAGTCAGTGTCACATACACTATAGTAGTCTGTCTTCTTTAACAGTTAAATATTAATTAGGACAAAATCTAATTGACAAGCTGGAGCTACATGGAGGAATTAGCTAATAATGTATGATTAAACAACAGTAAGCAAGGTCACTGCTTGACTAAATATTCAGTAATCAGTGATTAGATTTTGTTGGTCGATCTCTTTAAAAGACTTGATTGGAGATGACCTCTTTCTTTTAAATTAAATGTCTGCTCAGGCTGAGTTATTATTGATCAAGAAGCTGACCTTACTGCCAAAACTGGTGTTCCTACATTACTAACCTCTTTGCATATTGTGCACACGTAGGCACTGGAAAACTTCAAAGAGATTCGATCAAGTTGATGATTGCTTACTTAATTAACAAGGTGCCATTTGTTGGTATTGCAGACTTGGTTGCTGTCTGGATTTTTTAAAGAAATCACTTCTAGCATTCATTTAAAAAAGAAGACAGAAAAAAAGACTCCGTGGAGTTTGCATTCCGTGGGGCAAGTCTTGCCCTGTTTTCCCAGACAAGGGGAATGAAGGTTTTTTCCCCCCTCCTGTAGGTGCAGAAAGGGTGTAAGGAAAAAGTGGGTGCTTTTACTTCTTCACATCCTGTAAGGTGGGCTTACGTGCAAGGTGGGAGAAGGTGCTTTGTAAATAGTAAAAGCACAAGAACAACATCAGGGAGGCTTTTACTATCGCAGAGCTCCAACTGCCTGACTCCAGGTAGTTCGTATGACCACATGATAATGGGCAAGAATTTGTCTTTTGGACATAAAATCATACAGCCTTATATCTAATCATTTCCCAGAGAATATACTCCTCTTAGGCTGTGTATTACCATAAAAGCAATTAATAGAAAACTTCAAGTACTTCCTCCAAAATTTTACTGTAATTCTTCCTCTAGAAGGTAAAACAATTATTCTTTCTTGGAGAAAATGTCCAACCATATATCAGGTCCCAAGATTTTATCACCTTCAGAAGAATGCTGTCCTATCTTCATCTCAAATATCACATTCTTGGGAACTAATTTGTTTCTTGGTCTGTATTTGTGCAATAAGACACCCTCTTTTTAAGAGCCAACATGATTATGTTAGTCAGGGTTTAAGGTATAAGTGACAAAAAGCCACAAGGCTATACAAAATCTCAACCAATTGTACAGATGCATGGACCTGCACTAAGAAGTCTGTTCAGCACCAGAAACTTCACAAATCATGTACAAACTGCTACTAAGTTTGCTCTCATTTCTTGGGGTACTTAGGGAATAATACCAATTGCAACAACTCAGCTGTGACAATATAAATTTTACACAATGAGGCATGGTTACTTTTTCTGGGATTTTTATACTGAATTCATCCACGATATGTGAGCATCTCCTTTGGAAACATGCTTTCTGTCCTTTTCTAGATTTAAACCAGAAAAAATTAAAGCATTTGCAGTGAATATCTGGTGCACAAGATGGATTCAAACAGATGGAATCACAGAATAAAAGAATGGTTTGGGTAGGAAGAGACCTTATAAACCATCTATTTCCAACCCCCCTGTCACAGGCAGGGACACCTCCCACCAGACCAGGTTGCTCACAGCCCCATCCAGCCTGGCCTTGAACACTGCCAGGGAGGGGGCATCCACAGCCTCTCTGGGCAACATGTGCCAGTGTCTCACCACCCTCACAGGAAAGAATTTCTTCCTAATATCCAGCCTAAATCTCCCCTCTTCCAGTTTGTGGCCATTACCCCTTGTCCTGTCGCTACATGCCCTTCTAAAGAGTCCCTCCCCAGCTCTCCTGTAGGCCCCATGGTTTTCATCAAATGAAATTCTAAATTTTCTGCTGTAATCATACAATAATTTGTCTGATTATCTATCTAGATTTGGAAAAATGCAGAATCTCGAGCAAGATTTAAAGGCCAGTAGTAAAAAAACCGTCTTATCTAAATGGTGCAAATTGAGTTTGAGTTTGGTTGTCCTTCTTAAGCAATCTGAAATACAAGAGGAAAAAAATGTAGGAAAGTTACAATCTTGAGAAGCGGAAGCAGAGAACAGCATGGCAGCACACTTAGTTTCATGCTCAGGCTCTGAATTAGCTGGCTGTTTTCTACTGTTTTGGGTATTTCTAGATTCAGTCTTTAAAAAATATATATACAAAGAGAGGAGCTTACCTGCATTAAGAATTCATAAATGTGTGTTTCTCTTTGAGAGCTAAGTAATGATAGCAACGTGTTTGAAAATAATTTTTCAGAACTGAAATGATTGATACTCATGACATGTTTAAGATAAAAATCAGATGGATATTTGCTAATGACAGTATAAAACTTTCAGAGTGAGTAATGTGAGGATAAAATTGGAGGAAGAAAAGACAGATTAGGGTTCTTTCAAAAACAGTTCTCAGAATACTGTAGCTACTGGCTTTAGTAACTCTCACAACATAAGTTAGGGAGAATGGCACAGTTTATCAGGTCATGGCAACTTCTGCTTTAATGATGCACATCTATGGTTATGATAAACAACTTGCAAAACGTCAAAAATGATAATAGTTTGTCCTTCTAGGGACAGTTTCTCTGAGATTTGCATCTCAACACAGAGACACTCCCATATTTTGCTGTTTAGGTATAGATTTACTAAGAGACCAAGGGGACTGGGGCCCATCCATTGCCTAGTGCAGTGCACGCTCCCACTGGAGACATCTGCAGAGAGCCTCTTCAACTTTTGCACAGATATCCTGGCTGTACCCACATAAGCTCTCATCAGAAGCCAGCACTGCCTCCCTGGATCTCAGCTAGATGAACATGGCAGGGCACAGCATTTTTTCTCCAGGCAATGCCAGAGATGGTGGTGATGTCATTAACTCTTTCTTCTGCATCATTTGGTTGCAATAATTTCTAAACCAAAGCATGTGCCTCATTACAAATGAGGGTGAAAGCTCTGAAAGGAAATTGCAGTTCTCTTAGCCAAAGCAGCGTGCTTCACAAGTGCAAACTTCACATGCAGTGTGATCCTTGGTAGTAAATAATAATGAAAAACCATATATATATTTTATAGTCCAGGGAATGTATTCATCTGAATTCCATCACCACACAATGCGATGTGTGAATATCTCCAGAAATGCTTGCTCTTGTTAAACAAAGGCAGAGTTTGCAAGCACAATAAATGAAGTAGTTAATACAACAGACTGCTCTGAAAACCAAGACTCTAATTCTTTATCAGTCTTTATCTAGCACTCACCCAGTCAGGTTACATGTGCCTTTTATACCGGGCACGCTCAAATGTTAGCCCTAATTCTAATTGAGTATATCAATAAAGATTGTTATGTACAGATACTTGCTGTACCTCAAAACAAATATAATTTAAGACACCTCTTTTTCTTACTGTTGCATTTGCTCTCGTAAAATAAAGATGGTTACATTAATTTGTTACAGATAACAGGAAGTGTTTAATATCAGTGTTTATATTACTTTCTTTAAAAAAGGAAAAAAAAATCTAATTCCCAACTGAGGCATTGTTTCAAAACCAAAATTCATGGTAAAAATATTTAAATGAAATATTTACATCTTCCCTTTTTCTCCTCTCTTTACATATATTAATAAACCTTTCACTGAAACCTTTGATAAATGCATACTTATTCTTTGGGGGAAAAAATGCTGGTGAAAAATGCTACTTGCGTTTAGAATTCTGCCTCTGCTATATTTGTCCTCTCTCCAGAGCACAAAATAGAAGTGTAGAAACTTAGGAACAGTGCATAAAGTGGCTTTATCAGGTCTGTTTAGACAAAGAGATGTTAAGAGAATTCTCATTGCAGGTCTTCTTTTGTCGAACGTGTTTGCACTGAAAA
Source organism: Alectura lathami (assembly GCA_013399715.1). Lineage (NCBI taxonomy): Eukaryota > Metazoa > Chordata > Aves > Galliformes > Megapodiidae > Alectura > Alectura lathami. The sequence continues at coordinate 76,389 of VXAV01010900.1, forward strand.
CCAACTGCTGCCTCCTCCTGCTGAAGACACAGGCTGTGGTGAACACATGCCCGTGAACTCTCTGATCATGAGGAACGTCAGAGATGTGGCACCTCACCTAAATCTCTCTTACCACTCTCTATTGTTTCCACCCCAGGACACAGTGGAAGTCATGAAAGGACAGACTAAATACAGACAGCAGATACTCAATGCACCTTGGAATAAGGTGCATCCCTCCTACCCAAGTCGATCTGTGGAGACAAAAGTATGTGTCAAACAAACAGCCTTATTAAAATTCTGTGCTCAGGTAGGAAGTAAAACCAAAACCTCCTTCCCCAC
>VXAV01010900.1:76715-87169 GCA_013399715.1 Alectura lathami
AAACCCCCCTCCCCACCAAAAAAAAAAAAAAAAAAGAGGTAGAACTGTTAAGCAACATTCAGATGAACATTTATTACCTAAGACACATCTCTGATTGGTAATTGCCACTAGATACAATTTTTAAACAATAAAAACATGCTTAAAAATAATAAAACCAGTCCAGAGAGAAGTAATGATTTGATTATTTTATTCCTCTAGGAGTAACCTGGGTTTAATCTACCAAAGCTCTGGTACAGACATTTTTATTCATTAATTTTTAAATATGTTAACACAGTAAAAAGTGTTTTTAAAATTATACCTTTGTGAGAAATATAATATATATAATAGAAAAAAAAAAAAGACTATGCAACAGTCTCTTAAATAATTTTCAACTCTGTGAGGTGGGTGTCTTTCTCTATATTCAGTATCATAAGCAGACTGTAGAGGACATTAACTCTGAATTACCTCTAAGCCTAGAAGCAAAGGTCTATCCAAAGTAAGGGGTTAAATGTGAGAAGTATGAAGAGACTTGTACTTGTCTGGAAAAGTCACTGAATAAATATGAGGCAAGCTGTAGCTTTCTGGTGACCTCCTAAGTGGTGATGACTGGGAAAGGAAACAACGGGAAGAAATTCAAACAAAATTAACTCCTATAAAACAGCAAATTTATTCAGAAGTTGCAGAGGAATGTTAATGCTTTTAGATGCATCCACCTTGCACACTGCCCTTGAACAGCTAAGGAAAGGTCATGCACCACACAGGGAAGCATCTGGAGTCTGCTTCTCTGTGCAGCCCCCATCTGCTTGTCCCATAGTAGCTGGAATTCATTCTTATGAGCTTCTTGCTTGCAGTAGTGCTAATACCAAAAACACCAAGTGACCTAAAAGTCATGTTACCTCCATTTCTAGTATTAGCATCAGAAAGAGTCCTGCAGAGGAGTCCAGATCTACCTGCAGTGCCCAAACACAAGGGAGGAAAGTAACCCAAATGATAAACGAGAAAAACTCTGTAGATCAGAACACTGGGAAAATCATCTGCCCTCCTGTGCTAACAAAGAGGGATGGTGTCACAGATGCTCAGATCTCCTGAGCTCTGGGGAATTGGCCCAATTTCAGGGAAATGTTCTAATTGCAGCTGTGGGATCCTTCCTGAGACTCATGGGCTGCAGCTCGCATTTCTGAGCCTGGATACCCTCAGGCACTGTGCAAAGGAAGGTTTCAGTCCTATGTGGATTGAATGGCAGCTCAAGGCAGCAAGCACTTAAGGTGGCAAGATCAGGGGAGGAAGGTATTAGCTTGGGGATCAACTGTACAGCACTGTAGCAGTTTTGGTGGCAAAGGCAGCTGGTAGGATGAAAGTCTCACACAGACGGGATTTGAACCACACTGCCAGCTGGAGCACACTGTGTGGTCAGGCATATGTGCAGACACACGTAGGTCTATAGACAGAGATGAGAGGTAGGGATAAAGCTCGTTTATAACCACCTACTCTGAAAGTCTTACCCAGGGCTATAGACCAACTTCCCATGAAGGGAGTGGTAGAGGAATTTCTTTTCACAGGCAGCTCAAGCATTTCACAAAGATGCCTGTAAGTGCTATAGTTAACTCAAACCTTTCTGATACTAATTCCACATGTGGGAAGAAGATGACTAGGTTTACCTTCACCTCCCTGTTTATGTTTCACAAGCTCTTTTAAAACATGCTGCTAATGAAACACGCGTTCACTACGTGGGGAGAAGCAGGGAAGACACAGCTGAATGTCAGATTAATTTATCTTCTCTGGGGGTTAAAAATTCATCACGGCTCGAGGTGCACGCCGCATTCCGGGCACGCTGATCCCCGCTTTCTGCTCCCGGCGCTGCTGGTTCCTGGGGCCTGGCAGCCCCCTGCTGGCCGCCCACCCTCCCTGCCTCGCACTCGCACCTTAAAAAATCCCCCCAAATATCTGGTACACCCGAATATTCTGCACTCGCGTCAGAAAACAGCCAGTTCGGAACATCGAGCTTAGTATTTTGCTGCGTTCAGGTCTGACCAGGCTGATAACAGAAGTCCCTTTCCAAAGAATGAGCCTTTTAATAAAATTAGGAGGCAGCTCAATGTGCTCTGGCTTTTTGTAGAACTTCCCTGGTGTGTGCATATATATTTAAGTCCTTGACAAATTCGGACTCCACTGGAGCATTAAGAAAGCTAAAGTCAAATTAATCAGAATAGATTCCCTAGATGAGACAGTCATTGCTGCTGAGCAAACCTTTAGGGAGAAAACTTGTCCTTGAAAAATATTTGATGAAGCTGCTGCACTAGCAAAGGGGCTAAAGCTATGAATAAAACAGCCACAAAGAGCTCCAGGGGTCCCACAGGCTCAGTTTGTTAAGCAGAGAGACAAAGGGGAGAAAGAAAGAGGCTGATACACAGAATTTCATTGTCTGTAGGAACACTGAACATCTCCTAACGCAGTGAAATCCAGAGCTTTGTGCCTCCCAGTCCAAGAATCAGGAACAAATTTTTGCCCCAGGGTGTTCTTTGAGCTAGGCCAAGCATTTAGATCCCTTGGGTGGGAGGCAATGAAGCCAAAGGGAAGTTTCTCCCAAATCATATTCCAAAACACTGGTTTATCTGGGGGCCCTGCCTCCATTCAACAGCCAGAACCAGCAGCAGAGGTGCTTTCCAGGTCAGGATGCAGCCTGAGGACACCGCATCCTCCTGCTCTTTCCATTATTTTTGTTCAAAGGCAGGTCATTGTGGGAGGGCTCTTGCACCGTCCTTAACTGTCATCAGATTCAGCTCATCTTCACTGAGGGAAGCATGAGTGACCACAAAGCTGTTAAATTAGGATATAGAGAATCCCCCATCTTTCAGTCTCCCTCTGTGAAGCATATAGACTTTTTGTTTTCCTTTACTTTTAACATTTCTTGAAAGTCCTGAACTTTTTCAGAAAATATGAACCTGGAAATCTGACAGGTTGGAATGTTTTCCTGGGCAACTTCAAACCCCGTGACTGAGGAACAATGCACTTCGCCACACAAAAAGCTCTAGTTGGTCCAGCACCCTGTGTCCAGCTGACACGCAGCAATGTCAAGGGAAGAAGCTGAGAACAGTGCATATTTGTAGAGATAACCCTTCAGAGTGCTCCCTCACCCTGCAGTGATTTGTAGCTCAGGGATCTTGTGAACCAAAGGCAGCATATTTTCATAGTGGAAGACCTATTTCTTTTCTTACTCCCTTGAGCTTGCTTATTTACTTCAGTGCCCCACATGAATTTTAGTTTATGCAGCACCCTGTGGCAAGGAGTTCTACTACTCAGTTCAGTTTTTCTCTGTACTGCTTAGAAATTTGTAGATGTATGTCTTATCCCTTCTCAGCCACTGCTTTTACAGTCTGAAGTCTTCCTCTTTTGCACTTTCTTAATTTTCAGATATCCAACCAAGTAACAGAAACAACCCCACACAACTCAGAGAACTAATGCATACCTCTGCAAACAAAAATATGTAGATGAAGTTGGGGTTGGGGAAAAAAAAAAAAAATGAGAGAGAGAGAGAGAAAGAAGAATAATAATTTTCCAGGCTTTTCTTAAGTGTAATATGGTTTAAGAAAAGTTATGTTGAGTAACTGTAGATTATAGGCACTTCCTTCCTCTTTGGGCAAATTAGTCCCAAGAATTAAACATCTTATTACAAAGATTTCCTCTTGTGCTAGAAGTAAAATATAAAATACTAAGAAAAAGAAGGTACTTGATGGCTGGCAGAGGCTTTGAAGTAATCTGTCATTTAAATAGTCAGTTTGTTCTCAGCCTGTTATTAGAGCTTTTTTCACTTTAAAAGTGAAAGTACTGGGCTTTATCAGGGGCATTTGTAAGCCCTTCTCTTGTATAAGGCAAATTATGTCCTCAAGGGCTATTATTTTTATGCCATCACTATGGACATTAATAATCCCATTTCCCTCAGGATCAACATTTAAAGCCAGCCCTACCATCTGCACAGTTCTTCAGTGTATAGTTCCCCACAGAAATGTTGATCCTCACCTTTATAGGTGCCATAGCAAAGACTGCAGCAATGAATAATCACTGCTGGGGTGGCCTGTATAGATGAGGCCCATCAGCTCCCACTGAAGTCAGCGAGACACTGTGACAAGTCTGCTTGAGGACTATGGGAGAAGCACCACCTAGAGATGATCCGCATGTTCAAAAAACTGCTGTACAACTGATAGTTTCATCAGGTGCTATAGGGTATGGCCCTTCTTCTGACTCTAGCCCTGTGTTAACAGCCTGTCCGTTCCCTGATAAGAGTTACAAGTCCAGTAATTAGGAAAAACAAACTTAATTGCATGCTTGGTAGGCTATATTCATCTCTAAATTAAATTTTTCCTATGACTCAGTGACAAAAAATAAATGTAACCTCAGGTTCAACTTAGAAAACGCTGAAACAAGTTCAGCTAGTACAAAGTCTTTCTATCACTGTACTCATTGTTCTGCCACTGCTAGGTACTTCCAAAGGACAATGTAGTGAGGCGTGGAAGTTACTTCTGAAGTGATCAATTTAGTCATGAGACCAACATACACACTTACACCTGATTAAGTCAAGCCCTCCATAATTCTCAAACTTCAGTTAGATACCATCTTCATCTCACTGCATACTAATGAAGTCACTTTATCTCTTGCTCTCTAAACAAGTAGAACGTATACAAGTTTGGTTGTGGGCTTTTTGGAGGAGAAGACAGTATGGAACCACAGAACTGCATACTAATATTGTCTAATCTTTGTATAGAAATACTACCAGATACAGTTTACTAACAGAGATCCAAGCCAATGCATAATGGTTCTGGATAGTGTGATCTGTTTGCTCTGAGCCAGCACAATTCTGTGGCTCAGAGGTGTCCTTCTGCAGAAGAGGCATAAAAACAAAGCCCTGATTACTACTGATCTTGAAATTTCTTACAACTTTGTTTCTGTAGCAATAGAGTCAGCTCAAAGTCAATTCAAGCCAATGCAGTTTGACTCTTCTCCTGTCATCTACCAGTGTCATCTGACAGGAAACAGTGACTTCTCAGTACTTTTCTCTACCAGTCATGCAGCAACGCTCTACTGCTTACTCCTACATATGAGCTTCAGAGTACCCCACAGTCTGAGGGGGTGCAAGCGGGATTTCTAACTGTTATTTCAGCCAAGTTATTCCCACACATGGTTTATAAAGCATTCTGAGATCCTAAGGGATGGAAGGTGCTATATAAATGCAAATTATTGCTGTTGTTATGCATGAACCATCGCCAAGTTTTAAACTAGACTGACTATGAAAAATGTCATTCCTCCTGACCTTTCCTGATGAGAACCACTGTGATTAGAGAATCTCTAAACTATTTGGACATACAGACAAACTCCAGTTCAAATTCTCTGGAAGGTAATAGCTATACTCAAAATGAGCAGATGAGTTAAGGGAATAAAAAAATGCTCCCTGACTTAAGGCAATACTGATAAGACACTGGCCTCCAGGACAAGCAATTTGGACTCTTATTTTGACCCTACTCTAGTTGTACTAGACTAGGACAACTGGGAGGAAATCTGTTCACTGTTCTGCGCTTCTGTACCTACCCTCCTCCTCACTCACACACCATCTGTTTTGTCTATCCATATGCTGTGTGTCTGTCTACATTGCAAATTGTCTCTAGCTCACTGTTTGCCAAGCGCTTACTGAAACCTCATACTCGCAGTTACCAAGTGAATGAAGTGGTCTAAGAAGCTGTGTCAGGTGCTCAGGAAAAAGAAGTGCAAATTGGATGGTGCTAATGGGAGGAGAAAAGTGGGGCTATGGGCCTTTGGTCTCCCAGCTTCTTCCTCCCAAGTAAATATACAGATTCTTTACCGTGCTATTTTGAGAAATGTGAGCTAGCTCAGAGTTAATTAGTTGGGGTAAAGCACTGCATTAATATAGCTATATTGCCTCAGGTGTAAGCTAGAGTGTGCAGAACCAGCCTGGGAATCACGGCATGACTGCATTGGCCTTTGAACGGTTATCCTCAGTGCTCACTAAGAAAAAAAATTATACAGAACAAGAAGACTGAGGAAGAAATTCAATATCCACCTTTACTTATAATTGTGGAAGAGTATTCTCCACAGTTAGTCCTTACATTTCCCTGCTTCTTGCATTTCCTCTCCACTGGATCTGAGCAGATTATTTTCTCCAGGAACCCACTCATGTAGAAATACAGTCATGTTCATCTTGCTGCACAGATTCCTCGGATCAGAATTTGAAAGATGAAAAGTCTTTGTGCTTCATGGCACTACTCCTTCCTTCAGGAGTCTCCTGCATGGTCGATTCAGACAAAGTTTTGAAATCTGTTTTGTCTATTGCCCTCCCACTCTGTTATCCAGGCAGACAGGAAGTACCCTGTTGGTTTGACTGCTATTGGTGGAAGTTTAATATGATCATCAGGAAACACCACAGTAATAGTGTTTGCCAACTATTTCCCAGTCCCTCACCATGATCAATCTTCTAACAAAAATACAGCGTTAGCCAGGTGTGATAGCTGTGAAAACCAGGTCAAAATAATCACAGTGGGGGAGTACAGAACATGAATGGTGGATCAGATTATCAAGCTGATAATAAAAGGAACAGGTGTCTTTCATGCAGTTTTAATATTGAAGGTACTTTTTTCCCGTGTTGGTGTACAAGGTACTATCATTTTTTTAGCAGAGATTTTATTCTGAAGTAAGGTAACAACTGAGCAGTCAGTGGCAGGTGTCCAGCTGGTGGATCCTGCTCATATATATTTTTTTTTAATACACGAAGATGCCAAACTTCTAAACAACAACCCCATAGGGGCTAGCTTTGGCCCCATTTAATTTCATGGGGAGTTACAAAATTGTAGAAGTCAGCCAGACTACAGCAAAGAAAAAGCTGGTTTATTTTGGTCCAGAGAAAGAACAGAGTTTCTATTCAACCTAACAGCCTATTCCCACTGCACTGATTCAACCTTTTCTGGACAACTCTTCCACAAGAAATTATGAAGTGTGAAATTAATCTTGGAAAGACTGTCAAAACTAGTCACTCCATACTGGGCATAAATCCTTCTCATTCACAGATCTGCTTTTTGGTATTGGCACAAAGTATCTTTCAGTGTCCTAGGCATGCACGAAAACTGCAAGACATGAGAAGCCAAATATATTGTGATATTGTGTTACATCCAGCTTAAAATTAATCAGAGATTTTATTTATTTATTCCAGAAAGTAAAGTCTCTATGGGCAATGGTAGAAGTGTTACCTCATATAAAGTGACAATCACTCTCTTACTAAGTGTGGGAACCATCCACAAGCCTAATTCTAGCTTGAAACACTGGTAAAATGATTTCTACTGTGGCATATCTCACTAGAAAACAGCTGGTTGCTGTACTCCTTTTTAGAATTTGCACAAAGTTCTGTAGAAAACACTGTCTATTTAGTTACAAAGCTTACAGCTGAGATAGAAACAATTTCTTCTAGAAATTTTCAGAAATAAATGTTTTCCTTACACACAATCTTTCTTTTTTTCCAATTTTTCTCCCTTTTAATATTTTATTTTTTACAAAGTAAATAAAAAGCTTGTGCCATTCAAATAAAAAAATAAAAGGCAAGATACACAAAAGTCAGAGAAAAATATGAGCAAAGCAGAATTGTGAGGAGAGCTTGTTTTCAGATGGTCAGCCCATCTGTCAGTCCTTACTTTTCAAAGTGAAGAACTAGACTCTCACCTTCCTGCATGTGACATAAAAAGTCACCACTTAACGCTGGCCTGACTCTGAAAAAAACTGCACAATTGATATTGCTTCAAGTTGAAGTTGCTAAAGTTACTGTCAGAAGGAAGCCACAGAATACCTCTTATTTCTCCTTCTGTTTCCGTAAAAGCATTGTTTTTCCTTAGACTAATATTAGAGAAAATTCCATTTGTACAGTCTACATTAAAATCCCTTCCTTTATTCTTCCACAGTATACGTCTACTTCATTTTCTTTACAGGCATGATAACCCGTTTTGGTGAACAAATTATTCAACTTTAAAATGGTTCAAGTTTTTGTCTTAACCCAAGTAAATGAGGGTATTCTTCTTCTTCCTTGTTGTTTCACCTTTTGAGTGAAATAATCCTACTTTTTCAAAGACATTGATCATATAACTGTATGGTATTTTTACAAAGAACCCTAAAACACAAAAAAAAAAGGCTTCACCTCTTCATTATCAAAAGGCAAGTGCATGACTGTGGCCAGCTACTGAAATTCAGCTGGAACATTGGTATTGGTTGAGTCAAAGAAAACTTGTATGTCTGAGCCCTCAATCTCCTTCCTTCTTAATTCATTCTCTTACATCTTCCTCATCTTTCACACATAATTCATAATTATATTCACATCAACAAAAGAAAGCCCTCCCTTTTTTCATACGTATGCTTAACATGCGTGCCTTGAGCCTTGTCTGTCCTTTTAGCAAAGACAGATAGAGAAATAATAATATACGATTGCTGTTGCTGTAACACATGTATGACCCAAACAAAATGAGGAGCACACTGTAAACAGGATCCTCTGCAAACAGTAGAAGATGGCCACAGGTGTGAACTATGTATGAGGGATGACCAAATAGCATGTCTGTAGACTTCTGAACACGGAGAAATAAAATGAGTTGCTGAAAGGACTAAGTCTGGTGAAAAATCAAGAATAAAATTAGGTCTACAGAACCCTATTCCTTATATTTAAGGAAGATCTATTTTCTATGAGAAAGAGGCTCGTGACAAATAGGATTTGTATTTCTGTTATGTACAGGGTGCACCTTGTGTTGTTACCTGTGCTATGACATGCTCCTTCATAACTCAGAAGGTGGGGCCGATTGGAAATATGCTATTTCTTTTATAAGAGTACTCTGACATCCTATGAAAATATTCTTTAACCCATGCTATAAAGGTCACAAGAACATATGCTGCAAAAACATATTTTATTCAGCATCTGTAATTACTGAGTAATTTTTTGATGTTTTTCATCAACTACCTTTCTCTTTTTTGCTCATGGTTACTGAACAGTTATTGTGAGGTGATAAATGTGATTGCATGAGCACTTTTTAATTTTTTGAACAGTTCTAGCTGACAAATAACTGTTTGTAATGTAGGATTTAGAGGAAGCTTATTCTACAACAGAATGTAAAACACTTTTTTCCTCCCCTTTTCCTAAATAATCTCTTCACTGCCACCCTCTTCACCATCCCACAACCTCTTCTTGCAAAATACGTTCATGTAGAATGAAGACTGCAGTCCAGAACATTGGGTCTTTTTGCTCCAGCACTGACTAGATCTGCAATCTTTCCAAAAGGTTATTAGCAAAAGCATCCATTCATGTGTTAAGAGTAAAATGATTTATCTTTGTCTCCTTAAATACGATATCTTAAAAATTACTCCATACAAGTTATGTAAATGTTCCATTGTTGCCTTTAAAAGATTTATGTATTTGAGGCAAAAAGGGTAAAAGTTAAGTATTTCTCCATTTTTTTACTCTTTCCACATAATTCTTGCCAAAACATGCTGGTTATTACCATGGTCTGTAACACTGTTTATGACTGATGAACCCCAGCTTGGTAAGGATTGATTGCAGATAATCAGCTGGATGACCTAAGCTCTTGTCTTATGTGTTTTATTTAGGCTAGGTAACACATGGAGCCACAGATGGGTTTGGTGAAGCACCACAGTACATTATGTTGTTTAAACTATCAAAAAAAAAAAAATCCCTGCTCATGGGAAATTCCTGTTCATGGGAAGGAAATATAAGTGAAAGCTTACTGAAAACAATTATATCCAGGAGATGAGGCACAAGAAAAGAACTGTAGAGAAGACAGCCAAGCTTTGAAGTCTAGGGACATGAAATGGGTAGAAAGGAAGGCCCAGGGAACTACAGACCTGTCAGCCTCACCTCTGTGCCAGGGAAGATCATGGAACAGATCCTCCTGGAAGTATGCTAAGGCATATGGGAGATAGGGAGGTGATGAGAGAAAATCAGCGTGGCTTCACCAAGGGCAAGTCCTGCCTGACCAACTTAGTGGCCTTCTACAACGATGTAACAGCATCAGTGGACAAGGGAAAAGCCACTGATGTCATCTATCTGGACTTCAGGAAGGCCTTTGACACCATCCCCCATAACGCCCTTCTCTCTAAACTGGAAAGATATGGATTTGATGGGTGGACTCTTCGATGGATGAGGAACTGATTGCTAGATCGCATCCAGAGAGTGGTGGTCAATGGCTCAATGTCCAGAGGGAGATCAGTGACGAGTGGTGTCCCTCGGCGGTCTGTTCTGGGACAGACACTCCTCAATGTCTTCATCAGCGACATCGACAGCGGGATCGAGTGCACCCTCAGCAAGTTTGTGGATGACACCAAGCTGTGTGGTGCGGTCAATACACCTGAAGAATGGGATGCCATCCAGAGAGACCTAGACAGGCTGGAGCAGTGGGCCCAGGAGAACCTCATGAACTTCAACAAAG
>VXAV01010900.1:132367-146824 GCA_013399715.1 Alectura lathami
TAAATACATTATAAAGCATTTTAATAAAATAATTTGTGTAACTTCAGTATTATACATGTTTGCAAAACTGAAATGGTTTTTAAAAGTGCTAATCATTAAACAGAAGTTTTTTGAAACCTTGTAGTCCCACAACTCAGATGTGTAAGAGCTTCCGCAGCCCATGAAGTAGGCACACTGATTGGCTGTAAAAAAAGACAGTGTCACTTGTCGATTAATCCAGCTTCTTTAATTTTTGTATAGAAGAATTTCTCCAGTATATTGGCACATTTGTAGTATTCACTCTCGGGGGGGTTGTACTCTCTGCAATTTGTAAAGACTCGCTGCAAGTCTGCCATGAACAATTTCTTAGACACGTAGTACCTATTCTTGAGTCGCTCACTCATTGTTTTGAGATCTGTACAGGAAAAAAATAGATTAACAACATTTGATTCAAACATCTTTGTAAGCAATATCCCTTCATATTGATTTGCCACTTGACACGAAATGGCAAAGCTACGGTTTAGAATTTCTAACTGCCTTAGTCTTATGCCTGGTCCCTTTTTTCTTCAACAACAGCAGCTGAGCCCCTGGAACTAAGCAATATTTTCCTCTAAGAACAATTTTGTGTAGAGTTTTTCTTCTTTAAAAGATTAAAGACTCATTCTTTTCTGTTCTCATACTTGTCCTGAGCTTCCTGTGGGTCTTAGGTGTCCCTGACTCTCCTCTAACCGCTTTGTGAGGCAAAGCTGTTGTCAGCTCTGCTGGAGGAGGCCTGAGGAGGGTATAAGAATTCAGATGACATCACAAAACACACGTTAACTTAAAATCCTTATTTCTGCAAGAATACAGACATCAGAAAAGCAGAGAGAGAAAACTCTGCCAAGGGATGGTACTCAACATTCTTTTTCTTCATTGCTAGAAAATACATTTGTGTCAGGGATTCAGGAAGGCGACTGCTCATTCATTAAGTACACAAATTGGTACACACAGGCGAGGAGTCTGTAAAGCAACATGAACACTCCTCCACAAAATGGATTGATCGTAGCCTGCAATGAACTTGTACTTCAGTGTCTAGTAACGTTAACAGATAGAGCAATCAGAAAGATGGAGGTGAGTAATGCATAAACAATGAAGGAATACCACGATTCATTTTTAAATCTGCTGCAATACCAATCAAAACAAGCATCTACTTGGAACAGCACTGAATCATTCTAGAAATTACATGACAGCAGTCAAAAGCAAGGAAAAACATTATCAGTGTTTGTGTACTTTCCTTTGCAAGTAATCCTGCATAAACAATAGCTGCATGGAAAAATAAATACATATATATATATAGACAACTTTGGCATGTCTAAAATAGAAACATAAAAGTTACAAGAAACGAATCATGTCAGTTGAACGAAGTATTTTCCTAAACTTAAATTGAAGCTAGCCCTCTGTTAAGGGTTAAATAGAAAACCCTTGTACTTTTGAAAAGGTCTTCTCTATGTGATTTAGAAAGTTTAAATCTAATTTTTCAAAGCAATCAAACAAGTATTCTTGAAAGTTTGCCATGAGCCTTTTTAGCATACCGGCAGGAACTACAATGACCAGTTACCACACAAGAGCATACTCACACAACTCACATAAACCAGTTAAATCCCAGTGTTCAGACTGACTGCATCTTTTAAGAGCTTGATAGGTACTCTCTAGGGCATACTGAAATTTCACAGGTATACACTACAAATGCTCCACAAAGGTCACAAACTACCCATAAATATGAAATGACAGCACCGTACTCTTAGCACCTCAGAGCTGCAAGTTATCCAGCTGCAAGTAACATATCTTTTAACTTAAAACAACCAGATTACAGTTTGACCGTTATGTCTCTAGCTATAAAGATTTTTAAACTCTATACTTAAAAAATGTTAATGGCATTACCCATGGGAAACCTTATAACTTCATAATATCCAGGAGCTTCTGTTCTCTTCACAGGTTCCATGAAGGGCCAAGCGCTTTGATGGTTCTTTGGTAAAGAAAAAAGTAAGGTATCTAATGTGGAAACTCTATATCAGAAATTATTTTAAAATGTTTACAGAAGGTAAGCTAGAACCAGCACTCACCTTCACCTGCTGCAGGATGGTTTTTAATGTGCTGTAAAGTTGGTCTGGATCCTTGGGCTCTTTACTTGAAAGAAAATATTAATACAAAAAGATTAGCTTGCATCCCATATCACCATTCCAGTAAAGTGCATCTTACCTAAAAGCAATTCCAAAAATTCAAGCATATTATGGAAAAATATATATATATATATAAAATAATAAAAATAAAACTATTAAGAATGCATCCCTGGCAGATTGCTTATCCATTTTTCAGTGGTTGGAAGGAAATTTCAATGGTATCATTGGAAGGCTTTTCTCAAAGACATCTCAAATCCGTTTCATCATTTTTCTCTGTGTAGCACTTACCCTCTTTCTTTCCCACTGGGTTTCCAGCCAGTCTCTCCTGTACACCAACAGCATGAGAGATTACATGAGAACTATAGTACATCGAAACATTAACTGAGTTATAGCAGCTCCACAAATATAAGCTATTTAATCACGGGCACAGTAAAATACGTTTATTTTCATACAAGCTACTCCTACTAAAAAACACAACAATATAGCTTAAAGCCCCATTCAATTTTCTGCATGGCCCTTCTTCCAGACTGCTGAAAAGATTCTAAAATATTCTTATGTGAAACATCCATTTTTAAAAGTAATTCAATAGGTATTTTACCTATAAATATAAAGAATAAAGATGACAAACTTATTCAATTTTATTTCCTAGGAACATAGAAAAAAATACAGAAAAACAAAGCTGAGCCAAGAAAAAAAAAAGTATACTTAAATGTTCTAATTCTATTTTGCCCTCTTCTAAGTCCATGTTCAGCACAGAATTCATCCTTGTACAGGAGTGCAGTGCTTCAGGAACTTGCTGACTATACTGTGATATAAATCAAAGAGGGATGTGCTGTAAATTAAGTTAAACACATGTACCATAAAGGAGCATCAGCCTGGGATACCTTAAGGAAGGTATTGAAGACATTAATCGCAATGGATATGCAACAATTTTCATAAGAATCAAATGAACATAGCAAAAATCAATTCTATATTAACAAAAAAGAAATATGTGACAATATTAGTATTCCTAGTCTTGGACCTTTCCGTGGGTTGTTCTCCTTGTGTCCTACATTAGAAGAGGTCAATACATACTGATTCCAGGGATGCTTTCTATAGGAATCTGTCGTACTCCATCTTTGAAGCAGGAAAGGCCAGGATAAACTTTTCGAATCTGAGCTTGTTTCCTTTCGATGAGCTTTTTAATTATCTGTAATAAAGCAGCAGAGAAAACAAAAAAGTTGATGTGCTCAAAAGGAACCAGAAGGATTAATGTAAAACGGTGCTGAGCAGAGAAACACTCACATCCTGATCTTATGGTCCTTACAAATCCAAGCTGGTAACACAGGCGAGCTACCTGGCCAAACACTGGTTCTGCAGATGAGTCTAGCAAGTCTCCCAGATGCCTACACAGGCACAGGTCTGGAGAAAAGAAGTCATAGCTTGCTGATCACACTGGAAGTGTCTGGGGAATTGTCTCTAACACCAACTGCTCATCCTTTTGAACTGCACATACTGGATGCACTTATATTCTTCTGCTGCAAAATTTTACAAATGCCTGGTGATTTCAAAGCCTCCATGTAAATGTAGGATTAGCTTAGATATCGGTCAGAGATGCTCTTAAGGAAGATTTTATCTTTAGGAAGTAAAATTGATGCCAATTAGCATCCAATGCCAATTGGAACCAATATTCTACTGTACTTGTAAATGATAGAAAAGGCTTCCCCAGCCCCAATGGTTTGGGCCTGGAACTGTTGGGTTACTACCATTAGGCATGCCTCCGGCAAGCCACTGTAAGAGACTACAAGAGACAAGTCTGCTGTGTGCCCACCCAACAACATCCCATCCATGAAGAGAAGGTGATAGGTCCAACAGAAGACTGGGATCTGAAGAGGAATCCAACCAAGTAGATACGAGAGGTAAAAATGATGATTTGTGCTATATGGACTTCAGTTGTCAAAACTTTCCCAGAAAGTTAAGAAATCTTGTACGAGAATCAGAGTTGGAAAGGACCTATCAACCCCTGGCTCCACACAGCACCACTCGAAACTCAAACTGTACATCTGAGAGCGGTGTCCAAATGCTCCTTGAGCTCCAGCAGCTTGGGGCCATGCCCAGTGCACTGGGGAGCCTGTTCGATGCCCACCACCTCCTGGTGCAGAACCTTTTCCTAACCCCCAGCCTGACCCTGCCCTGACGCAGCTCCATGTCGTTCCCTAGAGTCCTATTCCTGGTCACCAGAGAGAAGAGACAAATAAACTGAACGCATAGCCCTTAGATTCTTTCTTTCTTTCTGCCAGCATAGGCCAAATAGTTCTAGTGGAAGGAAAACAATTGTTCCATAAAGAAGCTTTAACAAAATCAGAAGTCATGAGATTTGACTGTCCTTGAAATAATAAAGTTAACCTTGTAATTTCTATTTCTTTAAATACCTAGGAAGGTTTTTAAACACTACTGAAAATGTCTCAATTATTTTGCTAATGAACTGTTATTATACTGAAAATTATGATGGACTAAATAAAGGACACCACACATTAACTTCAAAATGGGATAACCTGGTATTTCAGAAAACCCACCCTAGATTTTTACTTTAAAACACTTGCAAAAACTAACAGACAAAAAAATCCCCCCAAAGCTTCTTTCTTTCAAGTAAACATAGGACATGCAGTACAAACACTCTACTAAGAAGTCACCATAATGAACACTACTTGTTGGGGGTGGAGGGAAAAAAATCAAAAATATCAGAAAACTTCAGAAAAAAAAAAATCAAATCTCAAAAAATTAGTTATCTATAATAAATAAATTTAGCTATTAAATACAGCTCAAAATATCAGTACTTTTTAATGCTTAAACTGCAAAATTATGGCACTAAGACTTGAAAAACAAATCACCCAAATTAAAAATACACACTCCAGTGTTTAAAGCACCAAAGAGAACAAGAGAGAGAACCTGACATTTACTGAACTGCTTCAAAACAGTGTTCCTTAACTGTTTCTGAACTTCTAAACAGACTATAATATTCGGTGTTTCATTCCAGCCTTTACCTCTTTTTGCTTTTTAATGATGACAGAAAATTCTGTGTAGGGGATCCTTGGATTTAATTCACATCCCATTAACGTGGCACCCTCATAATCCTTGATGTAGCCAACATATTTTGCTTTTGGTACTTTAATATCCTTGGAGAAACCCTGAAGAAGAAATAAACTGAAGTTGTCAAAACGCTACTTTCTTTTTATGCATTTTTTTAATGAAAAGGCTATGATGATTTAGAACCAAATCTGTCATAGTGTTAAAATTCAGAAAATACAATGAAAACAGTTACAGACCAAGTTTCACAGTGTTGCAGACACTTTGTCATGGGAGTCACTTTATACAAGAAGAGTAAATTGCTTATATGCATATGAAAAAGAGAAAGATAGGAGATAAAGAGATGGAGGAAAAGATTTT
Source organism: Alectura lathami (assembly GCA_013399715.1). Classification (NCBI taxonomy): domain Eukaryota; kingdom Metazoa; phylum Chordata; class Aves; order Galliformes; family Megapodiidae; genus Alectura; species Alectura lathami. The sequence goes on from VXAV01010900.1 coordinate 137,932, forward strand.
TACTGAAAAGAAGTTTCCAAAATGTTGGTATTTTATTATTGAAGGATGCCAGTCCTATAATCATTGTACAAGGAATGTTAATGTTGAAGTAAATGAGACCTCTGTCCAAAAGTTACAGTAATTTGAGAGTCAGAAGAAACATACCATTTTCACTTTCATATTTCAAGTGGAAAAGAAAAACAAAGAAAGAAAACTTATCCTATTAGAAATTCCAAAGTTAGATTGCAGTCTTCATACAGTTCAAAAAGGAAAATGATAAACAAACTCACAAAAGTCTTGACCAGGACAACAACAAACAGAATAAAACCCTCACTCAGGCTGTGTTCTATTCTTCTGTTGCAGTGGTATCTGTGAAACCACAGTATAAAACAGGAATCCTACCAGGACTTCTGCCTCACCATTTACAGTCAAAGGCTTCAGACTGAGTTGGATACTGAGCAACTTTAAATTTGGGAAGGGACATTTCAGAGATGAAAAGGAGTCTGTCTGCATAGATCTGACAGCAGAATCACAAGCTCATCTTTTATTCATTCTGAATGTGTGAAGACCAAACTCAGTGCTGTACATTGAAGCACGGAACAGCTGGGAGTGGGAGGGACTTGTGGAGGTTATCAGATGTGGTTGCTCAGGGCTCTGTCCAGTCTTGAAGACTTCCAAGGACAGAGGTTCCACAGCCTCTTTGGGCAACATTTTCCATTTGACCATCCTTGCAGTATAAAAAGTAAAAAATAAAAATCCTTATGTCTAGCTGCAATTTCCCATGATCCATCTGTTGCCCCTAGTCCTGTTGCCGTACCCTTTTGAGAAAAGTCCTACCCCACCTTAGTTCTACCCTCTGGGTAGGCAGCCAAAACTTATATATAAAATCTATCTGACAGATCAGACATCAGAATCTTTCCTGAACCTGCACTTCATGCTCCATACCACGAGGAGCTGCAAGCATGAGTCAGGTGAGTTCCAATCTACTGAAGGTATGTCTGTCCTTCTTTACCCTTCTGGAATCAGTGAAGAAAGTGAAAGAAGTTCAGCAGCAGGTAACCCACATGACTGTTTTTGAGACTTCACAAATGACAGGGTACACAGTGCACTTACATTCAGATGATTCCTCCAAAGTAATTTGAATTACAAGCTAATCTGATTATAGAAGATGAACACAGAGTACATTGTGTATATTAAAAAATATACGCTTACAAATCACACTATGCGTTTTTATCCAACTAATTTACCATGGCTGTTTGCTCAGGTCAATCGCTGCAAGATGCAAACTTCTTGCATCAAGCAATTTCTTAGAGTGACTTACTTGTTTTTTGAAGTAGCCAATAGCATATTCGTCTGCATATGTGAGAAAGTTGAGAATGTTGTGTTTGATGTGGTACTCCTTCAGATGGTTCATTAGGTGAGTTCCATAACCCTGTGTGAAATGTATGAGCAAAAAACCATTATGAAGCCTTTGGGGATTGTAAATATTACAAACTGTGCATCAAGAGTTATTACAACCTAGCTTTCAAATTGCAGCGTTTCCTCTAGACACTGTTTTAAAGATTTTGTCGTAAGTAACATAAGTAGTGAGGTATACTCAAGACCAAATATTTTTCAGGCTTGTAGGAATATCTCTGTGATCCAGCAGGGAACACAGAACACTGCAGCTTCTACTGCCTCACTCACTTTTAATCTAGGAGAGCGCCAAACCTATTGTTTCTCTAGGGGTAAAGTGTACCTCTAAAAGGGTACATTCTTCTGGAAGCCGTAATTCAAGGTGCCAACAATTTTTCTTCTTCTAAGTTATCATCACATGTTGTGATTATTATTACAACTACATATGCTGTAATAATAAGGCATCCTTTCTTTGTCATATCACTTCAAATTTGCAAGACAGTGGGACTGCTACAACAACTCCTTCTAGAGAAACCCATTATGGCCTCTCTTTTCCTGAGTTCTTTGTACCTGCAGCAGAAACAGCCCCTGCCTCAGAGACAGTGAAACAGCTATTACCACAATAAGCAGCAGAAAAAGAAATAGCTATGCCTTCTGACTGCACACAGGAATAATTTCCTTTTTCATTCAACACCAAAGTAAACAGAAGTTTCTATTTATTCACAATGCCTAGTAAGCTACAGTCTTCCCATTCTGCTGTGAGATAAAAAATGTAAAAACAGACAGGAAAGTCCGTAACAATGTGTTGTTCCTCCATTTGCTCAAATTTAACATCACGGAGAGTAACTGGATATTTACACAATTGTACATAGAAAGTTTTGTATACTCTGCTCTTGAAACCTGGGGAAATTTTTACTCATGTAAGTAGGAAAAGTACATTAGAAAATACGTACTTCTGATCGACAGTTTAATAGCCTCAAACATGGGAACAGCAGGATAAAAGGAAATTAGGTATGTGCTGAAGCTCACAGCCAAACATAGTGACACTAGTAGTGAATAAGTAGTGACACACATTCTTACAAAAACTACCACTGCAGGTACATGATTACTGCATTAATCTTTCCTTTCCAGCTATTGTTTGGAGCATCTGGTACTCAGACCTCATATTTAAAATGAAGACCTCATAGATGTAAAAATAAGTACTTCTGAATTTGAGGAAGCTCTTAAAGGCATATGCTGATTTGTTAAAGTGGCAGACATCATGCATGGCATCAAATACAAAGCGGTTTGACAATGGATGACATGTTAAGTGGCACAGCATTGCTCAGAACTCAGAAGTACTCAAAATTAGGAAGAGACTTACTAATTGCAAATTTGAGAACTCAAGAGAGAACAAAAAGTCTCAATCGAAAAACTGTAATGAGAAATACTTTCCTTAAATGCACGCATACATGGAGACACCCAAGCTTTTCACTTCCCTTCTCATTAACAGGGTGAAAGGAACAGTGTGAGACTGACATTTTATCTACACCTTGAAACATTGCAATTCATTCCAGTAGTCCCAAAGCAGCTAATCTCTAACAGTAAATGTCATCTTTTTGTCTCTAAGAAATTCCAGAAATTATGATAATTAGTTCAAATATTTTCAGTTGATCTATTATTTCTATAAGCTTCCCAGGTTTTATTTGTTCTCAGAAATGCTTGCTAAAGTCTAACAATTCTAAAAGGAAATTAAGCCATGTACAGTAAAACTTAAAATAATTTTATGACATGGCATCAAATTATTTCAAAACCAATCTAACTGTTAAAGATCACATACAATGCAAAATAGTATCCATATTTCTTACTCCAGGCCTAACAGAATTAAAGTATGAGTTTATTTTTCCCAAGACTCTGCATTGGCACCCACGTGTGAACATTTGATTTTTCTCAGCTGTCTTCTGGTAAGGTTCGCCTTACTCAGAAAGGAATATGAGAAGGCCAATTTTAAGAAATCATCAGCTGCACTTCCCCAACAATGAGGCACCCAAAGCGTAACAGAAGAAATTGTGCATTATGTGCATTTGCAACCTTAGGCAGGCACTCTGAGGAGTCAGATTTTTTGCTTTATTATATTCTGAAAGGTTAACCCTTGAGAATCACAACACATCTTCGGCAGCTTAACTTTGTTGTGCACTTTTTTTTTTGAGGTTAATGAAAACACCTTTCACGAATTATTTAACTACTTAAGTACAGAATAAACATATATGAGCATGCTCTGTTACTGTTCAGATTTGCTAAAACACTTTGAGTACTTTTATGATGTGCCACTTCTATGACCATGGAAATGTTATTCTGGAACACCAGAGTTGCATAAATGAAAATATAAGCCAAGCAGTAGAAGTTGTCACAAGCTTTCACATGGTTTCTGCCTGTTCAGCTGCTTCAATATCTAAGTTAATCCACCTCTGAGCTTTAACAATTTCAACTGAAAAACATAGTTACAGCACCACCTAAAGGCAAAACCCTGAATCAAATACTCACAGACCTACCTGTAGTCCTGGGGAAGGAGAACAGAACCTCTTGCATACTTATACTGGTCTACATTCTTCCAACATTACAGCCAATGCTCAACACTGAGAACATTTTGTGAAATGACTCAGAAATGAGCATATAGAATAGTGTGTGCATATTTTAAGTTGCAAAACTATATCTAATTTCTTCAGTACATCTAATTTTCATTGAAGTTGTGTAACATCACAAAGTGACTGAACATAACTTACAATCACATAGAAGCCAAACTTATTTCAGCCAACTGTTGAGGTGTTACGCTACACTGAGAAGCAGTTGCTGAAGAAAGAGGAGTGAATAGCCCAAAAATGGGAGAAAAATGGCCATTATTTTTGCGTTGAGGAAGATTATTTTTTTTCTTAGCAAATCATCCTACTATTACTCCAATGATTCTAGATCTGCACAAGTATTTAGGTTTTCCATAGTATACTCAGAACCACTGTATCTTTCAAATCCTATTTCTGTTTGGCAGCTCAACATGTGCAATGTGATTAGCAAAATTAGGGATATATGCAGTGGTGAATGGAACTCATACATTTAACAAACTCTAGGAGAGAGTTATTTTTACCTTGACTTGCTCATTGGAAGTCACGGCACAGAAAACGATCTCCGTAAATCCTTGGGAGGGGAACATTCGGAAGCAGATACCTCCAATAACGCGACCATCTTTTATTAATGCAAGAGTCTTGTGTTTCCTGAGTAGACAAAAATAACTGCCATTTTAATTCATGTACATAATATGCCATTAGCTTCCTTTTTTTAAGAAACTTGATTCACTTCTCTCCATGATGCTGCTGCAATTGTATATGCCTCTATTTGTATCTACAGATGAGTTTCTGTCTTAACATCATGCTTTGAATTTACCATAAAATCAACCGTTATGCAGCACATCCTGCCCTTGACTAGGTACTAGAGTAATGCAAATAAGTAAGAGTTGTATTGCTTCTGTTGACTCTATTGCTGACTGTTGTACCATAGTACAGTTCTCAGGATGATTTTAGCCTGACTGAATTAGAAATTGATGGAGATACAGGGCAGTAAGTCCTTTCTAAGGGATTCCTGTTTCCTTGTGTGCACTCTGAACAGTTAAGCTCTCAGTTTCCAACACAGTTGAACAAGCAAGAAATGAGATTTCATACCTCTAATCACCCATTCCTAGTGGAATGAAGATCAGAATAAATATCCATTTCTGTTGCACTTACATTGACTGCCAGGAAAGATATAACAAGGTGCAACCTGAACTCTTATATCAAGGATCAAGAATTTTAGGGTCATCCTCAAGGTCTGGAAAGATTTATGCTGCACCTGTTCTCTAGTTTATTCAATACACAGGATCATATAAATTGTATAAACAATACTGCAAATTCAGAGAAGATATCTGTGGGGTGAGGGAAGGTTGGTGTCAAAAATGACCCTCTTCAAAAAACAGTAGTCTGAAAAGTAGTTGTACTCTCTGTGCCACTGCTGAAGTAGAATTTATACATTGTACTTTTTCTTATATCTTTAATGTACTTATTTTAGTGCTTTTTATTTGTGGAATGATAGCAGCAATTTAGTAGCTTGTGCTTTTAATTTTGTTTCTTCATTGTCTAAGTTTTTTTAAGCAACAAGATTCAGTAAGGATGGCCACTTTGTGAATAAGAACAAAAGAGACCATAATTACATTAATGGCTGAAAAAAAAAAAAAAAAAACAAGAGAAGAGAATTGTTGGGCTCCACTATCTCCTACTGGATGCAGGTTTGTGTGTACCCACTACCCAGCATGGGTCTCCAACGAGTGTCCCTCATACCGGACATCATGGCCTGTACTGGGTTTCTAAGCCATCCAAGATATGTGTTTTGCTTCCTTTGGGTCCACTGGTCAACAAAGGCACCTGGGGGAGGGCATACTCTAGCTGTAACAATATCCGTACCTCTTTTTCAAGCATAGGCTGCTCTCCAGACATCTGTATACTGAAGAGCACTTTAACCACCAGCAGTTCCCATCAACCTATCGCTCTTTATAAATTCCACAAGTTCTTCTCATTTAAAAGCTTTCAGTCTCTGCTGCCATTTGGTTCACAATCCCCAAAGATGGAGCAGTCTGCAGGTTAGTATGGGGCCACAAACCAACAACGAGCACCATAATTATTTTCTGACTTTCAATTCTAACGTTCATAAGAGTAATATATACGTATGAGCCCACTTCCCACAACAACACACCACCTGTCATTAATACAGACACCAAAATGGTATCTAGGTACCAACCAGGAGTTACGGTGTCTTGAAGAGGTGGGAAACAGGTAGCAGGGGTAGAGTTCTCCTCTACCATACCTGATCTGGCCCACTCCTACACCACTGCCTGCAACAAGCACCATGCTCTCTCCATCTCACCCATGAAAGTCCTCTCCAGCCATACTCACGGATCAAAGACCAAGCGCGTGATGTATTCCTTTGGCATTCGAGGCAGCTGATGGGAGAACACGTTCTGCAAACCAACCAGCCACATCATGATCTTCTTGTTTGGCTTCTGGTTCAGGGAGTTCCCAACCACGTGGAATTCGATCACCCCCCTGCGCTCCTCCAGTCTCGCTGCCTCGTCCCGGGCCGAATGTGCTGAGAGGAAGTTGGTCTGTACCGCACGAAAGAGGAACACAATCACATTTTGTACATTTCTCATCCTCTGATGTAAAATGCCTTAAGGAACAAACAAACCCTGCTCTTTTCCCAAGCCATCTTTTATACAGAAATATAGTTGCCAATGATTGTTTATTTGTTAGCGGAAGTGACATCATCAAATAAGCAGGATATAAAGTCTACACTACAGGATCCAAAGGCATATTCAAGCTTCTTTTCAAGATTAGGTAGCAATAGTGATGGTTACTCCTCAAAAGAGTTCCAGAACCTGATGGGGGTCAGCACTCATCCAGCTGAAGTCTACGCCACTATGTCTTCACATTTTCTTTATCTTGGACAGAAGTAGGAACAGATTTGCCTGCACATATTGCACATATTTTAACAGCTGTGGAGGCACAGTCTTATCTTTACATTTTAGTAGGGCTTTCCACTGCCTACGCTACTATCACAAAAGCCAAAAAAGAACACTTTAATTCCTACTGATTTTGTTGTTACATATCTAGCAATAGTGTATGCATATTTGCACAGAGATGAAATTCATACAGACAATTTATTTAACTTCTTTCAAGATCATTTTACAATGCCAAAACATCTCTGCATGTACATACTGTTTACTTTTTAGAGCAATGTTTGGCTGCTGAGTTTCTAGTCACTGCCAGCCCCAACATCCAGACTGTAAATATGCAGAGCCATCAGTTACGGTCTATAGCTTGAGCAAGAAATGTAGGTGGTTCCAAATCTTCAGCACTCTCTAGCTAAACCTTGGCAAACAAGAGCTGCTGGCAAAACATAGCTTGGCAAAGAGAACAGAAGGAGGAAATGTCAGCCAAAAAAAAAAAAAGTGCAGTTCTGCAATTCTGTTTGTTTTTCTCTTCTAGCAGAAAAAAAAGAGCAACTGTGGAAGAAGGAGCAAATAAGTGTTTAGATCAGCTCTTCTGCACTAGACAGAAGATTTGAATTTCTGTCTTTCATTCTTCTGCAAGATTTGAACCTATTTTACCTTGTCTGATGAGCGACATTTACGATGAACAATAAAAAGCATACTCCAAAATTGTCCTGATAGAAAAGTACCTTACAAAATAATCTGGGATCTACCTCCTCACTATCACTAGTTTCAAAGCCATTTTGCAAACTGTACACTAAACATTAAAAAAATTGTAGAACTATTCTTCATGTTAATTTCATCAATATTTTTTGCTTACCTAAACATACCCTTTTAAAATCTGTATTTTTCTTATTGATAGCCTGGTAAGTTTTGTGGACTCCTAGTTTATCTTACTCTATTCACATGAAACATTTATTAAAAACAGCCCATTTACAAACAGGCCAGGTCTATCTACTTCTCACCTCTGGTCCAAGCATTGCTGCAGGATCTGTAATTGTTGACATTACTTCATTGATTAGCTCAATAGGAATATCTCCTATAACCCTTGGTCTTTTTGAATCCTCCAGAGAATACGGTTCATTATTTTTCCTCTTTTCCCCTATAAAACAAAACCAGAACAAATTAGAAATGACCAAACCGTCACAAACAATTTAATCATTGTATTCATGAAACCAGCTAAGAGGAAGCAGAGCACAACTGTGAATCGGTGTAGATGTTCTCAGATATAAGCAGAAGCTTAATTGCTTTTCTAATTAATCACTACCTGATAAGGACCTGGGATCTGAAGTTCTCTTTTGTAAGTAGGAGAGAAACTTGAATCTTATAAACTAACATACCAAGAAGTGTGCTAGAACAAATCTCCAGAACACCTGAACAGCATCAGCTGTTCAAAGTCCTAAATGAGGCAAGCATCATGGGTGAAGAAGTACTGCAGTAAGCAATACACTATCGAGACAGAGACCACAAGTTATTTCAGACTCCACTTCTTTATTATTATGAATGTTGGGGCAGAACGCTCTGCTTCAGGGGCTCAGAACAGAAGTTAACCTCTGAAAACAACAACCCAGAGTAACCTGGAGCAGCACTAACAAAGCTCGGCTTTCCAGCACGGGAGACTATCCATTCTGGGACACCACACAGCAGGAGGTTAGACAAACTTCTGCACGTCTAGATTTAAGTTTTTGACTTTCACTTTTTTATCCCCCAGGATGATGAATGCACTTAGAGTGTGGGACATGTCCTTCCAAAGGGAACAGGGAAATAATATCTGACATCAGACATTTGCAAACAGTATAAAAGTAAAAGTAGAAGAAATTGGAACAAAATAGCAAGATTAGATGGCAGTCTTTCTGAAAAGCACAGCAGTTATCAACAAATTAGCCTGCCAGTACAAAAAATAAGGAAACTATGATTTACCTAATCCATTTAAACTGAATGATTAAATAATAATAATAATTAAAAATAAAA
>VXAV01010900.1:171406-183120 GCA_013399715.1 Alectura lathami
GGCGCGGCCGCGGAAGCCCTGGCGCCGGCAGCTGCTGCGTGCAAGCCCGGCCCCTCGAGAGGCTGAGGGGAGAGGTGCCCTGCCTGGGAAGGGGTGGCATCGCCCTCCGCGAGCAGCCGGGCGCTGGTGGTGGCGTGGGACGACAGCGCTCCTTAACCCGAGGAGCCTCCGCAGCTTCCTTTGCCCCTTGTAGTGCCTCTGGTTTGTTTGACTTCACCGGTTCGTTTCCACGCTGTGCGCTTCGCGGCTGCTTTTAAACGGCGCAGGTTTTTTTAGGTGATTTCCAACTCAGCCTATACATATGTATCCGCCAGTCTTAAATACAGGAGAAGTCAAAGATTCTCAGTCCCCTTCCCTGCATCGTCCGGGGACGTTTCCTTTTAGTCTGGGACCAAGCGTTGACAGCAGGTCAACTCACGTTTCAAAGGGATTACCTTTTTAATTGAAAGCAAAAATTAAGCAAATGACTCCCCCACAGAAACTGCACTCAGAGCACAGAAGTAAGCTGCAGCCCTGAGGAAGCTTCGCTCTGTTGAACGTATGTAAAATCGCGGGTGAGCTGTGAGAAACCACAAACGGCAATTCTACAGCAGGGCACCGCGGCTTAAAAGGATGGGATGGAGGCTGGGCGCTTTTGTGGGTTCTGCAGCTCTTTGATGGTTCAACCTGAGGCAGCGATGTTAAGAGGGACGGGGATCCCAGCTGTAATGCGCTCCCGCGTATGCCCGGCAAGCCCAAACGACTCCGGACTTCTGCAAAGTTAGGAGCAATATGGTGGGGGGCCGAGGGAGAAGCAAGCACTTTCCCTGTGGTCCTCCTCTTCCCTCGCCCCCATTTCCTCAGCTGCTGGTCGTGCTCTCAAGCTTTAGGTTACATGGTGGCGTTTCCATTTAGGAAGATATGGAAGTGGGGAGGGCGGCGGGTCAACGCCTACCTCCACAGCCTCCGCCTCAGCCTCCCGGGGCCGGCAGACCCCGGCCCCGGGCAGGCTGCGGCGGAGGCCGGGCGGGCGCGGGGCTTCCCAGCAGCTGTGACAGCGACCCGTAAGATGGCTGCTGCCATCCGCGGTGCTTTAAGACGGACTGTTAAGGTGGAGGAGCCGCTACCCTCGGAGGGAACGGGAAAAGCAGACCCGCCTTAGCCGTTAGTTTCGCAGGGTATCAAAAAAAATAAATCATACATCTAGTTTCTGATAAATATTAAGGAGAATTCTTATTATTGGAAGTGGCCGAATCACGTTTTAGAAGAACAAACAGCTGCTGTATGGTAACAACCATTTAGGAATAAATTTCTCAGCCTCTCCCCTCGCGTTTCTTTATGCCGGCTGTGTTCCCACTCCCTCCCCGGACTCGTAAACGAAAATGTTGTTGCGCAGCTTTGCTTTACTTTCAGCTTTCCCACCTCCCTGCTTCGGTAGCAAATGTTACTACCGAGTAGCTCATCCGAAACACTCCGTTGGCTCCAGCGGACCGCTGCTGTCCGTTCTCGGACACAGGTTCCTGGTTTTGCTGCGAGCTGCTGTAGCCGTTACGTTCACCTATTGTATCTTTTTCTTGTCTGTCCCCTCCCCTTTCCCCCCTCCTTTTTTTTTTTTTTTTTTTTTTTTTTTTTAAATCATCAGCTTCTCCTCTGAATGGTAGGCTAATGAAATTTAACCCAGTGAATTACACGTTTCAATTCTGAAAACACATTTACTACTTTTACACAGCTGAGCAACTCCACTTATGTTTATTAGGGTCACTCAGTGCGTTTTTATGTATGCAACTGCACAGGCAAAGAGTTCACAGGATTGTGCTCTAGGCAAACAACCTTATTCTTTCACTTTATTCTTCAATATCCTTAAAAGTCTGAAAAGCTTTTACTTCCACTAAAACAAAAATTTTCATGTGTTTTTGAGGGTCTAAAGCAAAAAACACTGCTGTATTGTATATGCTCTGTTGCATAAAGTGGCATGCTAGTTAGCACAAAAGCAAAAAGTATTCCTACAGTTCCGCCTTGAAGCCTCAAGAGCACTGTCTTTTCTTTTTGCCTTCCAGTGAGCTTGCTGCTCACTAGATAACCAGAACAGTGTGTCTGCCAGCCTGTGGCTACGGATACAGTTACTATAGTAACATTTATAAACACTAATTTCACTACAAGTGCAGCACTGCCTGATATCATGGAGGAACAGCATGAAAACAAATCACTCTTAAACTGCAGATAGGTAAGACCTTTAAAAAAAAAAAAAATAGAATTTGTAGCATGTATTAAATCATTATTCTCATTCTAACTTGTGCTATATTTAAAAAAAAAAAAAAAAAAAAAAAAAAAACAAAACAAAACCTAAGGATTTACTTTGTCTAAACTGTTCCAGGGACAGCTAAAATGTTACATTCACAATCTTGGCAAGAATTACCAAAGGAACAAGGAAAAGATCATTTGTTGGCTGGAAACACAGGGCTGTAACTTGGGCTGAGTTGACTTGCAGTGGCTTCAGTGAGTATAATTTGGTCGTAACAGTTACACTACGTTAGGAAAGCTGAAAAAAAATGTGTTTCGACATGACCGTGTACATGCCATTCTCAATTTCATATATCTAAGCTGAGTTTTTCTGTTGGTCGAATTTACAAGCAAGCACATATTAATTTTCTAATTGTAACACATGCATAACAATCTGAACACAACAGAATCACTCTGGTGCTTATTTTCCATCATGAACTATGAAGATACAAACTTAGGATCAAACTCAAAGCATTTCTGAAAAAACACTTGCCACAACTTTCAGTTTCCATCCTTTGGGGCATTACAATGGGTTTGCACAAGGGGAAGAACCAAGCCTGGAAGTGGCTCTTTGTCCTGTGTTAGCACCAATGGCAGCTGGGTGAGGCCAGCTCCTGAGCTCAGGTGAGCAGCCCCGTGACTCTAGGAGGGCTGCTTGCCTGCTTTGCAGCCAGCCAGAAGCTGAGTGGGATGCTTGTGCCAGCTCCTGCGCTCTTCAGGCCTCCCTCGTGCTGCTGGTGCCCTGAGGAAGCTCACATGCACAGCTGGGGCTCCCAGCAGATATCACATCCAGGGTTTGTCACCTGAACTCATTGTGAATGCTATGCAAGCTTAAATGCAGAAGTGTGCACGTTATTCCAGCAAAGGAGACGGCTGCATTCTTGATGCAACAAAAGAAGAAAATCAAAATACAGTTTAGGGTGTGCCTGATGCCTGGTTATTACCTAGTTGTCATCTGGAGCTTTTGGTGCCTATCTCAGCCCCACAAAGTGACTCAGCTAACAGCAGCCTGGTGCAAAACAATGTGAGGAGCCTCCCTGCCTGCTGCACAGCTCCACAAGCCCATCAACCTCATCTCCCACCACCAATCCCATCTCCCAGTCCAGGCAGAGCACTGTGCCTGACCTGCTACCTCTCCCTCCTCTCTTCCACTTTACTGCCTGTTTTTATTCATGCCATTCAATGCAAATGGAGAACGGGGAGCCCTTCCCCCTCCAGGGAATTTCTGTATAAAGTATAAAAATCCCATTGTGTTCTTTCATTAGCACATTCCTTGTGGGTTAAGTGGCCTCCTCTTGGCCACCAGGCATTCAGGGCTGCTATCAATATTTTATGAGTCACTGGAAGTATTTATTAACAGTGCAAAAGTTTTGTTCATTATTCTGTATCTAGCATCTTCCCATGGTACTTACATACAACTTCAATAATGTAGATGGCAAAGCTTAGCAGTAGGCCTTTATCTGTTAAAGAGAATGTCACACCCCAATTACCCAATTTTTAAAGGAAAAAAAAAAATAGAGCAAAATATGGAGAATATGTCATTGCAACACTCATGGCTGTTTCAGCAACACAAACTTCTTGCCAGAGCTGAAGCACTTTGCTGGTTTTGTTCACTTCATACTCCCAGCATGCTGTTTGTGGCCACAGTCGGTTGTGATGAAACAAAACCAACATGAAACTGGTGGCTGGGCTCACACAGTACAGGCACTGCCTTTACCAGTGCACGCATAAATTAAGTACAGAAGCTGCTTGCTGTTGTTGCTTATCCATCTGTAGCTGCTGTAGAGTTTTACACTGTGCTGTTCTGAGGTGGTGATCTCTATGTTGCTTCATGCAGACACAATGTATTGTCCAATACTCACTTACCTCGTCTTCCTTCTGCCTCCCCAATTTTTGTTTACTCCATCCTCTAACATACTCTTCTCTCGCCTCTGCTGCCTGACATGCAGCAGAGATCTCTGCAGCTCTCTGGGACCCCACTCAGTGTACCCTGATCATATACCGAGGGTTTTTCCAACCACCCCACACCTGAAGTTGATCTGCAGGCAGAGGCTTGGTGCAAGGATGGAAGCACACAGCTGGCAGCAGGTGAAAACCAAGCAGCCTCACTCCTCCGAGCTGTGCCTGAACTGTCACTCACCTCCACCCTTCATACCACACTGATACAGATAATAAAGCCACAAAGAGAAATCTCCTTTATTTCTACAAGATGATTACTCCATGCAGGCCCTCGGTCGGTTACAAACTGGCACCTCTACCCACCCCAAACTCAGCAACCAGTACCAGATGCAAAACACCTGTGGCTCAAGAAGACCTTTATTATTATTTTTTTCCCTCAGCTCCCATTTCCCAGTTCAAATGCTTCTTCCTGGTTGAGAAGCTGTGCCCCTATCTAGGTGGACAGTATCACAAATGACAGTTCTAAGATGACCTAACATGGGGAGCAGTTTCAAGATGAAACCTGTGGGGCTGGAATCCCACAATTCTAGTTCTGGGCAACACTTAAGAAGATAGCGAGAAGGATAATTACCTTAATTTATTCCATAATTATTTTAATTATTAATCACTTCCTTCCCTCTTACCTATTATTAGGGCCAGTGCTGGGAGTGTTCCCAAGCTCCTGCGGCAGGCTCTGCCCCTGGCACAGCGCGTGACTCACCAGGTTCCTCTCCATTGCTTCCCACCTTTCACAACAGGACTTCCTTGGAACTGCGCTGTTGCTGCTAGGGACACAGTAAGTTGGGTGCTATGTGACCTAGGCTGACTCATCTGGGAGAAGATGTCTGGTTCCCTCTGCAGATGGTTTCGGATGCCCAGGTCTCCTAAAACCTGTGGAAGGTGTAGGACATAGCTACTTTGTTTTTTCAGAAGGGTTTTTTAAGAGGTTGTATATACATTTAATAAAGGCAGCACAAGGCCTTTCATGTTAGATATTAGCTTGTGGCTGCTTTGGCCAAAGTAGACCACATGCAAAGGAGACCAAGCAAATATGCGTTGTCTGCCGTCAAGGCAGCAGCTGCACAGGCAGCAGTGCTTGCTGGCATCCAAGGCACAGGGTGAGTGTTCTGTGCAACACTGTGAGGCTGCACGATGGCCAAAACCACAGCCACACCAGCTGCTCATGCTGGCTCCTTGGCAGGGACCTGTGTCATCCATCACATCACGCTCCAGGAAAGGCAGGTCCTGAGATGCCGAGAGTCCCCGTCACAGTTTCAGTATGCAGCTATGATGCACTCATTTGTTCAGCAAGGATTTACAGCAGCACAACCTATTTATACATATTAGCTGGTAATATTGTGATGGCAAGCTCAGCGAGATAGTGACCTCCATTTTACAGTGCTCAGCCCTTCTCGGCTTCTTCTGTCACCCTCAGGCAGGCAGGAACCTTCCCGGCACAGCTCTCAGCATCTGTAACCATGAGTTTTCTATGACCACTGATATGTAGCTAATAATAACAAAAATAAAAAGCTCATGAAGGAAGGAGTTTTCTGCTAGAGGTTGTACAAGTTCACTGCTGACTGTGACAAAGGGAGGAAGAAGCATGCTCTGGGTGGAGACAGGAATGACATGTGTCAGAGGGAGATGAGCACAGGTGGGACTTCTCTGGACATAAATCAGATCCTGGATCATTAAAATTCCACGAGTGACATCTTTACTTAAAGAAAAAAAAAAATGTTGTTGAGCCAAACTTGAGAATGAGAAAATAACACCTCTTTGCTACATGAACAGTGAGCAGCTACAAGTGCCAGAGCTACAGGGGGCTGCCAAAAATAGGAGATTTACTGTGATGATGGTACTCTCTGCCACATAAGCCTGTGTTCTCCGTCTCTGTTCTGATGCTCTCACACGAATGGCAGCGGACGGGCAGGCAGACCAGCAGGGCACACTCGCTTTGAGGCAGTATCCCTTCCATAGGAGTAAGACAGAGAGCTCACCAAGAGGCTCTTTGCTGGAACGCAGACAGTAAATAAGTTTTTTTGCCCTTGAAAATGCATGTAATCTCAAATAGTGTTTCCCTCCCCGTTCTTCTATACTTTTTCTCCACCCCCCCTCTCTCTGCACTTCTATTTTTAGCTCAGAACATTGAACACTGCCAGGTTTGGGCTCCCCAAATAGACACCAGGAAATTGCAGTGAGCTAGAAAGCTGCATTTTCTCTTTCCCTCTCTGAGGCTATGAGAGCTTTGACTTCATATATTGTGATGGCAGTATCTCTGTTATCCTTTAACCCTACAGCAAAATACTTGCAAGTCTGCATCTGTTCCTGATGAGGGAGAAGCAAGGACAGAAGGAAATACAAACTAATCTTTTTATTTCATAAAAGATCAAAGTGATTTTTTTCATTTTAATTTCATTTTTACCATGTTTTCAGCTTGTAAAATACATATAGTATGAATAAACAATGTATGCATACTATATAAAAATCTAACATGCAGGCTGTCCTTTCAATAATTATGAGCAAAATGATTGCAACTGAAGAGCTGTAGCGTATCTTGTTATTCTACAGGAATTATAGTACATATTATCTCAGCTATTTACATACTGTAATAAACTGGGACTGTTCTGGTGCTCTGAAATAGTGATTTGTTAGCACTTACACCCACTTACGGAGATATAAACATATACACAATATGAGTGTTGAGAATCAAGTTTCATGAAGCCCAACTAACGTTCTGTTGAAAGTTTTCAACTTCCTGTCTGTAACCCTGGTGGCTTTTACATATACACCACATGTAAAATGGGTTCCTATTAAAAAGGGTGACAGAAAGCAGCTTACCAGATCTTCTGTATTCATTAGCCCTAACCCTCCTTGGATATGAATGCATCATCACCAATAAAGCAATAAAAAGGCCTGTGCAATCTCCCAGGCTCAAATTCAGACTATGCAGAGTAAAGGAGGAAAGATCTGTGTAAGCTTGTCTTCTGCTGGCATTTTAATCATGTACCTCCTTATTTTGCCCACTGAAGTGGTGCAGCATTTCTGGAGAACCCTGATGCTCACCTCTAGTGGAGAAATTGACTTTACTATAAACTGCTCCTACAGCATGTTGAGAGCTGTAGCCACGTGAAAGCTCACCTTAGTAAGGACAACGTATACAGTGCCATGAAAAGGGATGTTTAAGGAGCTCTGCTAATACCTTAGCCGGTATCACTCTGTATAGAAAACATTTTCCTCTAATAAAATTTTACAATTTTACATCAGCTACATCAGCTGCTCACAGGTACTTGATTCACTAAGATTCTTACAACTCAGAGGTGATGAACAGAAGGAGTGAGAAACAGGAGAGTGTCCTTCCCATCGAAGCCCTGGAAGAGGCAACAGCTGCCAAATAACTGGTTTAAGGTGCGGCTGTACCAAGTTTAGAGAGAGCCCCCCAGAAATGCACAAGGTCGACATGGGATGACACTGCCAAACTTCAGTGTGACTGTGGGATACTGCTGCTAAACCACTGCTGTTTGTCCTGGCTGTAGACTAGCATCAGTTTACAAAGGTTAATGGAAAGTCAGAAATCTCAGAAGAGGTATGACAATAAACTCCGTAACAAAGAGTTTTCTCTAACGTTTCACATCCATACATGCACAAATACCGAACACTAAAACCAAGGAGAAGGTGCATTTCCAGGCATCTAGAAGTTCAAACACTCCGTGGCCCATTTGAAAATATTTTGCTCTTCCCTATGCTTTAATTCAGAAACTGAGACAAAGTTTACATTAAAAGAACATTAACATTGCTAAGTCTAGCTTTTGTCAGTAAGAAAAACAATAGAATATTGTAATCTGTTTTGTGTGTCTATATACTTTCTTTTAATTTTTTTCCAGTTGACTCCTGAAGTCCTCAAAACTGAAACTGATGGCAATGAGCATTCAATCTGATTGAAGAGATAACACCAATGCTACTGGCCCATGCAAAATCGGCAGGTATTTCTTTTTTTTTAATCTTAATCTCAATTTTTTAATTCTCAAAAAATACATACCCACTCTTCTACCATGTCTGAAAAGGGATGAATAGATACAGAAAAACTGATGAGCTACTTCATACTGACAGTTTTAACAGCGTGAATACATAAGGCTATGCATCGTCACAATGAGAAAACACAGAACTGAGACTGCAGTAGGTGTAAGATAATCCAAGTTGGGTCATGCCTTTAGTACTTCTAAACTTTTATGTTCTTGAATTTGCTGTGTTACTAATTTTTAACATAGCTTTCACACTTTTTACATAATCTCATATATAAACATGGGCCACATTACACAGAGATGTGGAGTTTATCTGCAAGTGAAAATAAGACTTCCATAAATTTAGTATTATCTAACACTAAAGTGTAAATTCACAGCATATTCAACCCCTTCACAGAATGACACATGAGGAAAAATCACACGACAAAGCAAAACCACCTGATTTTGAACTCTGCAAAGGTGAGGGAGATCATCCGGAAGAGATCACATTTGCACCTAAGAATGAAGATGCCAAGGGCATTTCAATTCTTTGCTCAGTATGTCAACAAACAATATACCCATACCATCTTTTTTATCATAAAAAATCCCACAAAGCCCTAACTTTGCTGGGTTATGACAGCTCACAAGCAAAGATGGACAATGAAACACTTCTAGCTCAGAGACAGAAGCTAATTTCAAAACTGACCAAGTTTCCTAAGTATTCTGAGAGACGCAGGCAGAAGATCGATTATTCATTTGAATTCCTTATGGATGATCACACTCCTACATCACATTGTGATCTTGACAACACTAACAGCCTTAACACTCTCAGGAAAGTAAAAAATTCTTCCATAAAGGCATTATCAATTTTCCAAGATAAAAATTCCATGTGGCAGGGAGACATGGAAGACACATTTTTTGTGGTGGACAACTATGGAAATAGGTCAGACACATGTTTTCTGGGGCTAGTTGATGGGTATCATGGTGTGACAGCTGCAGAAACAGTAGCAGCAGAGCTTCCACTTGTATTCCTCGACCAGCTTGCTCAAACAGATCCCTCCTATAAAAAGACCAAGGAGGAACAGCAAATTCTAGATTCTTTTGCCACAGTAATCACAGAAGACTACAGGGAAAAAGAGAAGATTTTCTCTGATAGACAAGAGAACAATAAGAAAAATACTTTCGAATGGATTCACAAAGCATATGCCAAG
The DNA here is from genome assembly GCA_013399715.1 of Alectura lathami. Lineage (NCBI taxonomy): Eukaryota > Metazoa > Chordata > Aves > Galliformes > Megapodiidae > Alectura > Alectura lathami. The sequence continues at coordinate 180,813 of VXAV01010900.1, forward strand.
TCCTTCTGGAGGATGGACAGACTTCTACGACTGGGAAGGAACGAGGTTTCCAGCGTTCGATGGAGCGGCTGTTCAGCTGTAACCTGTTTGATGGAAAGACTCCCCAGTGAAAACACCGATGGCACCAAAGAAGAAAGAAAACACTTTGAAAACAGTATGCACAGTTCATTGACTAAGACAACTGAGGATGATGCTGGGTTACTACACATTGCTAACGTTGGTATGTACATTTCACATTTGTTGGTTTTTTCCCCTCTCTGTCCAGTTACAAAACAAAACAAACAAACAAAAAAAGTTAATTTAGAGGTCTGCTAGCAGTAAAGATTTGGAGGTAAAAACGCTGCCAATGACAATGTGAAGGAGACAATTACTATCCCTGTAGTTGATAACAGACCAGACGGTATCAGGCTTATTGGATGAGCACCCTCAATCTGGTATTTGAGTTAAGGCACTATGTTTAGTAAAATGAGACCCACAGTCAGGAAACATTCCATAATATGCAAGTGACCTGTGTAAGTTCTTGTAAGTTACCTGTGAGCTTTTTTTATTTATTTAAAATCAAGAGGAAGCTTGAGGTGTCATTTTAGGACAATCATAAACCTTATTCTAGATCTGATAAACCTCTTATGTCAATGAAACATGCTTAAGATATTTTCTTCTCTTACTCACTTGTTTCTTTAAGTGCTTCTTATATATTGCTACCAGCAAACATGATCTGTAGGGATTATCTGAACCATTAGTTTCAGAAACAGAAATTGGTGATTTACTGTTGTCATAGACCTATTCAGTCTTTCTTCCTTATGGAGGCTGCCTTTCTATAGTATAGAAAATTGGTTATTAACTACAATGAGAAACACTGACACGTTCCTAACGCTTCTCCTCCCAGCCTTTCTGCAGGCAATGCACCAAAGCTCACAACTCTAGGCATTGCGTCTACCAACCTGGAGATTCTTGTTACCGGTTAAGCTCTCGTATACATACAGATAGCAGTTGCTTTCCCACAAAGACGCACACAAGCAGAATTAAAAAGAAAAAAGCTGCTGGGTGAATAGTTTCAAATGAAATTCTGTCTACAGTTATGTTCTCTAGTGTATTCCACTCTCTGCTTGAATCGCATCCCCAGCACTGTAATACTTTCATCTCATTCTCCCTAGCATTATCAAGGAGCATGCTAACACTGCAACTTTCTATCAACAGGGGCACTCTTTCTTCCTCAGATGAGTATTTTCATGAAACACCTATGACTTTATATTTCTTCCTGTGAAATTTGATTGCAGTTCATCAACAGGGTCAAAAACCAGTAGGAAAGGGTTAATCATTTGAGATGCTTCATTTCTTTAGGAGGCAAACAAAAAAAAAGTATATTCCACATTTGTATAGAACTTACCCAAGGTTTAAAAAAAAAATATATAGCAGTAATATGCAATTCTCTGTAAATCTGAGGAATGCTATAAACCAACGTGAACATGCACTGACACTGAAATAAGTTACTGTGGTCTACCCACCTTTCCTCTGCTTGATCTTCCCAACACTTGTTGCTATAGCCATATTTTATCTTCAACAAGCATTTTTTCAGCCACTCGAACTTCACTATTATCGGTATCAAAACTGGTAGTATAGTGCCAAATCACATTCTTGCAGAAGATGCAGTAATACCTTTAATGGAATATAGTAGCAACTCATAAAGCCTATAAAGTTTTCAGATTTAACAAATGCATGTTTTCCTTTTATTGGTGAAGAAAACCCTTTTTATCACAATGATTTTGAAGCACAGGATGAAGGTAAGAAAATATAGCAGAGAATTCACCCAACTTACATTTTCTGTTCTAATTACCTTTCCTCTCTGATGAAGTTTTAGCTAGCTTCAATTAAACTGTAAACTCAAATCTCTGTGAATGAGGTAAGGCTTGAAGCTGATCAGAGATACTTCAAGCCTCTGATGATTAAAGTCCAAGTATTTGAACAACTCCTAGATATGCATTTATTCAAACTAATACATTAATTTCCCACCAAATCCATCACATCAAAGAAAAACGATTTTCACAGTATCAAGTGTAATTTTCCCCTCAGGAATGTGTTCTTACAGAAGCATAAATATGTTCCTTCAGCACTAGATAAGCAGCTGAAGAAGATGGTCATAACATGCAGAGCAGAAGACAGCAGCATTGCTTGATTTTGTCCCATCTTCATATGTCATCTGGTTCCTCTTGTCTTTTCTGATCTTTCGCTGGTTTGCAGACAAGCTTGCATCACCCAAAAGCAAACTAGATTTAACTCTCCTGCAGTCAAACTGTTTCACATGGGTCAT
>VXAV01010903.1:24056-35168 GCA_013399715.1 Alectura lathami
TGGGGGGCGGCCCCGTGGGGTCCTCGGGGGGGGGCTGGCTGTAGGGGGCTGAGGGGGGCCCTGCTGGCGTGCCCCCATCCCCGTGTCCCCTGCTCGTGAAGCTTTGGGGTGAGGGGATGGGGGCGTGCGAGGGCCTGAGCCCCTGCCCTCAGCACGCCGGGCTGGGGAAGCCCCCCGGGGAAATGAAATTCTGTGCCCGTGCCAAGAAGCAGGGTCGGACCCCGACCCCACCCACCAGCGGCCCCTGTTTGGCTTTTTTTAAGCCCTTCAGCGGGGTGGGGGTGGTGTACGCGGGGCTGCTTCTCTCCAGTTCCGCGCGTTTGTCATCAGGCCGTGTGCGATCTCCCTGCCCGCACGGCGCTCTCGCTGTGGCTACGCCAGAGCTGTGGTCTGCTGGCTCTTCGTGCCCGCTGGGAGCTGCGTAGGACCCACTGGGTGCCCCCCACCCCCCCCGGTCCCGTGGGGGTTTGTTTCTCCTGCTCAGATTTTCGATCCTCCGGAGGAGGTGGAGCGGAAGGTGCGCGAGCTGGCGGACCTGATCCGGAGCTCCTCCAACGTGGTGTTCCACACGGGCGCCGGCATCAGCACCGCCTCGGGCATCCCCGACTTCAGGTGAGGGCGGCGGGCAGCGGGGCGCGGGGTGGGAGGGCGGCACCTCCTCCTCCGAGCCCATCTCACGTCCGCTGAAGCTCCGTGCTTCCTGCCCCGTGTCCGGTCCTGTGTCCAGCTGGAGCTTCCCTTTCCATCTTGCAGGCTGTACCCACAGCAGCCCTACGTGCATTTTGGATAAAAATCTGTTGACATGCAGACCGCATTTACAAGTGCCTTGCTTGTCCTCCACTGACAGGGCTTGGGATGCGTTCGGGAGCGTCTTCTTAGAGCCTGAGATCTCAGCTGTCGCTTCCTCTGTATCCCCATTGCTGCAGGGGGCCCAATGGTGTCTGGACTATGGAAGAGAAGGGGCTCTCCCCAAAATTCGACACCACCTTTGAGAACGCCAGGCCCTCCAAGACTCACATGGCGCTGCTGGGGCTGCAGAGAGTCGGCATCCTGAAATTCCTGGTCAGCCAGAACGTGGATGGCCTTCACGTGCGTTCGGGATTCCCACGGTACTGCCTCCCCCGCCCTGCCTCCAGGTCCCTCCTGGCTGTGCCAGCCACCGCCGCGTGGCTGCTCTCGCTGCCTCGCTCGTGTGGCCTCGTGTGCAAGCATCTGCAAACACCCCTAACAAAAAGCACCAGGCAGTTCTCTCGGTGCTGGGGCTTGAGTTTCAGAGTTGGTTTGGAAGCCGTCTGCCCGCCGGTATGGGTAGTGGAAGCTGGAATGCTCTGGTGAGGGAAGAGGTACATGAACCAGCTTGAATTTAGAGAAGAGAGGTGATGGTGGCGCTTCAGAGGGTGGTGAGATGAAGTCACTGTCACTTGATACTCTGCAGAAGTGCACCCAGGAGCTGCCAGGTGGGATGAGCAGGCCGTGGCGTGGGGCTGTCGTGTCAGCCTGCCAGCTGCGCGGCTGCACCCCGCCGCCGTACGCAACCGCCAGCGGGACGTGAGGTGTCGGCTCCCAGCAGGGCACGTGCTGCTGTGAACTGGGCTCAGGGCCCAGCTCGGGGCACACGGTGCCTCTGCACCCAGCCCCAGGGCTGAGCGGACAGGAGGGAGGCTGGGAGCGTCTCAGCGCCCCCGCAGAGGCGCGTGCTGCCCGGTTCCACCAGCTGGAAGCGTCCCAGAGCGCTGCAGGTTGTGCTGCTTTAGGGTCACCTTACACTGGATTTCTTGATAGGAAACAAAGGCAGTGCTGCCCCGGGGATGAAACCATGCTTGGGCCAAACATAGCCTTAAAAGGTGCTTTGACTCCAAATAAATTTGCAAAACTGCAAGAGCGGCAGGGCGGAGGGAGTCCTGCAGTTGGAACTGGGCTGCAGTCGCTCATTTCCTTGCCAGCAGCGGCGGGGTCAGGGATCCTGCGCAGCGGCGTTCCCTCTGGGGGCAGCTGCGACGTGCGAGAGCCGGGGGCGAGAGATCTCCGCTCCCTGCTCGGGTGGAGGCTGGAGCGCCTTCAGCAGCTCGGTGGCTGTTTCGAAGCTGTCCTCAAAGGAACCTGCCTTCCCATCAGCACTTGCAGCGACAGGCTCCAAGAAACCCCAGCCCGTGATAAAACCCCATCTCCGGCGCTTCAGGCCAGCCGGCGATTATCCTGTAAGCCAAACTGTTTGGAGCTGCCTGGGGGAGAAAGGGAGAGCAGCTGAGTTCGAGTAAGAAAACAAAGTGAAGGCAGTTGGGATGAGAACGAGGAGCATGACTGCGACCTCGAGGAAGATGCATTTCACAAGCAGTTTCAGCCGTCGCTGTCTGAGCTGAGCTGCCTCAAGGGGGTGCTTCCTTTTATTAAAAGCCCCGAGTCCTGGTTCCTGCTCCTGGGGTTGCATTTGCCTATTTAAACAAAACAGCCATGGGAAAAAGAATAGGAGATAATCACCAGGGCTCGTCTGTGCTCCCTTCAGCCTGCTGCCGCTGGCTCACGTTCTGGTTTAGCGTTGCTCCTCCGCTCAAGTGGAGCATGCGCTGCTGAACTGCGGCCAAAGCGGCTCAGCGCGGTGGAAATCAAGTCCGTCCTGTCTCCATCCACCCTGGAGGAGGTTTCCAGTCACTGTGGGGCTCGCAGGAACGTGGGAAGAGCGTGGCTTTGTTTTCCACTGGCTTCAGCACTTCGGGGCTGGTGCTGAGCTGGAGGGGAGGTTTAGTCAAAAGGAGTGGCAAGGGGCTGGGACCGTGCGAGGACGGAGGGGAGAACACTGAGTGCTGAGAAGAGCGAAGATCCGGGTTGTTGCTGGGCACACGGGGTTTGAGTCCGGGTCGGAACAGGGGAAGGGCTGTGGGTGGAAGCATTTACGACCCCCAAGCCAGGCTATGCTGTCCTTCCCCTCGGTCCCAGCCGTGGCAGGCACAGCGTCGCGCGCGGCGCAGAACGCCTCTCCCCAGGCTCTGAGCACGTCCTCTGGGTGCCCCCTGCCCGAACCGCCTTGGGACAGCGTTTCTTGTGTTAAATACTCTCTCGGTGCAGGGAGTCCCTGCTCACCTCTGCCGTTTCTCCCACAGGGACAAGCTGGCCGAGCTCCACGGGAACATGTTTGTGGAGGAGTGCGTGAAATGCGGCAAGTACGTGAGCCCTCAGCCCGGGGCGGGCTTCGTTCCCTCCTGGGGAACGGTGGAGGCCCTGCACAGGCGTGGGGCTGGCTGTCTGACAGCGTGCATGGGGTCGCGGGCAGCTCTGTCCGCTCTGAATCCTAAACCCTGCCAAACAGCGGGAAGCGAACATTTTGGGAAACCTGCACTGCCTGGGAGACCCTCGGCAGGTCCTGCTCCTTGTGGCGAGCAGCAGGGCGTGGAGCTGACCGCTGGAGCGGCGAGAGGAGGTTGCTGCAAGCTGGGGCTCCCAGCTGTGCCACCCTCCCTGAGCCGCGCTGCGTTGCTTGGCCCCGAGCAGCCCCGTCTGAGCGTGTCCCCTCGTGTGTGCGTGCAGGCAGTACGTGCGGGACGCTGTGGTGGGCAGCATGGGGCTGAAGCCGACGGGCAGGCTGTGCAGCGTCACCAAAGCGCGAGGGCTGCGGGCCTGCAGGTACGTCTGCTGGGGGGGGCCTAGGGGGGCAGGTGCTGGGTGGGGGCTCCTGGGGGGAGGGGCGGGATGGAGAGGGGGCAGCCGAGCACCTGGGAGGCGGGGGGGGGATGATTCTGGTGCTCAGATTTCACACTGCAGGGCTGAGCCAGCAGTTCCTCCGGTTCAGGTGAATAAGCAGCAGCTGCACAGGGCGTCTCCGAAGGCACGGAGAGCAGGCCGAGCCTCTGGGTGTCCCAGCCACGCGGCCTCCTCTTGGGTGCCTTCTTCCCATGCTGGTAATCCGAGGATGAGGGCTGGAGAACGTCCTGCTGTCGGGGTACAGCTTTAGAGGGCCCTTCCCCTCCAGCAGGGTGCAGCCCCTGCGCTGCCCTGACGCTGCTCATCTCCAGCAGGGACACGCGGGCGGGCGGTGCCCTCAGCTCCGCAGCTGGAGGGGGCACCGGTGCGATCCGGCATCCGGACACGCTGCCTGTGTCCTGCGGAGGGTGGGGGGCTCCAGGCCGTGGGGCAGAGCTGTGCTGATGCACCTCTGATGCTGGGGAGGTAAAGGTGCATCCCAGCTCCGAACAGGAGCAGCAGGAGAGCGGCTTTGGTGCCTTTGGGTGACATCACAGCGCCAGCCATAAAACAACCTCACGCAGGTGAATTCTTGCGCCTTCCCTTGCCTGCCAGTGAGTCCCCGCAGCTGCTGTGGGCTGTCTCCTGTCCCTTCACAGCGCTGGGCTGAGGAGGGGGTGACAGGGGGCTCTGGGTCACTGGGGCTGTCCCCTCTCCCCCAGGGCAGCTCTGCTGGCCGTTCCTGCCTGGCAGTAACCGTGCTCCCTGTGTGTGTCTTCTAGAGGGAAGCTGAGAGACACCATTCTGGACTGGGAAGATTCCCTCCCCGACCGCGACCTCACGCTGGCGGATGAAGCCTGCAGGTACCAGACTGAGATTTTTCAGGCCATCGTGGCTGCTGATGCCTGCTGCTTGCGGTGACCTGGGAGGGTGCCTGCTCCCTCTGCATTCTGCCAGCACCACAGCAGCCCTCGGGCTGTCCCTGCCTGGGTTTGTCCGTGTGGAAGCACCTTGCAGCCCTGAGGCTGTATCCACAGGACAGCATTGCCTGGCGCTTTCCCCAGAAAGTGGTCAAGCAAAAGTACTGCAAATTCTGGCCGCAGCTTTGCTTCCCTGCTCAGAATCTTGTAGAGTCCACGCTGGAGCAGGGTGGAAGGAGCAGTCTGCAGATGGCCATGGTTTTATTTCTTTATTTTCTGCCCTGGGTGTTTTATCTCCTCCCTGCAGGAAAGCTGATCTCTCCATCACACTGGGGACCTCGCTGCAGATCAAACCCAGCGGCAACCTCCCGCTGATCACGAAGAAGAGGGGAGGGAAGCTGGTCATAGTCAACCTACAAGCAACCAAGCACGTGAGTGAGAGCATTAGGTGCCCTAATTGTCAGGCATCTTCTGAAGACCCAGAGCTGGGGGCTTTTTGGGATTTGTCAGAGCTCCATTGTCCCTGTCCCGCTCTAACCCAGGCTTGCCAGCCTGGCTTTGCATCCATGCCTGCTTCGCTGGGCCGTGTTTAAAGGTGTGAGCTGCCTGCCCACGCCTGGATGCAGCCCTGTCTGCCACCGAGCGGTGTCAGGTGGGGTCGGGGTCTCAGTACGTGTTCCTTGAAGGATGGTGTCCCAGGGGCAGCTGAGCCGTCGCCCAGTTCCTGTCCCCAGGTGCTCCCTGGGAGCGGACGTTTGTTCCTGCACATCGTGTTTGTCCCCTAACGCCGCATTTGTCCTCGCTTCGCCCAGGACAGGCAGGCCGACCTGCGCATCCATGCCTACGTCGACGATGTCATGACAAAGCTGATGAAGCACCTGGGGCTGGAAGTCCCGGAGTGGACGGGGCCGGTGGTGGTGGAAAGCTCCGAGTCTGCCAAACCCGAACAGCTCTTCAAATTCGAGCCCGAGGCTCGCGGGCTGCTCAAGGAGGAGCCTCTTTCCCAGCACAACGGGACGGCTGGGCTCTGCCCCGACCTGGGGACCACGCTGGTGGAACGCCGTGACAGTCGGAAGCAGGAGTGTCCCAGCCCGGACACAGGGCCTCCAATGACAAAGAAGATGAAGGTGGAGCCTCTCCTCACCTGACCCAGACTGTTCCCTGTCCGTCTAGACACTCGTCCGTGCCACTTTTCCTACCGACTTTTTTTTATATCCGTAAGCATTGTCCCTTTTTTATGTAAGTATTAAATATACTTGAATCGTGTGTGTGCATGCAGCTGCACCTGCCACCCCGGGAAGAATGTCCCCTGCTTGAAAACGGCCCTGCTCCGTACAGCTCCTTCTCTGTAAGGAGAGGATTGCGGAGCCCAGCTGTGCCCTTCAGACCGGAGACAAAGGTGCTCGGTGTCAGGTCAGCGACGCGGGGGGAGCGACGCAGGGGGATCGCAGGGGCAGCTGTTGGTGTCTCAGGGCTGGGAGGCTGGGGGGGCTGTCCTGCTCTCTCCGGCCGTGCCCGTGGCTCCTTGGGCAGCCCTGGGCAGGGTCTGGCCACGGGTCCCGGCTCTGCTGGGCACTGTCACCTCGTGGGCCAGGGACCTCTCAAACCCAGCTGCCAATGTGTCCTTGAAACCCTGTGGATCACCCTGTATTAAACTCAGGCAGGTGATTTTTTTTTTTTTCCCAAAATAGATTTTATTTAGAGATGAAAATGAAGCTTTAAAAAAAAAAAAAAAAAAAAAAAAAAAGAAAAAAACCACTGAGTTGCAATGCCAATAACCAGCCAGACCAGGGCCCCTCTGGTACTCTCATCCCCACCTTTACCAACTCTGTGTCCTTTCCCCAGCTCCCGCTGCACCCAGCGGGCAGGGGCAGCCCCTTCTTCCCCCCCCAGTAAGGCCAGTGGAAACCAGTCTCCTCTTCCCAGCTCACAGATAGAAGCAAAGCCAAGTAGGTCCAGCATCCATCCACGCCTGGAGGGGAACCCCAGGGGGTCCACCCTAAGGCTCTGTCCTATAGGGGACGGGGTGCTGAGCCACCCCATTGCGTCCCCCGTGGTCCCTGGGTGCTGCTTAAAGCTCCTCAGCCGGCTCCAGCACCGTGGGCCTGCTGTGGCCAGCCTCGGTCCACGCGAGCGATGCCAGGCCGTGGCGCGGCGCGGCGCCGTCCCCAGCTTGGTCCCCGTCGCTGTGGCTCAGCCCCTCGGAGGCGAGCAGCCGCGTGCTGTTTTGGGGGGAAGCCTTGTCCAGGCGGGGGGTGAAGGAGCGGCTGCTGAAGGCTTCGTGCAGCGTCTCGTGGCTTTCCCCCAGGTGCTCTGACCACAGCGGCTCCGGGGGCTTCTCGTCCCCGGCTCGGGGCTGCGCGTAAGCCACGCGGGAGGCGGCCGCGTTATGCAGGGATCTGGAGAAAACTGAGCGCGAAGGAGGGTCAGGGTCGGCGGCGGTGACCCCGGCTCAGCCCCGGCCCGGCCCCCCCGGCCCTCCTCACCTCGCACCGGTCCGAAGTCACCATTGCTCTCAGCCTTGCTAGGGGCGAAGGGGCTGATGGAGGGGAAGATGATGAGCGTGAAGGAGAGCAGCAGGACCTGGGGGCACAGGGGGGCGTCACCGCGTGCGGTGATGGAGGGGGACCGGGCTCTGGGACACAGCTCCCACAGAGGGGGCTGGTGGCAGAACCAGGGCCATGTCCCTCCATTTCTCCCTGCCCATGTGCCCCTGCCAGGACACGATCCATCCGTCCGTCCGCCCTCTTCACGTGTCCATCCATCCTTGGAGCACCTCTCCCTCCCCCCCAGCACATCCATCCCTCTCCATCCACCCCTGCCAACACGTCTCCATCGACTCCTCGCTCCCTTGAAGCCAGGAGCCCAGGAGGAAGTTTTGGGGCAGGGAGTGGGGATGAGGGGCTGGGGGCTCCACGCACCGCGACGCAGGTCCCCGTCTGCGCTGCCTTGTTGCTCGACTGCACCACCAGGGCCTGGAGCTTCTTCAGCTGCTCCAGGAGGGACCTGGGGACAGGGAGAGCCCATGAGCACCCCAGGGTCTGGGATCCACCTCCCAGCAGGGTCCCCGCCACCCGTCCACCCCCAGCTTGCCCCTTTGTCCCCGCCCTGCCCTAGGGACACCTACGAGTTCTGCTTCTCCAGGTGCAGGACTTTCCTCTGCAGCTCCTGGTTTTGGGCCGTGCACGCCGACATCCTGGGGGACAGGGAGAGGGGGCGTGAGGCCTGGGGGGGGCCAAGCAGCGTGCCCGTTACCAGCCAGCCCGGGGCAGGGCTCGGGGCCGTACCGGCTCTCCAGCCCGTCGATGTACTCCTTCTTCTTCTTGCGGCTCTCCTGAGCTGACTGCTTGTTCCTGATCTTCCGCCTGATCTTCTTCAGCACCCGCTCCTCGTACTGGGGAAACAGGGGAAGGGTTAGGGAGGGCAGGACCCCCACAGCCTGCACCCACTCACCTCATTTTAGGCACCGTGGGACCCACCTTGGTGAGGGGCAGCTGTGTGGGCAGGGACACCCCCTCCTTCGCCAGCAGCTTCTTCTCGTCCTCCGTCAGCACCAGCTCCTGGAACTGCCCCTGGCCCGGCCTCAGCAGGGAGCTGGGCACCTGCGGCTGCTGCAGGGCCGCAGACGGGTGACGATCGCGGGCTGCAGGCTCACCCCACGCCTGCCCCCGGGACCACGGGTTGGGGACCACGGTTCAGGGGTGAGGATGGCATCCAGGAAGGGACAGGAATAGGACCGAGGTGCAGGAAAGGGGATCAGCGCGGGGGTGATAGGGAGGGATGGCGGCAGGAATAGGACCATGGTCCAGGCAGTGGCAGGGATAAGGAGGACGGGGCAGGGACCATGGCCCAAGAAAGGGGACAAAGATAGGGGCAAGGAAGGATGAGGAAAAGGACAGGGATGAGGATGGCAGCCAGGAAGGGACAGGACAGGGCTGGGGACATGGAGGGACAGGGACACGGTGGCGGGGACTCACGGCATCAGAGCTGCCCGAGAGCAGCAGGTCCTTGACAGTGAGGGTGCAGGACGCAGGCGCGGGGACCGCAGGCAGGTCCCGGCCCTCCTCCAGGAAGAAGCCAGGGTGCCACATGTCTGGGTGGGGGGCAGGCGGGGGCTGTCAGCCGTGCCCTGCCGTTGTTCCCCCCCACCCCCCAGCTCCTCCCAGCCCTCTCCTTTATCCCCAGTCTGACCATTCTCCCCAGCTCCCCTAATTTCCTCACCATCCAAGGGAACCACAGCTCCCCCCCTAGCTCCCCAGTGTCCCCCCAGCCCAGTCCGTCCCCATAGCTCACCCAGGTCGATGGAGACCTCCGGGCGAGGGGCCCCAGTGCCACCGGGGAGCGGCGGAACCTGGCAGGGGGTGGTGTAGAGGTACGGGGCCTCACCGAGCCCCCCGTCCCAGCACCCTGGGGGGCTGTCGAGTTGGTCGGAGGGGGGGTCCTCGGAGACCCCGCTGTCGCTGGCAGCCGGGGACCAGCTGGGCGAGTCCGATGCCGAGTCCCCGGAGCCCAGAATGGAGCTGAGGAAGTCCTCGCTGTCCTGGGCACGCTGTAGGGGTACAGGCGTCTGTCACTGTCACTGCTGCGTGCCTGCAGGAGCTGCTCCTGTAAGGCAGGGCCCCCTCAACCCCGAGGACTCACCCCGTCCTCGCGCCAGGTGCCCGGAGATGTCCCCAGCTCCACGCTGCGGAGGATCCCGTCCTGGCGGTCAAAGAGGAGGTCCAGCAGCTCCAGGCTGTCGAGGCTGCCCACCGTGGAAGTCATGGCTGCGAGGTGGCAGGGTCAGGCCCCGTCCCCTTCCCCATGGTTGTCCCTGTGCCTCTCCCTCCATGCCTCCAAGGACACCCCGAAGCATGGGGCAGGCGTGGGGCTGGTGAGAGGGAGCTTGGGGATGCATGTGGGACCAGGGGGAGGTGTATCTACATGCACGTCACATGTGTGAGTGTGCAAACGTAGACGTGTGCAAGGCTGGGTGCGCATGTGCGTAGTCATGCTGACGTGTGCAGGGACGTGACCATGCAATCCACGTGTGCACCCACGCAGACATGGGCGTGAACACGCACACGGGCATGTGTCACAACCTGTATTTGGGCACGTGAGCACACCTGGCCAAGCCCTGTGTGCAAGGCCTGCACACACAGGGACGCGGGGAATGGCAGGGGTCTCCCTCTGCCCCCTTCCAGCAGCTGAAACTCCCAAATCCAGCAGTTTCCCCCCAGAGCTGTGCAGCTGGGGGCTCGCTGGGGGCATCCAGCTGCCCCAGCCCCACCAGGAGGAGTGCCCAGAGCCGAACCCCAGCTCAGCTCCCCTGCCCGGCTCCGTCTGGTGTGCGTGGCCGACGGGAAGAGTGGGTTAATCATTTCGGGTGGCGAGCAGAGGGGAGGAGGCGGCCGCCAGCCGGTCCCGAGGAGGGGACTCAGCCGCCACTGCCACTCACCCCACAGCGGAGACCCCGAGGAAACCAAGCAGTTGGCCAGCTGCCCAGCGAAACCACGGAACCCCCCAAAAGGCCGCTCCTACGGCCAAGCTGCTGGCCAGCTGACCAGCAGAACCAACAGATCGACCAACAAACGGCTCCACGAGCCAACCCGTCGGCCAGCCGGCTGACCGGATCACCCACCCACCGACCGCCCGGCCACTCAGCTCACCCCCCGCCCACCCCACCACCCACCCGGCCTCCCAACCCGCGGAGCGCTGGCTCCAGGGTCCTCCCAGCTGCGGTTGGGGTTGGCCGTCGTTCGCGCGACGCTTGGCCAACCGGTTTGGCACGGGGTGGGGGGGGTCACTGCCCCTGGTTCTCTACCCCCGGTCCTTCCAGCGAGTCCCGCAGGCACCGTGCTGACAGCGGGGCCCTGCCGAGCGCTGGCAACGGGACGTACCTGCGTGAGAACCCAGCCCTAGCGCAGGGCCCACGGATCCGTCCCGGCCTCGCAACCCCCTTGGGCGTAGGACACTGAGCCCAGTCACCTCCTCCTCTGCGCTGCCCTGACCCGAAGTGGCAAAGTTTAAACTCCAACGGCACAGAAATAGCGTCCAAGATTGCAAAATCGCCCCGGCCCTGATTGGGGCCAGCGGTGCGCGATGGCAGGGCCGCCCCGGGAAAGGCCCTCGGCGCTCCGTCACTCATTAGCCAAATGTTTTTGTCCTCCTCGGCCAAGCGGGGCAGGAGGGGCCTGGGCTGATGGGCGAAGTCCGGGCTCTGCAGCTGCCCGTGAACTTTCACCCACTTTGGGGATTAATTTCCCTTTTTATTTCAGGCGAGTGTATCAGCACTAATCACAGTTTAAGGCGTCGAGGGCACCCGGGAAGACGCTGACGTGGACTCTGCCACCTGCCGCTTCCCCAGAGCACACGTTGGTCCCCAGCGGTCCCCGTGCCCAGGGCTGGCCCGGCCGCTGCCCCGTCCCCTCCATGCCTCAGTTTCCCTGGGGACCAAAGGCGTGAAGGCCGGGGCTCAGCAGCCGCCGCATCCGTCCCCCCCGCACCCAGGGCGCGGGAGCAACGTGCCGCCCGCGCC
>VXAV01010903.1:36223-46398 GCA_013399715.1 Alectura lathami
GGGATGGCAAATGGCAGAGAGCGGCTGGGGCCTGCACGGGGTGGGAGCGGGCAGCAGGTGCCGGGGAGCACAGGCCCCGCTTTGTGCTCAGCTGCTGGGTCTGGGGGTGGCGAGGGGCGTGACAGGGCGGGGGGCTGGGGATGCCATGGGAAACCCAAAGCCCTTCTCGTGTTTCGTGGAGAAACCCAAGCTTGGCTTCTTGTGTCGGGAGGGGCTGTCCCTCAGCTGCGCAGGGGTTTGGGCTGAGTGCCTGTGGGAGGGGGCTTTGGTGTTATTCCCTCTGCTTCCCTGCAGTTCCCACAGGCTGTTGGGATTCTCATCCCTGCGCCCTCCTCTCTAACCCATGTGAGCTGTGTCCCTCTACCAGGGGAGCGCGGGACAAAATTCCTCCATCCCCTCGCAGCCCCCTGACTGTTGCCCCTATCCCCTCCTGCAGGGCTAACCTGGTGGACCTCCAGAAGAAGCTCGAGGAGCTGGAGCTGGATGAGCAGCAGAAGAAGCGCCTGGAGGCTTTCCTCACGCAGAAGGCCAAGGTGGGCGAGCTGAAGGATGACGACTTTGAGCGGATCTCCGAGCTGGGGGCCGGCAACGGCGGCGTGGTCACCAAAGTGCAGCACAAACCCTCAGGGCTCGTTATGGCACGGAAGGTGAGGGGGCAGGGGAAGCGGGCAGCGATGCTGGGTGCAACTAACCTGGGGGGCAACCTCCTTGGAAGCCCCTGCACCCACCTGCTGTGGGGCTGGCTCAGTGGGTGTCGTGAACTCGTGGGTTCTCCAGGTGGCATCGCTTGGAGCTGAGCTCTGTGAGCCTTCCGCTGTGGGGTGCAGTTTGGGAGCACTGGGTGTAACCGGGCGGGTTTGAGGCTGGTGGGAGCTCCGTGTTCAGAAGCTGAAGCCGAGCGAGCTGCAGCGTTGGGCAGCTCTGCTGTGTTTCCTGCAGAGCCCAGGGGTTGGCTGCCCTGGAGCTCACAGGCACAGTGGCTTCTTCCTAACCTGCCATGGCATTTGCTGGCCTTGACGGGTTTCCTTCCGCAGCCGTGTTAGCTGACTCTACATGGAGCCCAAGGAACAAGGCGACTGCACTTTCACATGCGTAGTCTTCATGTTTTTGTACTTTCTGTGGCTTCCTTGATATCAGAGCACCTCTTACAACACCTACAAAGCTTGTGAAAGCTCCCGTATGCTGAGTCAGATCTGCATCAAACTTCTGCCTTGTCTTTCTGCTCTGTGCCCCGTGCGATCTCAGCGTACTGCATGGGCTGGCAGTTGCTAACAGGCTGCGCAGCACTCTGCTTGTCCCTTTATCCTTGATGTTGGTTTGCAAAACGGAAAAAAAAAAAGTCTGGGTCAAAGCAGAGCTCATCCTGAAGTTGCTTTTGTTTCTTTCCAGTGCTCACACTTGTTCATATAGTTCCTGTAAGTTTTTTTTTTTTTCTTTCTTGAGGCATTACACCTTGAATATATTTTTTTCTTTCCTGGCAGCTGATTCATTTAGAAATCAAACCAGCCATCAGGAATCAGATTATCCGAGAGCTGCAGGTGCTGCATGAGTGTAATTCCCCATATATTGTGGGTTTCTATGGAGCCTTCTACAGCGATGGAGAGATTTCCATCTGCATGGAGCACATGGTGAGTCCACGTCCCTCTGCAAACTGCTGCTCCCAGTACTGCGTTCCCAGGTGGATCCCCATGGGACTGAAGTGCGGGTGAAGTGGGTCGGCGTGCTGGCACTCATGGCTGGCAGCTCCAGCGGCTCCTCGCTCCGCCTGCACGGCGTGCAGCGAGGCCGCTGAGCTCCTGGTAGGAGCTGCATGCTGCTGCTTGGGCATCTACATGACAGAGGCCGACTTTTTGGAAAGCAGAAGCAGAGGTTTGGGGGTTGGCCAAACGGAAATGTTGTAAACCCACTGCTCTACAGAGCTGCGAAGTGCAGCGTGCATCTTCTGTTGTCGCTGTCAGAAGTGTTGCCACTCCCCTGAATTGGTGCCGACAGCGTCGTCTTTGTGTTCCCACTGAGGGAAAGGAGGCTAAAAGCTATCAGCAAGAAATAGAGCAGATAGGAGGTAGGGTTCAAATCGTTTCCAGTGAGAAGCTTGAGCTCCAATCACCAGAGACCTTTTCTGCTGTCAAGTGGGTGTGCGCGATGCTGGGGTGCTGTTACTGAGCTGGGATGCTGAGTACCACTCGTAGACCGCTTTGTATGGCCAGCTGCTCTGCTTCCCTGGAGCTGGCGTGTTGGTAACTGCAGTGTTTTCTACTTTAGGATGGTGGCTCTCTGGATCAGGTGTTGAAAGAAGCCAAAAGGATCCCTGAGGAAATCTTGGGGAAAGTCAGTATCGCGGTGAGTTGCGGTGGCTCCTCAGGCTTCCAAGCAAATGCTTGCTGGGCACGGTCTGGGGAAGGTGCGTGTGCCGCCCGAGGAACTTTTCTTTACTTCTCCACGTTTGCTTTCCCATCCTGAACTCGGGCAAGAGGCGGTGGTGCAGGAGGTGGGAGCAGGGGAGCAGGTTCCCCAGCACTCTCCGTAGCTCTGTCCCGTGGCACCGCACTGGGTGGCAGCAGCCTGGGAGAAGCTTTCTCAAGAAATAAACCCAAGATTTGTGATTGTCGTGGAGAGGTTGCTTTTTTTGCTCTCTGGCTGAATCTAAACACCTGCCATTGCTCATTCCCATCCGTGGTGATCAGATGCAACCCCTGAAACGTTTAGTTGCTGCAGGGAAGCTTTCATCACGGAGCTGCAGCGTGGCAGCCCTGCAGTTGTGTGCTGCTGAAGGCAAAGCACTTCCTAGCTCTTACCTCATCCTGTCTTTGGTTTCCTCCTAGGTTCTGAGAGGTTTGGCGTATCTGAGAGAGAAGCACCAAATCATGCACAGAGGTGAGAGGAGGAGCCTGAAAAGAGCTGCCCGTGCTGGAGGAGGCCCGTGTTTACCCGGCGCCGCGTTTACGCCCTTCTCTCTCCCTGTTGTCAGATGTGAAGCCTTCCAACATCCTGGTGAACTCTCGAGGAGAGATCAAGCTGTGCGATTTCGGGGTCAGCGGTCAGCTCATTGACTCCATGGCAAACTCTTTTGTGGGAACTCGGTCCTACATGTCTGTAAGTCCCTCTCCAATTTCTGTGTGGGTTTCTACAACTTGGGTTCAGCTGGGCTGCAGGTGGGTGGGGTTAACCACTCGTACAGAACTCATCTGCAGTTTTCCTCTGTTTCCACCCTGCTGGGGCTGCCCTGTCTCTGGGCTCTGCCTGACCACAAGGGCTTATTGCAGACCTGGGCCAAGGGTTGGAGCACAGGGCACGGAGCGTCTGTGCGATAGAAGCAAGCACAGAGATGTGCAGGGGAAGGCATCCACATCCCGTGGATGCTTCCATTGCATTTCAGCAAGTTTTTGTGGGTTCAAAAGCATCTTTCTGTACACAAAGCTTGTCCAAGGAACTGAGTGTGGCGGTGTGGAGGGTGGACTGGTGCTTACACCCTCCCTCCTCTGCTGTGACCATGCCCGCTGGCTGGCAAAGTGGGTGTAAACCACTCCAGTGCAGGTGGGTTTGGTGCAGACTGGTGGAAACCAGAGCCACACTGGAGGGGAGCTGCAAGAAAAGCTCACTGTGCCTCTGAAGGAAAGCTGTCATCCACGTTAACCTGGCTGCAGGATGGGGCGCTTGGGCTGCAGGCGTGGGGGCAGTGACACAGAGCAGTGGATGGCACTGTGCAAACTCTTCTGCCCAGTGCGACTGTGCCCCGTGGTGTGTCCCCAGCTGGGACGGGTCTGAGCTGCTCTTGTGTTTTGGGAACAGTTATTAAAGTGCAGTTATAGTTAGATGGTGTCTATTTAGGAGTAACGTCTCCTCTGCACTGAGCTGTTGGGTTGCACAGCTGACACAAAGCTGCCAGTATAGATGGCTTACGCTGATTTTTCTTTTTTAATTTGTTTTGCCACAGTAGGATTTTCTGCTCCTTGGGTATTAACTGGAATAAGCAGAAAAAATAATTTTTTGGCTAATAAATCGAGATCTCAGCTCACTGAGAAATAGATTCCTGCTGTGCACTCTGGACTTGTGTATAAGCAGCTGCAAGTGCTACTCAGCTGGAGCTGTTGGTTAGATGCACGTGAGTGCTTTGTGTTTGCACGTGACCTTCCCTTTGCGCTTGGAAGCCCCCCAGAGCCTCATCTGCAGCCCCCAGTGCTTCTGGCAGGCTTCAGGAGCCTTGGCTGCTTGGAGGATTCCTTCTCATGCTTCAGGCTTCCATGCAGGCTGCTCCTGAGAGGGCATAACGTGGCTTACAAGAGCCAGCCCTTCTCCTGAAGGAGCGGAGAGCTGGGACGGGGAGGTGGTCAGGACACCTGCGCTGAAGTTAAATGGAGGACAGCCCGACTGCCATCGCTTCGTGGCGTCCTGCCTCACACCACCTCTCTCTGCGCTCTTTCCTTCCAGCCCGAGCGGTTGCAGGGCACCCATTACTCGGTCCAGTCCGACATCTGGAGCATGGGCCTGTCGCTAGTGGAGCTGTCTATCGGAAGGTACCCAATCCCCCCGCCAGACTCCAAGGAACTGGAAGCAATATTTGGCCGTCCTGTGGTGGACGGGGCAGAGGGAGAACCTCACAGCATCTCGCCGCGGGCCAGGCCCCCAGGACGCCCCGTCAGTGGTAGGGGCTGGCGTATGCGTTGGACGCAGCACGCAGGCGTGGGGGCAAGGGGCTGGGTTCTGTTGGCGTGGCTGGGTTAGCAAAAAGTCTCGGAGCAGCGCACCAAAGCACCCTGCGCTGGGGACAGCGAGCCTGTGCCGGGGACAGCGCGGGCTTTGGCGTGGTGACACAGCCCCCTTCGAGGAGATGTTTTGAGGGATGCTCTGCCACTGCCTGTGTTGCTCCTTGGGTTGCCACGAGATCCCCTTCAAGCTAAGGGGAAGCGTTTTGGGAGCGGCTTTTGCTGGGAGCTCTCATGCCAGCACCAAGTGGCCTGGGCCCCGGCACGGCCGTGCTGGGGTGGTGCTTGAAGCCAGCTCCCTCTGAGCCGTTTGTTTGGAAGCAGAAGGCTCTAGAACGGCTGCCAGTCTGCCAAAGCATATGGTCTGGTACTCTCCAAATGCTGCACGCTGAGGAATAAATCTGGACGGCAGGAGTGGTGATAAAGTCTACATTTCAGAATGTTTTGGTTGGTTTCTGGTTATTTTTAACCGTGAGTTTGTTCCCAAGTTGGTGCCCTCTGCCTCTCCCAACAAAAGCCCCACGATGTGGGTTCTGTTAGTGTGAAACAAAGCCCTTTGCTGTCTGAACAGCTTCTCACCAGTGCTTCTTTCATCTTGACCACGCAGGCCATGGAATGGACAGCCGGCCTGCAATGGCCATCTTTGAGCTGCTGGATTATATAGTCAATGAGGTGGGTATTGCTTTGCTGTTGGCTCTGCCAGGCTGCCCTGGGGGGTCAGGGTAGGCTCAAAACTGTTTTCATGATGGAGGCTTTTCAACAGAGCCCCTGTGAGCTGCGCCAAAATCGTATTCCCTGCCGTGGTAGAAGGGGAAGGGAGCAGCAGCAGCTCCCTGGCTGTCAAGGGCAGCTTGAAGGAGCATGGCTTTAGAGCTCAGCCTTATGTTATAGTTCACTCAGGACGTTACTTTTTGACCCATTAAGACATAGTGATGCAGAAAACCCTTTTCCCTCTCTCTGCAGCCACCTCCCAAGCTGCCAAATGGAGTTTTCACGCAAGATTTTCAGGAGTTTGTAAATAAATGGTAAGGATTTCTGCTTGTGGCTGAGCATGGAGGCCTGTACGTGCTCAGCAGGCTGCCTCCCCGCCCAAAATGTTCAGCATAAGGCAGCGCTGTCTGTGCTCTGTCACTAATCTCCCTGCTCTGGCTTGGCTGCAGCACTGTGCTGGGAACTCCTACCTTGGGAAGGGGTGAAATAAAAGCCGTTTATTTGCAGTTATGCTTTGCAGCTTGCCCCGTGACCTTGCAGTCCTTTTTGACTGAGACCCTCTGATACTGGGGGCATGCCTGGGGACACTGCTGCTGTCCCCATTAGAACAGAGAGTGGATGTTACAAAACCACTAATCCCTGCAAATCGTTAGGCCCTCGTTTGCAGAGCATAGTTTGTGCATGCAGTCTAGAAGCAATGGATCTCGTGGCTCTCCCTAGAGCCCATGGAGATGGAGAAAACTCTTCTGAGCCCTGTCTGTGCTGCCAGGCTCCTGGGGAAGGCAGACAGGAGGCCAAGTGGTTTTAGTGAAGCTGGAGACCTCTCCAGCCAGACAAGCAGTTTTGTACAAGAAGTGTCTCAGTGCTGCTTTTGCTCTCTTGTTCTTCTCATTTCAGCTTAATTAAGAATCCAGCAGAACGGGCAGATTTGAAGATGCTGATGGTAAGTGGGGAGAGCAATTTTCCTTCTACAGTGGGTGGCACCAGATCTGCAAGCTGCTGCCCCATCTCTATCCCTTGCTGCCTCACTTGCTCAAAAGGCTGGAAACTCCCCCAGCTGAGCCCGAGAGCCAAATCCAGCCCGGGAGAGGGAGTGACTCACTTGCCTTTGATTCAAAGGCAGTGATGTTATCTAGCCCCTGAGAGCCTGCTGCCCCTCCCCAGCCGAGCCTGGGATGGGAACCTGATGGCTCCAGCACCCCTCTGTGTCCATGGAGGTGCCTGGGACAAGCCTTTGCCTTTCGAGCAGGGTGGAGGAGCCTGGTTTATCCCTGTGCTCCCCACTTATCTTCCCCAGTGTGGTGCTGAGCTGCAGCTGGCTGCTCCCCATTGCCTTTTGTGAAGGAAGCAGCCCACGTCCTTGTGCCCCTGCTCTGTGTCCTTGTTTTGAGGCCACTCTGCTCTGCCTCTGCTCCTCCCTGCCCAGGGGGTGTGCACCAATGGATCAGGATTTGCTCTCCAGGAGCAAACCAGGCCCAGGCTGAACGCAGGAGCTGCAGCTCCGAGCCCGCGCCAGGCCCTGCCCGTTCTCCTTAGCAGTGTTTCACTTTGCTCCTTAAATCTTCTGTGCATCCTGTGCTGCCTGGAGGGACGCACAGCCAGGCGCAGGGTGCACTGACTTGAGAAATCCAGCCATAAGAAACAGCTCTCCAGATCTTCTGTCCCAGCCGAAGAGCAGCCCCAGCTGTGGCACTGGGACCTGTCGGCCTCGCTGGGGTCCAGCCTGTGGGGTATGACCCCCACCCCCCCCGCCCCCCAAAGCCCTGAGAAGGGGCTGGGGGGTGGGTTGTGGTGAGATGCTGAAGCCTGTCACCGCGGGGAGCGCCGGGCCGTGCGCTGACGGGGTGCCGTCCTCACCCCGCTTCGCTTCCCTTGCAGAATCACGCCTTCATCAAGCGCTCTGAGGTGGAGGAGGTGGATTTCGCCGGCTGGCTGTGCAAAACGCTGCGGTTGAACCAGCCCAGCACGCCCACCCGCGCTGCCATGTGACGGCCGAGCCGACCGCCTGGTGTCAGTACATCTGCCTCTGTCACCATTTCCTGTCCTTCAGTACACGACAGAACCGCCCTCCTTCCTCCTCCCCAGCCCCTTCTCGCCTCGCGTCCCGCCGGCAAAGCACCATCACTTGGAAATGTTTATCAGCTGCCCCCCTCCCAGAGCGAACACGGGCTTGGTTTCTGTTGGGCTGGGGGTGTCCCAGGCCTCTGCTCCGGCTCTGGAGCTCCTGACACTTGGGAAATGTGGTGCTGCTTATGTTATTTTTTTTCTCTTTTTTTGGAAACATGTTCACTTGGGTTAAAAAAAACAACAACAACAAACGTGTGTGCACACTGGTGTGCGTGTGTGAGACGGTGGCAAGGGGGTGGGAGAGGGGCTGTGGGGTGGGTGCTTCGCCTGCTCCTGGGCTCCTCAGCTGGGCTGGGGGCATGGGGTGGGGAAATCGGTGCTGCCAGGAAGGGGGGAGAACCCCGGGGTGCATCCAGCCCCGGAGCCGTGGTGGGCACTGTGCCTCGAGGCTGCGGTGTCACTTAGAGCTGAGCTGGGTGCTGAACTCTCCCTTGGCCCAGGCGGCCTATGGGTGGAGGAGATGCATGGTTTATTTTGTTTTTGTTTGGGGGGGGGGGGTTGGTTTGGTTGAGTTCTTAAATGGTTGTTTCACGGCCTGTTCTTGTTGTGCACTGGATGTTCGATGGATTGTCTCTATCTGCTGAGCGCCGAATGGGAAATCCCTCGGAGCCCCTTGGTGAGGCCGGGTGCTGCCGCAGGCAGGCCGGAGCGTGGGGAGACCGGGTGCTCCCCTTCCACCTCACTCAGCCCCTTCCAGCGGAGTCGGTGCCAGCCTCGGGCAGGGTCTGTCCCCAGGGTCCCCTGTGCCTTGGGCAGAGCTGCACAGGAGGCCCCTCCGGCCTGCAGCCTTCCATGCTGGCCTTCCCGGGCCGAGGCTTGGGGCTGCCGGTGGGCCTGCGGGGAGCCGCGGCGGGGCCGGGCCGAACCTGGGCCTCACCGAGGGGGCTGCATCCCCTCCTGCTTTGTCCGGAGGCCTCAGCCCTTTCCAAAGGCCGCCCTGGGCTCGCTGCAGTCCCTCCTCGCCCCGTGCCTGGTCCCTGCGTGCCCCCTCCTGCCCCAGGGATGGTGAGGGCCTCGCTGAGACCCCAGCGCAGCGGCCGCGGCCCTGTTGGTGCCGGGGCTGAGCCGTCACCAAGCGCACGTCCCCTCCTGAGCGGTGGGCCTTATCCTTACGGATTTATCTGGTTTTCCTTTTGCAGTTCACCAAGTGACTGAGGGATGCTCCCCTCCTAGGGCAGACCCGCTCCTCGCTCTGAAGGGAGCGCGTTGCCTTGCTAACCCCACGCTCCTCCCGTCCCTTCCCTCTCCCGGCAGCAGGCTGGGCCAGGCGGTCACTGTTGAATTTTTTTGTGCCTCTGAAGTGCAAGGTGGGAGCTGGACAATTCGCGAGGCATTAGGGTATTTGTGGTTTGTTTCGCTTTGGGTTTGGGTTTTGGAAGGGGAAAGCATATCAAGCATTTTGTTGGAGCGACTTTTTTTTTTAAACTCAATATTTTCATCATGGGAAAAAAATATAATAATAAATGGCACTTTACCTTTGCAGGCCTTTTCTCTTCTGGTTTGTCCTGAGCGGCTTTAACCCCTGTGTGGCCAGGCTCCGGCAGCTCCCCACGCAGCAGGAGATCCCAGTGATCCCGGCACCGGGCCGCTGCGTCCCAGCAGGATGGATGCGGGCTCCGAGGAAGGCACGTTGCCATGAATCCTGCTGTGGGGGTGCTCGTTGCTGTGTGTGTATTGGGTTTACAGTATTAGGGTGAAAAGAAGCAGAGAGAGGTGAGGCTGAGCTCGGCTGGGAGCTGTAGGCTCATCCAGCCTTGACACAACTTAAATCTGTCTGATATTGGGGTACCTAAAAAATTACAGGCTTTTATCAAAGCTTTGTATCCCCAGGACCCCCTCAGGGTCTCTATTGTGGTGGGGCTGGTGGGCACAGGGGTCTTGGGGAAGGGTTTTTGGGCCCCCTCTACGGTTGGGCATGGCCTCTGGCCCCTTTTGCAGGTGGTTTTGGGGTGCCGCCACCCTCGGGAGGGCTTTGGGGGGCTCTGTGGGCTGCCCTGGGCTTTGGTGTCTGCGCGGGGGCACTGTGGGCCTGCCCTGGGCTGCGGCGAGGAAAACGAAAGCAGCAGGTGCTGGTGTGTGGTGGGGGCTGGCATGGGGCACAGCTGGGGGACAAGGGGGGGCCCTGCTGCAGCCCCCAGGTCCCTTCCCCAGTGACACGTGGTGCTTGCTCACGGCTCGTTTTTTCCCAGTGCTGCCTCAGTTTCCCCATGCGTACAATGGGGCTATGGGTCCTGACCCCCCTCCCCCTTAAACACCCCCATGAGTTCCCTGCGCCACCCACATGTGGCCGTGGGGGTGGGCAGTGGGTGCAGAGGTGCAGGTCCTGATGTGAATCCCTTGCTGCCCATCCCCCACCCCTCGAGGAGCTGAGTGTGGTTATTTAAGGAAAAAAAAGGACAGAAATGGGAAAATCCTGATGGGGCTGGTTGCTGCCCTGCAGTGGCGGGGGGGAAGGTTCTCCAGGGCCCAACCAGGGGGGCTGCAGTGGTGTCAACAGCGACTTCTGGCTTTCTCTTTCGTTAGTATAAATATATGAATATAGAATATGTATGTAAAAATTACATACATGTGAAGTATTTTTTCCTTTAGTTTATAATTTTCCATACAATTTTACCTGGCCCAGGTGATGCGGGG
>VXAV01010904.1:5304-25499 GCA_013399715.1 Alectura lathami
AAAAAAAAGTAAAAAAAAAAAAAAAAAAAAAGCCCCACCCAGAAATAAAACCCAGGTGTTGCTAAGAATTATTAGGACTAGGAAAAACAATGGCACATTATTGGGCTGCAGTGGGAAATCTGTAGTTTGCTACTGTCACAGATACCACCTGAAGCTTTGGACCTCGATCTCTTCCCTTTTTGTCATTCTTCCCCAGTCACGTCCCCAGATACCCCAAAAATCGAAACTGTGGCATTGAAGGATCTTCATCCTTGTGGTGATTCTCTGACCAAAAGTGGGAATAGGTTCTACAGTTGGTTTAAACATGCTGGGTGTCCTTAGCCAGACAGGGAGAAGATGAAGGAAGAAGAGAGGTGGACAAAGTAACGAGCAACAAACAGACAAACACAAAAACCTCATTAGTAAATGGTATGGCAGAGTAGTTCACCTAGTCACTGTGTCTCATTCTATAAGAATAATTGACCAAATGAGGGGGTAGTAGGCTCTCTTGTCAAAAAATGCTGTGTAAGACAAAAATTTACTTGAGTCAGAGGGTAGTGGAGACATTCATGAAAGAGGAATATCTTAAGAGTTACTTAATACAGGGAAACAGCATCTAGCTTGTAAAGTTCCTGAGGGAGAAGCATCTTGCCTGTTCTTTTTATTCTTCCTTCAGCAACCATTCAGGGTTGCACAGGAGAATGGGATCCAGGCTCAACAGGATTTTGATCTAGCCTGATGTGGATGCTCCTGCAAAGGTCACATCCAGTGGAAGCTGGTTTGAGCTTCTGTAAATTTGATAACTGTCTGCAAGAAGCATGACTGAAGAAAGAACTCAGGCCAATTTCTATGGAAACAATTAATTTGATTTGCTAAATCAAATAATCTACCATTGTTAAGCTTTACCAAGCGTGGAACCTTGTATACAGAGGTATCTGATGAGGTGAATAAAATTGTGGTGGGGAAGGATTATGAATCTCTTAATCTAGACCACTATCTGGCTACTTCTACATGAAACAAGCTTTTGCAATCATGAGGGTAAAAAATACTATTATGAGTTCTTAGAAATCTTAATTTTGTTTTTATTAAACCATTTGGTATTTCAGTAAAAGCTTCATAAGGATAATAGGTAGGAATGGGTGAAATTCCCTGAAATCAGCTGGCACGTATATTTGCATGAACTATATGCAGAATAATTATTTAAAACCTACTTTTGCTCTAAGAAAAAAATCAGTTAATTTAAGATGGTTTGTTACTGATTTTGGCATGAATAATGCAACGAAAATCACACATCAGATGGTTATGCAGAAGGCACACCTACCCAGCTTGAATAAGCGCAGAATAAGATGCATCAGTAATGAGATTCCTCTGCTGTGCTTATCCTGCAAAACACTCAATTTTTGCTGTGCGGGGCATTTTATTCTTTAAAATCTGTGTTAATCTCTTGTATTGGATGTTGACTGCTGTTGAGAAATCACACAAGTCACTTAGCACTAGTTATTTATTAGTATTATTTGCCATTTCATTATGACTGTTGTTCCTTCAAGAGGGAAATAATTATCTTGCAGAAGAATAGCTTTCTTTTTATAAACAACATTTTGTCTTTCTGACACATCTTCCTCTTTTTAGCTTATTCCTTAGCAAATTCCTTAGCTTACTTCTGTCTTCTCTAATACTATTTGAACAAGTTGTGAATACATTCAGAAAGCTAGTTTGTTTTATTATGACAGCCTATACAGAAATTTCCATTCAATCAGGTGGTATGGTCGGCCTAGGGTCGTGATCATCACCAAAATAATACAACCGCACTTGTGAACTTATTATTTTTCTGTTCAGGGCTCTTTTTGTTGTGCATCCTACCAGGTAGGATGGTAGGCCTATGAATCCATGGGCTGATGGCACCCTGCAATATGAGCCTGCATTCCCCAGCTTCATTTGCTTGGGTCTGCGTGGGCGATGGCTGCACAGTAGCTGCTCTCAGCTGTGCACCAGGGTCTGTGTGCTGGAGGACAAATTCAGTTCATCCCCTGGCTTCCCAGCACACCTGTGGGAAGAGTGTGCAATGTTGGTTTGGATACTCAGAGTAAACTAGGCAGGTACTCCATGTTTGTGCTGTGTCAGGTGTCTGCCAAAGTCACTTGACAAATTTCCTGATAAAACTCACACTGTCCACTAAAAGAAGGAGAAAAGCTGGAGTGAAGTGCTGGGGCTTCTTGGCTTTGTCAGAAAGTGTATTTACACAATGAGGTTATGTGGTGAAAGGGCGGAGAATTGTGGAGGAGGGGTGTGGAGCTGGACTAGGTAGAAGTGAGAAGAATCTGAATCCAAGGGTTGGATTCCAATCTGTGAAATTCAGTTCAAATGTCATTTGTGAAATCTTCACTGAATTGAAACATCAACTGAATCTGGGCTGAGAAGAGAGGAAATCTTACTGCCTCAAATGTCTTCTCTCCCTAGGGCTTTTTTTTAGCTTTTACTTTTATAGTTTTTTTTCCTTAAGATTAATTTTGTAGTGAAAAAGTTCAATGGCTTGAAAAGTTGTTTAACTAGAAATACACTCTGAACATGTAGAAATAAGAAAAAAATAAAAGGCCAGGCTCCCTCATGCAGCTCAAATATGAGCACATAAGTCAAAAAGGTTGTGTAGAAGCATGCCAAAAATGAGAGACTGTTTCCCATGTAGCATGGTTGTGAAGAAGAGAGGAGTGCACTGGCTCAGAGCATACACAGCTTCCCTCTGTTTTGCTTGAACAGAGGTAGGTCTGCACAATCAGGGGCACTGGTCTGGCTTGGCTCCTCGGCCTCGGGAACAGCAACATCTTCACTAATACTGCCAGTGCCAACCCAGAGCTGTGTCCTACCATGGACCATGTGTTGTCGGTGTGTGTGACTGCATCCCACCGGAGCAGCCTCACACCATGGCCTTCTCCTCACCTGTCTGTCCCTTTCCAGAAGATCTGTATTATTTCCCTGCTGTGCTGCTTGGTGTAGTCATCTAACCTCAGCTTTGCCTAAATTGCTGCATTGGTCTACAGATCCTGTTAGAAGATATTGTAGCTAGGGCAAAAGGAATTACAGTAAAACTTGATTCAAAGCTAAAGTAAAAGAATTCAGTTCTTATACTTTTATTAACTGTGGTGGGTGGTAAAATGGATCTCAGCTGGTTACACAAGCATTGCAAGTTATTGTCAGCATCACAGGTACCTCTTTTCCCATTCTGAAGTACAGTACCTATTAAGGTAGAATGGCTTGCATTTGCATACCTACAGGTGTATTTCCCAGTTTCATAGAAGAACTTGAACTGAAAAGCTCTGCACGGGCTTAATCCCAGTCCAGGGGAGGTGGGGAAGCAGCGAACACATTGAATTTCTTCTCTCCTTTTGCCCAGGCATGTATTTGTGTTTTCCTTCATGTAAAAGCAGCATGTTGCTGTCCGCTCTGTCAAACCGGAGAGAAGCTAGCTTTTATTTCCTGGGGAAAGAATCTTTTTGCTGGAAATGTACCCAAGGCATTGGTACCTATGTAAGGAGCTTTTGTTTGCAGAATTACTGTCAGGAAAGCAAATATCTTCAAGCTCCTAGAAACTGTTTGGTCAGGCTTAATTGCATGTAGGCTTTGGCATACAGTGTTTAATGGAACATGTTCCTGTTGTTTATGCATCAGTAGACATGGAGTCTGGATTCCTTACAAGCTGAAGTAAATAGTGGTGAAGAGTGGTGGAAGAAAACTATGAAATGCTGCTCTTTCTACCTTCACCCATGAGAGAATTCTCCAGTTAATTATTTCAGGTTACTTCAGTGCTTGGTACTGTGATTTCTTTGCCAATGTTATATGTTTAATTATGAGGGCTGCCTTCCATTTCAAAACTAGCGTATTAAGATCAGTATTTACCTGTACAATATCCTAGACTCTGCATTTTCATGTAAATGAAGAGAGGGTAGCATCATATCAGTTGTAAGTCCCTTTGCTGTAGGTGATCCAAATGCCACTGCTTCTGTGGTTTGGAATGGCCTTCTGGTCACTCTCCAGCTAGTTTGGGATGGGATACCTGATGAAGATGCCTCTAAGTTTTCATTCTCCATTGCTCAGGCTTCTCTGCCAGGCAACTTGCAAAACAAACAGCAACACTGGGTCAGCCTCCAAATAGTGCACACTTCGGAGAAAGACATGGGTGGTGGTTACTTTTCAATGGTATTACAAAAGGTAGCTGTAAGAGGTTTCCATGTGTTTCCTTCCATTACACACTTGTTAAAGTGTGTAATGCCCTAATCCTTATATAGGGGAAAAAAAAAAAATAGTGGGTGTTTACTAGAAAAAAAAAAAAATTACCTTGTGCTTTCCTAGGTGGTGAGGATATAACAGAAATTTGTTTGTAGCCAGGATCTGAAATGTCTAGTTCTTAGAAATAATTGCTTTTAAGTGATGGTTGACACAGCAAGCTACAGGAGCAGAGATAAGTGTTAAAGTTGGTATCGATGGACATCTTAAAGGCCCTGTAAAAGACAGGGGAGAAAAGTTGGTCCATTAACTAGAGAAATTGCAGCTCATTCTAACATCTCTCAATTAACCTGATTAATTCAGCTGATAACTATTTAGAGTGTTTATGTTGTAGAAGTACTTTTTGGTTTGACTTTGGTAATGACTACAGTAAATCTGTCTCACCACTGGTGGCACTGCCTGGCCAGTCTTCTGTTTGTGGAAGCACTTGCACGAGGCTCAGCTATACCTGTGAGATGCACAATCTGCTGTGCAAACCAAAAGTAGCAAAAATAATCTTTTTTGAAGAAAGCATAATTCCAAAGCAGTTTTTGTCTTTAGATATTGCTCTGAAATGAGGAACACATTAGAGAGCATGTGGGAAAGTATTGGTAAGACACTCAAAATGAGTGCATTTGAGATTTTACACAGTATAAATGAGCACAGAATATATTTAAATATGTGCATTCGTGTATGTTAAAAGCCTTGCTTGCTTCACACAAAGCCTGCTGACTTCCGTGCTCATATCAGCCTTCATCAATGCCAAAATTCCAATGTCACTGCTTAAAAAGAGAAGGGATTAGGGAGTGTTCTTGACAGGAATTTTCCTCTCTTTGTAGAGAATGATACCCTCGTCTTCAATCCATTGCTCTTTTTCTGCTAGCTTTTATTTGTAAAACATTGCCTGGCTCTTGTTGGTAACTGTTATACAAAAAAAGTTCAAATGAATTCACCTGTGTACCTGTCCTGTGTCTGTTACAGTGTTTTGTGGTGTGTTTTTTTTCCCCTCCTCTTAAGAGGCTTAAGTAACTATGTAACTTTTAATAATTGTTCATATAATTACATACTTGACATTCTGTTCAGAGTTCCTTCAACAGTTCTGGATTTCTTCCCCAGTGAAAGCTTCCATGGATTCTTTCCTACCTGCAAAAAATGTGAGGTGCATACTTCTACATGCACTCAATGTGCTGTTGTCCTAGTGAAGTGTGGTAGAGGACTTAACATTCATCATCTTTCTTTTGACTGAGCAATAAATATCTGACTACTGAAGTGGTTCTGAATCAGTATCTTCCAATAAATTAGCATCCAACAGATGGCTGGCTTGTTGTAGCATGAGCTGTTTTTGATGGAACTGATTTATGCTCTTAAAAATGAGGCTTGCATAACTTACACTGCAGCATAAGCTGTTTTTGAATATATTAGAAAACTTGTACGCTGTACTGCTCTGCCATAAACATATTGCCTTGTTGATGATAACTGTTGCATCTTTGTACCTTCACTTGGTTTAAAAAAAAAAATACTGAATAAACTTTAAGAAACAGACTTCAGCAGATTAATTGGATCACAAATAGCATCTGTGCTGGCATGTGGAGAGGACAACATGTAAAGAGCACTCTAGCCATGCTTTTCATGGCTGCCTTCTCCACCGACGTATTGCTATGGAGAAAGAAAGGGAACATATATTGCAAAAGCATGTAGAGTAGGTTTTTATTGCTAGCCAGTGTTGTGTAGATAATGTGGGTTTTCCACGTGGCAACCTTTGGCTTTGTCACCGTATTTGCTTCTCTCTCACATGTACTATCTCTGGGTCAGAGGTCATTTCTCCAGTACCTAATGGTGGTTGTCTCCCAGTCAAGAAGCACTTCAGTTCTGCTGCAGTTTGACAACCTGCTCCTAAACCATCAGCAGAGACTTATTTATTCTCCTCATCTGGGGATGATACTGGTTATTCCTCCATTGCATTCAGCTAACTGCTTTTTGTAGTCCTGTTGGTTTGGAGGTGAAAAGAGAGAGAGACCTTGGAAGTTATTTTGAGTCTTACTGTTCCAAAGTGCGCCCTGGTGATGAGACCTCCGAGATGGCTTCCTTGTGTGACTCTTCTCTAATCATAGCGTGTTTCAGGTAGGCCAGCAACTCTAGAATTAAGTGTAATCAAGAGGAGAAACATGCAAAGGTAGTCCAGTAGAGCTAATTGTATTTCTCATTCTCTATGTGACAGCTCTCAATGGGGAATGATAAGGCCTTGGCTTTTTGTTGGATTGGAAAATGGTGAATGAAGTAACAGCAGTGTTGCTGTTGGGAATTCTAAATTCAAAGAGGATTTAAACTTGAGATTGAAAGGGCTGCTTTCTCAGACACTTCCAAGGTCTGGATTTAGCAGTTGCTGTGCAATGTTCACTAGGAAGCTGAGCCTTCTTATAGCTCACTGTTGCCATTGACATGCTTTGCAGTTCAATCATTAGTTTGATATAATTGCTGCAATGATTAAATGCAATAATGATTGCAATTCATAGCTTATACAGAGACCCTTAATCTGCAGAAGCCATGGATCCCTAGATGAGAATCTCCAGGTTTCTGTTAATCTGATCTGGATCAAAATAACTGCCCAGTTGTTGCATGGGAATTATGAGGATTTTTGGGTGAAGGATTTGTAGAATAACCTCTTCTAGAGCCTAAGGGTTGTTTTCATTATCCAGGCTCTGCAGTTTGAGTGACTTCTGGGAAGGATAGCTTACAACCACCCTGTGTGTTTTAAGGAGCCTACTTCTGGCCAGACGGTTGGTGAAATGCTGCAGATGGTGAACTGCAGTTTCCAAGAGCTAGTGTATATAGGATCTCCTTTCCCATGAGAAGGAAGACTCCTAATTTAGCAGTTAGTCATGCAGTCATTAAAAACGTTGGGAATATTGCCATGGCCTCACTTGGAGCAGAATTGGATCTTTTTGTTCCACTCCTTCCCTACCACCAGATTGAGTTGTAATAGCTTGTTGGAGCATTTTGGTGGTGTCTTAATTGGTGTATTAAGCTTTTTTCCTCAGTCATCAGTTTCATGGTACAAATTACATACTTCATGAGTACCAGTGAAAGAGATGGTGTGAGATCATCTACAGTTCTGGGGCTGGGATTGTTTTCCCATATCATTAATTCTGTTAAAGTTTTTATATTCAACCTCCCCTAACTTTACTCCAGAAACTCCAGCACATTTGGTTTCGGTAGGCTGGGATGCTCAGAATATTGTTTGATTTAAATTCTCCAGCCTCAGAGGTATATGCTCAGACTAGCTTTTTTTGCTGCCCCCTTTTTGCCTCCCACACAGACCTTCTAACATTCTGGCAAAGAAAGTATTTGGACTTTTACCCATTCTCTCACTTTGTAGCAAAGAAGCATTCATTTTTCCAGCATTAAAAATTTGGCCAGAAAACCTGACCCAAGAAGCCTAATGTTTTGAGCAAATGTTTAAAAATATCCTCTATCTGACTTGGCTGCTTAAAGTAGCTTTAAAGCACTGTTGTCCACTGGTGTGGACAGATTCTTTTTCCTACAAAAATCAAATACTTGTCCAGTGATATTGATAGCAACAACTGGAATTCAGTCATTTCATTTGTTACAGAAATAAATCTGAAGCCATAAGGAACCTAAATAAAGAATAACTAACATCCCTGCAATGGAGCTACTTAAGGATATGTTGCAGGAATTGAGGACAAGAGGTGAGAATTATAGCAAATACGGGGAAAAAAGTGTCTGCGCATCTTGTATCCCGTTTGCTCACTGAAACAAGAATGTACTTTTGCCAAAAGTAGTGTGCTTTGTGAAACTCACCTGATTTTTTTTAATCTTGTTTCTGTTTCAAATTGTGTTGCTGTATGATGGCTTCTGAAAACATTCTCTTCCAGCCTTCTTTCTGATAAGGTTGAATAAATTAGCATTTCACTCTGCATTAATTGAAGTGTTCTTTCCTGGCTCTGAATCCATCTTCCCAAATGAAGACGAATCAAGAAAAGGTAGGAAACGAAGACTGATTGTATTTCTGTGATCTAGGTTCCTTGCTTCTTTGGGCACACATGCTTCAAGTCAAGTTCATTGGGAATTGGCTTTGACGCTGGGTTCAGTCTGTGCCATGTTTTTGCACTCTGTGATGAGTGATATTGTAGTCTCGGTTGCTAGGGTAACTCAAAGAAACATAAAATCAGGAAAAATCTCCAAAAGGAAGCATTATAATTTAGTCAGTGCTTCTTATGTGGTTGAGAGATAATTTGCCAAAATACTCAACAGAACCCAGTAGTCTTTCACAATTTTTATTCCAAATGTAGACAGTAAACTAAATGATGCACTCATGCAGTAGTGATTTATTTGTACTTAAGGACAAATTCCAACATGGCTTTAACTTGTTTCCAAAATCTTTATCATGGAATAAATTGCAATTACCTTGTGCCTCCATCTTGTCATCTTCAGTCTTTCCATCTCTACAAATAAATCTGAATTCTTTCCAAAATCCCAGCTCTAGGATATTTTCCCAAAAGCTATGTTTTTAATCATCCCTCTTTAAAATGTGGAAGTATTTGTTCTTTAACAGTGTGACAAAATCTGAAAATAAAAAGAGGGGCTGGAGCTGATGCTACCTTGGTTCTCATTTCAAATGTTCTCCTCAGACAGCATTAAGGGATCAGCAGTATTAGTGTCAATATTCAGATAGTTCAGGCTAGTGGATACGCCATCAGCTTCGATTTTTGCAGTCTTAGTTATTTTGTGATGCAAAGGAATGGGGAAGTCCAGACTTCATAGCTGGGTTGGCTGCCTCTTTTTACCTAGCAGCTGGCAAAAGGCATGCCCTTTCCTGTGTAACTTAACCAAAACATGATACAGGCAGCCAAAATAAGACAACCTGTCTGTGGATCTGAACACAGAATTTATCCAGAGATTCTTCAGGGAATACTTCTTTTGAATGTTAAGTAAATTTTGTTCTCCTGTAAAGTAGTTTTCCCAGCATTATACTTAAATCCATGTAGAGGGAAAAATCAGCCATCAGAAATCTGTGCAAGTTACTCTCAGGTCCTGCATTTTCCATGTGGACTACAGTCTGAGCAGCTGCATTTTGGGGTACATTTGCCAGTTTTGTCACAGGAAGATGAATTCATCTTTGTGTGCCTACCTGTTGTTATGCTCCCCTGCAGAGGTGGTGACTGGGTGACTGGAACAGGGTAAGTCTGGGCTGTTTCCCATTCACGGACCACAGACGGGGCATCTGTAGTTTTTGCTCTTGACTGTTAGTGAGTCACCTCTATGCACTGAATTGTTTTTTGCGTATGCAGTAGAACAACAGCAACCAAGAAAATACCTGCTTGCACTGGTGAAACTCAATATAAGCACAGCAGTACTTGGTGTAAGCTACTGCCAGTTATCCTTTTTTTTTTTTATTAGCTGATGTGTTCTTTGCCAGATATCAGGTATAAACTATGTAGTATACACATGAGGTGTTCAGACTTTTTTTAGTACGCTCCTAGAAATGAGATAAACCTCCTGAAGTTCCTATTGACTGTTATAAACTGTGATAAACTGTTGTGCTTACACACAAGGAATTTGTACGTCACTACATGTTTGCTTGACACAAAACCAAAGGAATTACGTTACCAAATCTTTCTCTGAGCCTGTAGCTAGGCAGGAGATTGAAGGGAGAGTTGGTTTTTTTTTTTTTTTGTCCTATCTGACTATATAGGCTATAAAAAATCTGTCTCTCTGAGTAAGCAAAGATACATAACCTGCCAAATCCTAGCTGTTCCTCAGGGACCACCACTGAATGCTTCTTCCTATTAATTCTGGGGCTGAGAGTGAGAGAGTGCACAGAGACAGTTGCTATGGAGTAGCTAGTACATGGAAAATGTGTACCCATCTTACCTTGCAGTAAGTTGTTTATCCATACCCTCAGTGGGTGCAGAGGTGTCTGAGTGGTACTCGGAGGGAGTAAGTGAGTCAGTGTTGAGGGCTGTTTTGCAAAATTACCTCTAGTGTCCCTCTGTGGAAGAGAGGATTTAAGAGCGAGAGTAAAAAAGGACAATCGTTTTGGAAATAGTTAACGGCAAAGAGGCATCAGGCAGTAGAGAAGGTGATTATTGGTATTGTCTTGGAAAAAAAATACTGTGTGTTGCCATGGTTGCTGCAGTTCAGCTAAAGCAAATAATATGCTTTATGAGAACTTTTAAAATAACTTGCTGTTGTACTAATTCTGTGCTAGTTAACAGCTGTATGTTTGTGTATTCTTGTGTATATTTCTAAAACCTTCCAGGATTCCACTGAATTGTCTGTTTTGATACTTGCTATTCTGTGAGACCCCACATATACACCAACTATTCCTTTTGGAAAGAGCGCTAACACAAGTGTCAGTTCCCATATGGATTTTCTATTCAAATTAATCGGTTCAGATTAATCCGTAGCTGGTAGAGGAGAATGAAGGGAAAGATCTTCAAAACTGAATGCAAGAGAAGTTAATGTAAATAAACCATGCAAATAGGGACAAGTCAACAAAACCACACTAATTATAGAGGTTTTAACGTTCTTTAATATACCTCAAAATTTAACCAAGGAGCTGCAGGATCCTTCGTCTCCTCTTTCTCTGGAAGTGTTACTGCAGTGATGCTGCTCCCTCCCTCTCCCACTGCCAGCCCCTGACCTGAGGAGCACTCAGGTTATCACCCAGGCTCCTCCACACAGCCTTGTTCCTGTGCCACTTTCTTGTGGGTTTGTTTTCCTTGGTTTGTTTTGGGTTTATTTGACAGGTGTCATCGGCCCTGCAATATCCTGAATATTAGTTTTCTCCTGGGGGTAGCCTGTGGCTTAGACTGAACTATGAGGAAGCTGGCAGAGGTGGACCACCCAGGGAGGGGCTGGCAAAGAGTGCGAGGAAATGGATAAAATGAGTGTCCTGTAACTTGCCAGGGCTGATGCACATTTGTAGAAGTGCCTGTTTTTGTTTTGATAAGAAGTTTAAGAATAGCGTGGAGGCAGAATGGGTGAGATCAGCAAGGAAGCGCTGTGCTCGGAGGCAGTGTGATGGGCCGGGCTCTGAGGCGACGGACCGTGCTGTGTTCCCACGGAGGGTGTTGGCCTGCCCAATTCCCTTGCTGCCCTTCCCCTCTCGGGCATCCCCCTCGCCCCCACCCCTCGGCCCTTTCATTAGCAGGCGAGGGTGTGGGGTGGGGACACGCTGCTGGGTCACCAGGCCACACGGAGCTCCCTGCTGCGTGCCGGTGGTTTTGTAGGGGCATGGAGAAACGCTTGCTGCCGTCATTTTACACCTGACACTGTATACGGTTACAATGTAAGTGGCACGGGGGTGCGGTGGCTACGTTGCTATGGAAAATACATGTGCTTTTTGTATTTATAGAGCAGTCAAGTAGGAAGGTGCGTTTTCCAAAGCTGTTCTCAAGCGCTTCTGCAATAACCAGACCATTTTGCTTCCAGCAATCTCAGCAGCGAGCTGTGGCTCTCAGGGTCGAATATCAGTTTGCTGAGAATCCAAGCGCTGGCTGAAGGAATGTCCTCGTGTCTCTGTGCCCATGCCGCAGTCCTGCCATCCATTGAAGCCTTTCTATTCTGAGCAGCATGTGGGAATCCAGTGAAATCCGATAACAGCAATATTAATAGCAATTGAGTAGGTGTCCAAAGAGGTTAAAATTTAGCACAAGCCCACTGCTAGTTGGACAGACGGTGCTGGTCTCCTGCACAACGTACCTCGGTGGGGGCGGAGAATCCTTCGAACCCTCCAGCGTCCTCCTCAGACGCGTAAGTGAAGGTGCTGGTGTCGGGCTGGAGTGCCTGGAGCTCAGCGAAGAGCTCAGCAGCAGGCTTGGGCTGTTCCTGGGCTGGGGCAGGGCTTTGCCAAGTTCTTCAGAGGGCATCTGGGTGGTGGAGCCTCTGCCTTGGAGGATGAAAGGTCAGAAGGAGAACGCTGATATTTCTGTTGACACAGAAATCTGTTTTGCTTGTGAAGTTAGTAAGATATGTAGCACGGAGGAAGGGTTGGGAAACAAATAGCTTTGGCAGCTGTTAAGGTTTCTGGGGTATTCGTCACCAAGGGAAGGGTTTGGCACTGGGCATGGTGCATTTGTCACTGGCACATTCCTTTCTATCAGTGGGAGTGCCTCTGTCCCTTCTTCCTCCCCGTAAATGGATGCAGAGCTTTCTTATCTCTCATGACCCATTACTACTTCTCAGCAGATAACTCATTTAGGGGAAGAGGAGTCTCTGATCTAGCTAGACTGTTTAATTCCTAAATCAATATCTGCTTTTCTAGTATGTTTCTGCACTAGAAAGAGATCCTCAGAAAGCCATGCTTTCTTAAAGGGATGCTGTAAAGTCATCTTCCAGAATTTTACTGACATCTTGTATCTTGGTTTTGGTCTTGAGCCCCACGTTGGTGTTCTCCCTGGAAAGTAATGAAGTCAAGCATGGAAGTAATCTGCTGCCATCAATTAATAGTTTCTGGATTTTAATATGTATTATGATGTCAGGGAACCAAACCAAATAAGGTGCTAGGAAAATGAAATCCTAACTATTGGGTATAGTTATTTAAAGCTTTGAAATAAGTCAACCTAAATATAAAATACACTTTTGTACTGTAAGGAGACACTGAAGGGATATGTATGCAAGTGTTAGCATTTCCAGTGGATATATTTCATAACTGTTAAAACCTAGTTGATTTCTTAAAGCATTTTGGTCTGCTTACTACTGTAAATTGTATTACTGTATTGTACAAGTTTTTATTTTTAAAAATACCTCAAAGTATGTTAAAATAATAGAAAGTTGTCTTCATGCCTCAAACTGAAGTGTCAGCAGAGGAACAGGAAGCAGGGTGAGCCTCTGGCTGGGTTTTCATCACCAGGGTCCCTCAGGATGTTGGTGTGGGGAGCTCCTCCTGCACCAGGCTCCCCCTCTTGGTTCCTGCATGGTGATGTGCTGGCTCTGCAGCTGTACTGACGTGGCCGCTTGTGCGAGCGTGCTGTAAAACAGATGAGTGAATTAATTTGGGCATTAAAAACACGTATTAGAAAAACCCAAACAGAGAAACTGGCTCAGCCCTTTGGACCTGAATCACAGCGTGATTCAGTTGTGTTGGCATAACCACAGGGCAGCAAACAGGCAGCTGGAAGGGAAAGGGAGACCAGGAAATCCTCAAGGCAGAGCTGCTGCCAAAGCCTTTGTATTGTCAGGCAGGGGCCTTAGTGACTAATTTTGCTATTTAACCTTGGGCAAACAGTGGAGCTGGGAATGAATGCCTTGAGCTGCAGCTCTGGTCTGCTCTGGTCTGCTGTGCCCCTTTCTTTTATTATAGAGTGGTCCTCATTAGAGAAACATTCATCCCTGAGCACTGACTGGATGTAAACTATGTTTGTGAATGTGCAGTTTGTTCAAATGTAGCTAAGGTATTTGGTATCTGAGTGCCGTCTGCTAACAAGTGAGAGCTATTTTTGTCCCATTTGTCTTTCCTTTCTGTTTGCTGAACGATTGACGTAGATCAGATGATTTACACAGAAGGTATTACTTCTCCATGGGTGTTTATTTCACATCTTTTGTAGCAGTGTTCAACCTAGAATTGTTTGGTTATGCTTCATAATTATTACAATACCCCCCACACATAGTTATCTCCTGGCCTTTAGATTTTTGCGCTACATTTGATACGTATTTTCCAGGACGGCTAATCTCGAAGTTGTACATAAACTTTTATTGAAACTACTACCAATAATTAAGATCTACATTTCTCGTAGGTTTTGAATTTGAGAAATCTGTGCTAGTTGGGGTTTGGCATTGAGGTTAGGTTAGGTAACACAGAGGATCAGAATTGCTTTTCTTTAAACTTCAGAATAAATGTTGAGACTTTGGCGGGAGCATATGCAGTAAATTTTTCTGTAAAATCTTGACTGTTCTGTTTAGCAGCTTCTCTTGCTTAGTTTAGACATTTTTAGTGAAGTTGCATTGTAAGCGAAATGAGATACAAAAACCTTTGGGAAGACAGAGAGGGTAACGTTAGAAATTTCATGGAATGATTTAGTAAGCAGTGTGGTATTGTCATTTGGACAGCAACACACTTCTTTCAGCAGATTGTTCTTAAGATGCGGCTTTGACTGTACCTTCCTGAGCAAAGCAGAAGCCTTATGTTACAGCACAGTTGCATTAATTTATTCATGCCAGAAATTAGGTTACACAGAGGAATATTTTCATAAAGGCTATAGTTTGCATCAGCCATTATCATCATTTTGAATGAAAACATCAAAAAGCAAATACCTGTCAAAATTGTCCGATGTAGGACTGGTGTTTATTTGCATTGAAGATATTTCAGCAATTTGGTTCCCTCTTGTGTTGCTAGAACAGCTTTCACATGACAGATGTCGGTATAACCAGTGCTGTGTTTGTATTTTGCTATAGACTTATGTTCAAAATAAACTTATAATTATCCAGGAGCGTTTAAAAAGCTTAAAAGTTGCATTGCTGAAGTTCTTGTATTCCATTTCCTAACCTATTTCCTCAGTTTCTCATACTGTATTTGATGGCTTTGGGCACATTTTTAGAGCCAGACAGCAGTATGTGTGAGAAGGGGAGCAGAGGTGAGAGCAGGAGCTCGCTGTTGGGTTGTGAAAGAGGGTAGGTTACTGCCTCCTCAAAGCAGCAAAAAACTTGCTATGTTGCAGAAAAGTATGCTGCTAGTTATGACTTCTTCTAGCTTGATGTTGCTGATATGACCCATAGTTCAAACCTATACATCAGACCATACATAGTACTGCATAGTATGTATGCTTGCTGATAGCAGTTTATGAAGGAGAAACTCTGTTTAGTATAACTGTTTCACATTGTATTTTCACAACATTCTAACAACATGCTATTTTAAATGCAATATGGGGGGGGGTAGCTAGGCAATGGCTTGTGCATGCATAGCTCAGATGTGGTTTGTGAGCTTGGCCAGGATGTAGGTGTAAGAAGCTCTTATCTCACTCAAAGAAGGCAAGTGGATCCAAACTGCATCTTCTGTAAGTTCCACAGAGGAGAAGCAAGTGTGAAGTCTGTAGGTGACAGCTGATTTTTTTTTTTTTAAAGGCATTCTGGGAAGGTAACAGCATTGTCTTCATTTGAATTTTTTTTTTTTTGCAAAAATAACTACTACATTTTTGATTTGCACAGATTCTAGGACTATATATTAATAATCCAGAATCCCTCTGTTTTCCTTTATGTAAGGGCTATTGAAGAATTAATGTATGCCTATATAAAGGAGGAACTGATGGCTCTAGGTGAGCAGGGATTTTCTTGATTTGTTTGTTCTTAGGCTTGAACTACATCTATCATGCCAAGTTGCTTAAAAGGTTCAGAG
This sequence comes from Alectura lathami, assembly GCA_013399715.1. NCBI lineage: Eukaryota > Metazoa > Chordata > Aves > Galliformes > Megapodiidae > Alectura > Alectura lathami. Next base: position 20,894 of record VXAV01010904.1, read on the forward strand.
GCTAACATGCATAGCTCAAAGAAAGAGAGTAGTAACACAAGTAAATCACAAATCTGGAAAAGCTTTACTAAGTGTAAACAACGTGACATCTTGCTTCTGTTGTTAGCCTAGCAAACATGTGAATGGAGCATTGTCTCCCATTCATATGTGTGAAATATTTCTCTGCCTGTGTTTTGGGCTCAGCTGTGTTTGCTAGTTTGTGAATGTTATAGACGAAGTATGCAGGTCTCCAGTGTTCATGGTTATTCAAGTAATGATGATGCATAAAAATAAAAGCAATTGAATGTTCTTCCTGTTGCAAATGAGTGACCTAAATGATCCCAGAAAACTCATGAAGAGCAGAAGTGAGCACCGTGTTCGTTTATGGAGCTTCATTCTGAGAGCTGGTGTGACAAGCAGCCTCTGGGTACAGCGTATGGCTGCATAAAGGCAGAATTTTTCACTGCTAAAGTTTGGAAGCAAACTTTTAAGGCATCCTTAGCAAGGGCACACATGGCCTCTGCTTTTATAATTGCAAATAATGAAGAAAATTCTGCCCTAATGACCTGAAACCATGAGGCTAAACAGTGTTAACCTTTAAAATGTTCTCCACCAGGTACAGAAGGTGTAATGCTGATGCACAGCAACACAAGAACAATTTTCCATCCTCTGCTTGGTAACCAACCAGTCTCTAGGCAGCACATTAGGTGACAGCCATAGCATGTAGCATGTACATCCAAAAAAAAAAAAACCCATGCACTGATGAAAAAGTAGAAAAATTTCTCCAATATCATGCCCAGTAAAAACAAAACACAACAGCAGTGTGTTTCAGAAGGGGGTTTAAAATATATATGTGAATACATGAGAAATAGGTTGCTCACTGCAAAAGCAAGCACCTTTGCAGTGGGGTGTTGAGGAAGTGGCAGGCAGGCACAGTGCATCTCATGACTGTGCTCTTGGCTGCCTGATTTCTTCATGATATAGCAGATGAGCATGGTGATCCCAACTGCACCGAGTAGGAACAAACTCTCCTTAGGCTAGGAGGAAGGAGGAGGGGGAGTCTGTGTGCGGGCTGTGTCACGTTGCATTGAGTATCGTGTTTCTGTGAAGAGTGCTGTCCATGTAGACCAGGCCCGGTCCTGATTTTGCTTCCTCAAAACTGTCCACTGCACGGTTTATTTTACATTTTCCTTGTAACCTTTGACTAACTCGTTCTTAAACAGCCAGAAGTAGGATATGTGACCTAATGGGTCTGATCTGGGACTTTGTGTAGGTCTTTCTGCCACCATATATGAATTCCACACCTTTTTGTTTGAATCTCCTCACCCTAACTACTAATGTCAGTGCTTGTGTTAATTTACTTATTGAGAACTGTCTTACACCAAAGCAAATGAAAACCCTCTTTCCAACCTTGCAACAACTCTTTGGATGTCCTAGTTTCTTTCATCTGACAAGTTCTCTTTAGGCTGAAGTGTTCTGTGGAGCAAGTTTTTGAAAAATACAATAAAATGAGAAGGGAAGTAACAATTGAATTTGCTTTCACATGGAACTGAAACTCTTCCTAGATAATAAAAACTGTATTGCCCAAAGTCATTAGCTTGTTTTCCACTTCCTTGTTGTTGGTAACTAAAAACCTAAGCTAATTAAAAAAGCCTAGAGCCTTTCTGAATTCCTCTCAAATCAGAATCTGTAATGGTTTCTTGTTTTATCCGTAATGACTGAAATGGTGTAGAGTTATGCCTGAGAATTCAAAGCACATTGCTTTATTTCTTTTGGAAGAGTCATAGTTTCATGCTTTGTACTAGATGCTAATTGGACTTCAAACCTTTCAAATTTTGAATAGCAATTAAATTTAATAAGTCAGATTTTAAAACTTTGTTTTGTTTTTCTTCATTCCCTGCACTCCTTCAGACCAGAGGAGACCAACAGAAGAGTGAAAAACGTAAGACACTTACTTCAATGTTTTCTGAAACTATTTCTTACTAGAATTAATTATCTGTTTAAAATATTTCTGTCTATGGCACTATTGTGCTTGCTTTATTCTTCAGCTGTTCATTCAAATAAGTGCCATGTTATGATGATCTCTATGGATGTTACCTTTCCAAATAAATGTAATAACTAGAAACAGCACTTATATCTGATTAATTGTTATGATGCATAAAATACAGCTCTTTAATTGGTTTTAAAGGAGATTCTAGCTAATACTGTAGACAAGTTTTTTGTATCTCACTGTGGGAAATATCTCTTTGCAGCACAGAGAGGTGCTTTAATACTGGTGTATGGTTTGAGAGGGAAGTAGCTAACCTTGTGTTTTGATTTTTTTTTTTTTTGTTTCATGTTCCTAGGTTTTGATTACTCTATACTGGCTTGGGAGAAAAGCACAAAGTAACCCTCATTATAATGGTCCATATCTCAATCTTAAAGCATTTGAAAAGTTGTTAGGGCAAGCATTGACTAAGGTAAGGAATCCACAAGGAGTAGTAAATAAATAGCCTTAATTTCATACCTTGCCATACATTGCAGCATCAACTCTAAAGAATCTCCTGGGGAGGTTAACTTTAGTCTTAATCTGGGGGACACTGTCACATGTTTTGTTTTTGTTTGTTTTGGTTGCTGTCAAGGGCCTTGTGAAAATTATTTTTAGCTTACACTGCTTCTTCTGCTACCAATATAGTCAAGAAATTCTGAGCCCATCTGCTGTGATCGGCTAGTATATTGGGAAGGAGCCCTGTCTTGATTCTATTTGGCTGAAGTGAGAGAAATGTTAGAACTTGTGTTGCGTCTTCTATCCGAGCTTTAGTATTTTTCTCTTTCAGGGATGCACAATAGTGTTTGTTAAAGCTTGTTTGTATTTTTAAAATTTTTGAGGAAAAACTGACCTGTAGCATTCTGCCTTCAACTACTACAAAAGACCTTTCAAAATTTACTCCCATAGGCACTTGAAGAGTCCAGCCACCTAAACAGAAGTGGCCGGGATAGTGGTTACGGTGATATTTGGTACGTGGACCGGGGAGAGTCCTTTCCATCTTCAGCTAGCCATAAAAGAGACGATTCCTTTGATAGCTTGGACTCTCTTGGTTCAAGATCCTCCACAAGCTTATCATCAGACATAACCTTGAAAGGTGGCAGTGAAGGTATGTTTTCCTCTTTTAAATCTTTTGTTAACATATGTCATGTGAGAGTGGGGAAAGACAATGTATGGACCAAGCACTCTGGGTGCCCAGTATTTAAAGCGGCTTGAAAGGCAACTCTAGTTCTGCAACTGCCACGGTTGTGTTTTGCTTAAGCAAATATTGACCTTTATCAGTTGGCAGAAACAAAACAATGCCCACAGGAATTTCACTAGGAAGAGCTGTTGGAAGTCATGCCCTCTCTGCCACATTAGGACATGTGTCCACATGGGGAATTTTTCTACAGTTAAGGGAGAGCAATTGCAAAAATTCGGATCCTACTGGGATCACCTAAAACTGCAACAGTTGCAAAAGTTTCTTGCCTTGTTCCTAGTATGGATGTATCAAACCTCTACATTTTCACTTAGTTTGTGAGTATTCAGAGTAAATAGGGTTCTTCCCACTATGTTAAAAACTGTATAGTAGTTCTTACTGATACTTTTCTTTCCATGACAAATTAACAAGAAGAAGGTCTGTGACGTTAGACCCTGTACTTTAATCTGTGTTTTAACTCCTAGTTTTAAAATGCAATATGAACTTGTAGTTGAACAAAGTCTAACAAAAAAAGAGCTTTTGAATTTTGTCCCATATGAGTAACATAAAACTGTTGTACCAGGCACATCACATGGACCATAGCCATGCTACATGTGTGACATGGACCTAAGGCTTAGGTCCTTAGGTTAATCTGCTGAGATGAGCATATTTTTATACTGTTTCATTGTAGCTTGGTTTTGTTAGTAAATGAGTTGCAAATGTGTTTTTAATTAAAACTTCTCTGTTTTTCTACTTCAGTTTAGAGGTTGGCACTTTGTTTCCTGCAGGCAGCAGTGATAGTGAAAGAATGGAATGAATGTAGCATGAGCATGCAAACCAAATTCAGCTTAATGGACCTTACCATAGCCTCGAAACAAATTTCTAAAAATACCTCTCCTACTGTCCTATCAGTAGCTCGGCAACTTTGCAGTGGAAACATCTTGAACATGGAATTAAACTTGTTTTAGGATATTTCAATATAACTTCTAGCTAGAAACTGGTATCTGGAGAGTAAAATTTGTGCCTTCCCTTTTCTCCCCTTTCTTCTAAGGTTGTGATAGTGACACAGACTCAGAACTGCCTTTCAGGATGCGTGACTCCCATAAAGATGATAGATCCTACCGAAGGATTTCAGTAATTGAACCGAAACCTGCTACTGACTTCAATCGCTTCTTACCTAACAAAAACAAGCAACCAACTTACATACCAGCACCCTTAAGGAAGAAAAGAACAGAGAAGAATGAGGACAACAGGAGGAGCTGGGCAAGTCCTGTCTATGCAGAGTCGGATGGAACATTTTCAAGGTACTGGTGTGTGTGGTCTTCATAAAGCAGAATTTGATTTGTTTTTAACAGATGTTTTCTTTATTAGTTTATGAAAACCTGCTGTTGCTACAATTGAAAGTATTCTGTATCTTAAGGGGG
>VXAV01010904.1:27584-44967 GCA_013399715.1 Alectura lathami
TTGTATTAGTTTTCGAATTTTTTGGGCCTGTTCACCAACAGGATATATTTTTTTTTTTTTTTTTTTATTTTCTGAGAAGATAATGGAAATACCTATTTTCATTACAACTGTTGCACTGTTGACACTATGCATTTTACTTAATGCATATGCTTTTTTCTTTCCTTCTGCTTATTCTTTGTGCTGCTGCACAGTAGAAAGAAATCAGATTCTGNAATATAGCCATAAGTTGCTGATCTTCTGGAAGATGTCAATGTGAGAGCATAACATGCTGCATAGGGTTACTGGCTTTTGTGTGTGAGCATGCAAGTGTGCTGTTTCTGAGCAGGTCGGTATGTTGTGTTACCTTTACATTGGTTGATGTGCGCTGTGCTCTGGTTAGTGGCGGTGAATGCCAGGTGGTGTAGTTGTACTGCTCGGGATATGCAAGTCTAAAACAAATGTGTATCTCAGTACACTGTGATCTGCTTGTCTTATGCTAGTTAATGATATTTTACTTCCCTCCTTTTGTTTTATATGCTTCAGTCAGTTTTCGTTACTTCAGGCCCTGCAAAAATACTCTGACTACTTGTCTTCTGAAACGAGGACCAAAATTGATCCTACCTCTGGCCCTAGGCTTATAAAATGTAGAAAGAATATTTCCTTTATACCAGGATGTGACCAAGGAGACGCTGAAAATGGATATCTGTACCCAGATCTAGAAAATGATGACTTGTTTGTTCGGAAAACTGGGGCTTTCCATGTGAATCAAGTTGTTCTCCAAGACCCTCAGTATTTCAAAAAATTCTCTGAGCAGGAACCTCCTCTAGAGGGTGAAATAATTCTGCAACCTAGAGAAGGCCAACCTGTGATTCCAGATTTGGAAAAAGATGACATGATTTTTCGTAAAATCCTCTCTCAGAAAAAAGAGGTGCCTTTATCAGGTGCTCCAGACAAGTATCACCCTGCCCTCTTTCCTGATCCTTGGAGTCTTCCAGAGGAAATCCGTTCCAAATTTCTATGTTTACTTGAAAAAAGTACAACACCAGAGGACAGAAAGAGCAATGGTAGAGTGTTGTCACCGTCTTCCCGACATAAGAAGGATGATATGCTGACACGGAAGATTGAGTCTTGGAAGGTGGGAAGCAATGTGCAGCCAGTAAATTTTATCCCCGGTCCATGCAGTGAAGAAGACTGGAAGAAATGGGAAGCAATCAGGGAGGCCAGCAAAGTTAGACACAAGAAACGTCAGATGGTGGAGAGGTCAGGTTGTGTCCTGCACGGATTTTGCTAAAACTGTTTCCATTGAGAAAAGCATCATCTTGTGCTGAGCCATTTACAGAGTGCAAATCTGCAATTCGCTTGTGTTGTCCTGGACAAACTTTTTGTTTGCTTTCAATACAGGCTTATGACTGCAATACCATATTTTCAACAAAAATAGATGTTTTGCAGTTTTAGGATGCAATTTTAGAGAAAATATACATTCACTCCTTCAGAGTCAGTTTTATATGGATTTATTTACATGGTTGAACTGATTACTCAAAAAAGGCTATAGGGGCTAGAAACATTTTATTACAAATATAATTGGGAAAAACACTTCTGAAACACACAAATGCTTTAATGACCAATTCTGGAGATGGGCATTGCGATATTATTGCTTGCACCTGAGTTTAAAAATGTCTGTAAAATGTCTTACTACAGTTTTGAGATTTCCATGAAGCAAAAAATATTGGTGCTCTTTTGCCCACCCCAAGTCATGGTGCATGCAAGGTGTGTGTCCATGTAATTGTAAATTCCACTGTGACATATCTATTCTACTTGTATTTTTCCTCACTTTAATATCTTGTATAGTCCTAATTAATACTTTCCCCTAATCCTTTCCTGGTATACTCAAAATTTTTCTTCTCTGATCGAAGTCTTTTTTAACAACTTTCTAGCTCTCCTGTGGATTTTGTATTTACTGTGGGAGAGTGGAGGTTTGAATGTTTCCTTAGCTCTGAAAATACGGCATTGCAAGTTGCAGTTCTACCAGCTGTGCATCCTTGCGTTGTGACTAAGACACTTCCATGTTTGCAGTCGACTTTGATGTCATTTTATTTAATTTTTAAGCTTAACAATGTTAACAAAGTGCAAGCTTCACTGAGGAATATTTCTGAAGTGCTTGAAAAGATTCCACATTTTGTTACTTCAATAGAATACTCATATTCCAGAATACTAAAAAACCTCTGGAAGCACACTGAATGCATTTGGTTTTCCACTTAATGTGTAAAGTTATATATAGGATGTTTTATGTTCGTTCTTTCCATATATTTATTTGTATTTAGCATCAGAGATGGCTGAATTAGCAAAAAACAGGCTTTGTAAGCCAGACTTCTTGAGAATCAAGTTGGCCTTAATTTCAGTTTCTTGAAATGAGTATCTTCCAAGCGTGATGCTGTTTAGCAGCACTGGAGTTAGTAATGCAGAATTAAAACAAGGCTCTATTCATGCAGTGTTTCTAAACAGGAAGCATTGGATGGTTACAGGCAGTCTTGTTTTGTCAGTGTTCTGCCTGACTTACACATTGTGCAAGTTCTGATGTGCTTCAGACTCACGTCAGATCGCTGATGTGCTCTTCCATTTTGGCTGGTCCTCAAGCTTTCACAGCTTCCCCTTCGCATAGTGAGTGCTGGTGTACTGATCGTATGAATGTCATTATGAATATCAAGCAAAACTCTGAATCTTTTCTTTTTTCGGTTTCCAATTTCTCAGACTGTTTCAAAAGCTTTCTGATGAGCAAGGGTAAGTTTTATTGAAAGTTCATAATGCTATTTTTGCCTCTCATTTAAACTTGCATGCATGCACAGTAGCTAAAAACTCACACTCAAAGCAACTTGTGCATGCTGCTTTGTTCTGTGCTTGAGTAATTTGCATTACAAATGTAAGACTAAAATCTATGCATTTGGCAAAATGGTTATCAGGTATTTTGAAAATAGCTCTGATATTTTATTCCAGTGGAATTACGTGGTGTTCTGTATTTAAATCAGGCTCTAAAACATTCAGGTAATGTAAAGCAAGATTAGTAAATATTTCATTTCAAAGACTGCATAGTTAGAATCCTGAAAATAGTTGGTGTCATGCATGTGTATCATGGGAATGACTGAAAATCTGTCATTTTAAAATAGGTTGTAATACATCAAGTGACTCCCAGAATAAAAAATACAAGTTAATACATTCTATTGATAGTTTAAATGAGTGTCAAAATCATTTGGCCTGTATTTATTACTTCACATTTCATGTTTTGGCTGTGATAGTAATACCAACTCTAATAGGACTGAAGAATTACTTTACTTAACTAATTTTTTTTTCAAAAAGCAGCACATACCTTCTAGAAGGTGGCAGTTGAACCAGAGTAAATACATAGATAAAGAGAAAAGCCTATTCTATCTGTCTATAGTTTTTTTTTATTAAGCGGTGAGTTTTCTGAATATTTTATGTTTATTTTTTGGACTCAAAGTTATTGAAGTGGTGAACTGATTGCTTACTGCCATGTTAAGTTATGGTAACTTACATAAGCTTGTGTATAACTTTGGCTTAGAGAATTTTTTTCCCATTTACATGCATGATGGCATGTTAAGTATTTAGTTAAACATGGCGCTCTACATTTTCTGAAGAGAAAAAAGTAAACATATGAATATATGTTCATGTGTTTATCTATCTCTATTTTTTCACCTTGAGGCAAAACCTGGTAAATGACTTCCTGCTGCCAGGAGAAGCAAGAAATGGTTCTGAAGAACTTAGATGTCANGTATGAATATGTGAATATACTCTTACTTACAGTATATTATATTTAGGTCTAGATTTTCTTATTCCAAGTAGATACAGAAACTTGAGGGAAAGAAAAGGAAATCCTTGTCATGTAAGCTTCCTTTAGTGAATCTGGAATGGGTTTGATGTTTACCCAAAACCATTTCTACATGTGATTTAACTTAACACTAAAAAAAAAAAAAAGTTTCTGAAATAATGAAAAAAAGACTTTTGCTAAATTTGGCAGTCTTCCCATTCAGAAAATAAACAAGCAAACAGGAATAATGAGTTAATGCCCTAGCGTTTTTGTTTTTCCAGGGGATGAAGTCCAGAGTCTTATGTTACCAATGTAAGTAAGTTGGGCCTCTTGGGAGGAAGTGGAAGAGACTGGTTTGTTAGTTCAGATCTCTCTTGGTATGTAGGAGATTAGAGCAAGGCCCTGTGCTGAATCACTTTTGTTTTAACCTGATTTTCCGTCATACCAAAGAAGCACTGTGTTTTCAAGTCTTGTTAGAACTTGGTTAAACAAATATCCTTCTATCACTTCAATTTTGTTTGGATTAAATATAAAGGAAAGCATTTTTTGGGGAAAAAGAATTAAAATCAGAAGCCTAGCTTTCCTTTTAGGTTATAATGCTGAACCTTAAGATGAAACATCTGCATGTTACTTTGTCTCAAATCTGAGCAGGAGTCTTTTCCAGCACTTAAACTAAAAGCTTTGTTATGCTAAAATGAGGCGACTACCATGTGGGTGAACAAGGGGTTCATAGGGTAGGGCTGGAAGTCAAGCGTGTGTGGTGGGGGGAGCAAGAAAAGTGAGTTTAGAGAACTGAGATTATGGTGAATTACTAAGTAGGAGTTTGGGGGGAAACTTGTCACCTCCCGAAGTTTTTCAACATTTCAACGACTGCTGGATATCCTGACTTGGACTAAAAGTGACAGGGAGGTTTGAGAAGGAGTGGCATAGGCTAGTGGGGCCTGTAACATGATTGAACTGAGCATTTGGCAGGAAATCACTTATCTTTTAGCAGCGTACATCAGTAACTGGCTTGATTTTATGGTTAGTCTAAGGAATGGAAAAAATGTGAGATGATTCTCAGGCTGTTGCTGAAGAGAAAAAATGAAATAAGGGGAGTTTGGATTTGGGAAGTGGGGAAGGATTTTAGGTTAAAAGAAACAAGCAAGATCAACAAAGGGTAACCAGTTTAGCAGAGGTGGTAGATATGAGGGGTCTGATGTGAATCATCAGCATGGAGCTGAAGCAGCTCCTTAACCTGATTCCCTTAACCTGATTTTATTTCCTCAAATATGCAACTACTGACTTCAGTGCTGGCACTAGGTCCTATCCCAGGCTTGCTTGTGCAGCTGCCCGTACACTTTCTGCTCTGTTTAAAATAACACTTAAGACTGCTCAGTTGTACTAATATAAATCTCCCTCTCAAAGGTTTTGCTTGCATAAATGGTGGCTGAGATGCGACGAAGCTGAATACTCTTTTTCTTTTTTTTCTAGGAGTAAGTCTTTGAATGATGTCAGTGCAGAGGAGCTGCAGTCATTGCGCAAAATCCGTTATGAAGAACTACAGAGGATAAAAGAACAGCTGCAAGAACAAGATCTGAAGTGGCAAGAAGTAAATGCTCCTTTTTACTCCTGACGTGCCATGCTAAAGGGCTGGCTGCTGCCAATGTTCAGTGCCCTTTAGAAAACTGGTTTTAGCGTGTGGACAGTAATTTATGGGGTTATGCTCCAAAAGAAAGCATTTCATGCAACGATTAGTGTTTGAGGGGATATCTATTTAAGGCAGAACTGAAATTATTTTTGAAATTGTTACAACCATCAGATTAGTATTTCAGGATATGCTTTGTTTGTATTGTGGTATCACAGTAAAGCCTTCAGGCTTGATTTCTGTGGCCATAAAGGAAAGTTAGGGCACAGTTTCATGTGTTGTCTGAAATTTGTGAATGCATTTTAATGAAATGATTGGAATGTCTGAGTACTTGATCCTTTGGGATAAGGGAAGGAAATAATTTTTCCTTGAGCAAATTCTTGAGGCTCCTGTCCCCAATAATTCTGTCTTAAATTCAACCTGTAAACTGACATGATAACTTTGCACAGTTGTAAGTTTATCTGAAGACCTTTTTTTTTTTTTTTTTCTAAATATGTGATTGGCAATTATTTCCAGCTAGAAGCTGAAATTAAGAACAGTGTCAAGCACGCAGTTTGCAGCAGTTGGTTTAATCATCTCAGTCATCTCAGTTCCAATATTCAGTACTTCTCTTAACCCAGCTCTGGTATTTCATGGAAAAGATTGCCAGTTCACATTGTGGTTTTACAGACAAAAGATCTATTTCCATATTTTCTTTATGTTTTCAATTTAGAGTTTAAGGCATGTTTATTCTCAAGCTAATATATCAATCTAACATACTGGCAATTTGAAAAAATAACAAATTCCCAGATCAAAAGCTACAACAAAGAAATTCGCAATCTATTTGCATTTGTTTTCAACTGTGTGTCATTGTATGAAGTATTTCAGACTAAAATTGAAAATGTTAAGGGAAAAAAATCATCACTAAGAGGGAAGGTACAGGAAGATGTGGCCTTGATGCAGACACACAAGTAAAATTGGGGCACTGAGTAGCATGTCTCTCTAGTAGGATGTCTCTCTAGACTTGCAGGATCTTGAGAAAATCTGATCTTTCATGTGATTCCTGTAGGATCTCGCAAAATGGAAGAATCGTAGAAAGAGCTTCACTTCAGAGCTTCAAAAGAAAAAGGAAGAGAGAGAAGAAATAGAAAGAAGAGCCTCTGAGGTTTCTGACAGGAGTAGCAAATCACTGAAAGAAATGCAGCAGGAAAGGTATTGACCCTAATGAGAGTATTAAATTGTGAAACTTAAATCTGAGTGTTTTTGTTCCCTTTAATTCTTGAACAATTTTAACAGGCAAGTTGCAATTGATTTTTCAGAAATCTCAACAACTTTAGTTCCAGGTTATGGTGTAGAAATCTAGGTGATTAAAGCACAGGATATGGTCTGCAAGTACATTGTTTTCATAGAATGATAAACAGTTTTGCTCTATAAATTATGTTTTGATCCAGCTGTGAAGAAATGTGCTGTAAGTCTGTTTTAAAGTGGATACAAATACTGAGAATTAAGCCAGTTAATTGCCTTTTTATTTTTGGATTAGCGTAGCTATGTCTCTTTCTTCTAACATTGCATTTGCTGTTATCTTAGTTGCAGTGGATAAATATAGTCATAATTTTTAAGTACATCACAGAACTGTGAACTTTTACTTGATTTCCTCTTTTTCTTCAATTGTTCCTCTTGGTATTTATAGAACAAGATCCTCTCTGAAGAGCAAAAAGTGTAAACTAAGTAACGCAGTACCATGTCTCCTGATTAATCTTTTATTTTTGTTCAATTGTTCTTTGTGTATATGTCTGAGATGAAGGGAATATCCTCAATAAAATGTGATTTTGAGGATATTTAACATGCTTTTTTTCTTTTTGGCAAAGAGACTACTGTCATGGTGGCAACCTGTTAGTGTGACAGTGGTATGCCTGAGTGTTACAGGAGTGTTGAAATGGATGGCTGTGCAGGAGGAGGTGGATTTAACAATGTATTAAATAATCATATTTTTAATGATGCTATTTTTTTCATGTACCAGAGATGTGTTTCTCAGTTTATGCTCTGCCTTTGTCATTCAGTGGCCAAAAGCCCTTGGGCCTACCTGTCTGTCAGCTCACTTTGGTATTTAAATGAGCTCTGTCCCTGCAGGGAGGATGGAGATCAAGACTCCTACAGGCAGCAGAAGTATGACAGCAGATGGGTGTATTCACTGAATGACGATGTGTTTGCAGAAGAGAAAGCACCTACCACCCGGTCAGCTGTGAGAGATTACCTGTTGGAAGAAGAAACCTCCTACATCACAAAGGACAGAAAAAGCCAGCACGCTGCTCAGAACGAGGAGAATCTGCCGAAGCTGGAGAGCTCTGCCACGCGTGGGGCTCCTGCTGCCTCAAAGAGCCTGGCGGAAGAGCAGAGCTCGGCTCTTTTGTCTACGCGCTACTCGGTGAACGCTCAAACTGGGTCAGCTCAGGTTTCAGCATCTCTCCCTAGAAGTTACCAGAAAACTGATACCTCCAGGTTAACATCTGTGGTTACGCCAAGACCTTTTGGTGTCCACTCCAGAGGAATCTCCTCGCTTCCACGGTCGCTCACGGTAAAATTCGCTTAAGTTCCTGAAGTTTGTAAATGTTGTGTGTCTTGGGCAGCTGGGTAGATGGTAGAATTTTAATATTGACTTTTTAAAAAAAAAACAAATCCTGCTGTTGGTTGAAGGCTGTGTTAGTAGAGCAGGCAATGAGGTCCTTACATTAGATGTTGACTTGCCTTTCTGTACTTAAAGGCACTTCTAGAAATATGTCTAATGATTTTTTTGATAGAATAATATTTCCGTTATTTTAATAAGCCTTCTTAGTGTTTCTTATCAGAAGATCTGCCTTTCTGATGCAACTGTCTGAAACTAATTTAACACAATTGTTAAAGAGAAGTTTTCAGGTGATAGAAATTTCTTCTGCTCTACTGGCTTTGAAATTGAAGCTTTACTTCAGTCTAGAATTTGCCTGCTCAGTAAAGCACTGAAACACAGAAATTGTTTCTTCCATTATTACATAGATTTTCATAGTTTTCTCATAAATTCCTAGTTGGCTCAGTTTTTAAAATGGCAAGCATGTGAATCTTTCTAGGCAGACAATGTTAACAAGTTCATCTTGACAAGTCTCGACTATATATTCTGTAAGCATTTCAAAGGGAAAAAAGAAATCTTTTTCTCTATTCATTAAGTGAGTAATTAGTATTGGGTACAGTGACTAGAAGCTGCATGAAAGGGAGGAGTATTTTGTTAAATATTTAGTCTGCTGAAAGTTCAAGGATTTTCTTTGAAGCATTTTTATCAAACTGTTGTTTTTGTCCTAGATGGATGATGCCCAGAAATACAATGGAGAAATGGAAAAAGCTAAAAGAACTCAAACTTTAACCAGCAGTGTGTTTTCACTACCAGACTCTACATACTCTCTCTCCACCAGTGTACTCAAAAGCAGAGGTGAGGAGGAAGAAGAGGAAAAAGAAGGTGTTAAGTCAACACCTACTCCTAGTTTGATGCTACCTGTAAAACCCCAAGACCAAGATGCTGGAGATAGAATTCTCAAACCAGAATATTGTTCTCCCTCTGATTCTGTTTCACTTGCATCTTCTGCAGAAAATACAAGTCTGCCAGAGCATGAGGATTCAAAATCCTTGGTAAGTGGAAATCGTATAATCAGTCACTTAGTGTAAATGAATGCTGCAGCAGAGTTCAAAAAAATGTTGCATTTCGTGCACGTATTCTCCAGTGGTGAGAGAAAACTCAAACTGATATTTCATTTGATTTAATTCAATTCAGGGGAAAGAAGATATTTGGAAAGAACATACATTTGGTTTGTTGCTAAACTCTTTCCCTACTCACTATGTGCCCTGCACTTTTATTTAGAAATAAAATTAGAAATAAAGTTCAAAATAGTTATTCTAAATATTCAGTTTGATTCTTGAGAGGTTTCTAGCACTCTCCAAATTAGCACATTGTGCACACAATCAGGTGTCTCAATTAGATAAATGGCCTAAGCTGCTGTGGCATTCATTTGCACTTTTAAACCAGTGGTGGAAAATAAAGATCAGCTTTTCAAAGGCCAGCCTTAAACATTAATATCACAGTATCCTTCTTTTCTATCAGTTGTGGCTTGAGCCTTTTTTTTTTTTTTATAACTATGCAGTTGAAATTGTCCAAATTGGTATTCACACTAATGAATTTAAAAACAAATTGCCACCTTCTTGTCTATGTGCTTATCCAGGAGCTGGTTCTTTCAGTGCTTTGGAATGTATATCGAGTGCTGCTTCAACTGATCTCATGTTTCACATGTGAAAAATGAACAGCAATAGCTGTTTCACCACCTTTCTGTGATCTGTAATGATGTGGTTTATTCTGCTTGACAAATTAAAGATGAATTATTTGCATTGCTGATGCTACTGTACAGGTTAATTGTCAGTAGTTTGAGGATCATAAAACCTTCGATGCTGATCAGTGAAATCACTTTACACACTGGCTTTTTGTACAGTCATTTTGAATCCTGCTTCCTAATCACCTGTGAAAACAGAACACCCTAAAGTTTAATACTGCTGATACTGCTTAGCCGTTACAATGAAGCATAATTATTACGTAATGAGTGATCTTTTTTTTTTTCCCCCTGTATTGTAGCAAAAACAGGCAGAGAAACTGCTATTCTAATCAGTGAAAGTATAGATTAGATATTGGTTCTTTGTATCACTTCAAATGAAAGAAAAATATACTAGGTTCTATTTTTTTCCTCTAATTGGTCACAAAGTTGTAAGTTGGCCTCTTTAAATGAGGAATGTGGTTTTTTTTTTTTTTTTAAATGCCGCATTGTGCGTCAAACAAGCTGTAACATAAGGAATGCCAGTTCCGTTTGGCATGTTTGTAAATCATTGCCAGAGCTGAGAAATTGTTACAGTTCACTAGGCATTGGGGCAATAACACCAGGTTTCTAAAGTGCTAAATGTTTTGGAAACAACCTATCCAAATTATGAAGCTCAGTGTGCAAAGTTGCATTACTCCTCTGACAAGGTAAGTGTGAAAAAGAGCTGGGTTGGGGTGATGGAAATAAAATTGATTGTAATTTCCAGGAACACACTCATTCAGAAGCTTCTGTGTGCTCTAGCCAAGTGTGCTAACCTGTCAGCAGAATAACTGTTAATGTGCTCTGTTACTTGCCTAAGGAGCTGGGATGGACAGAAAAAAACCAAGGTCTGTTCCAGTATGAGAGCTTTTGCAAGCTGTTTGGAAGAAAGGACATGGTAGTTTCTAACCCAGGTTGTGACTAGTAGTGTTTTGTCAGGAGCATCCCCCTAACACAGGGAGCGATGCTCTGGCTGCTTCCTGCCCTGAGACTCCAGCTGCCTACTGTGTCCTTTGACCTGCAGAGGAGTTTTAGGGCATTGGCATAGAGACCTAAACTAAATATTTACAGTTAGCAAAAATGAATCCCACCCTTTGGGAGGGCTAGTTCACTAGGCAACTGAAATGTAGAAGTACATTCAGTGCACGTGTAAAAGTGTGCGGTCTCGTCCTTGCAAGTGTTACTGGAATATATCTATTTTAAGTGTTTGACAGAAGTCTAAAATATTTCTTTTCCTTTTATTACAGTATCGGTTCCATTATAATGAAGTGAATAGCATGCATTTGGGTATTTTAATTGTTTTTTAATGAGTTCATATTCAAATGTTAATGTATGCGCCACATGTTCATATACGCTGTGAGACTGAAAGCAGATGTTCCAAAATGTATTCCAAGTCAAATTTCTGTAGCTTAAAATATAAATGTTAGGTTTCATTATTGTTTTGAAAGTATCTTGAAAGTCCACGAGAATGGAAAAAAGAGTTCTGGCTAATTCTTGGATTGCTAAGGCCTCCATTACAAAATCCATAGGAAACCAGTAGTATTTCACACAAAATTAAGAAGGTATCCAAGTAAATCTAGCTTCAGCATTGAGCCTGAAGGAAACTGATGGCTTTTGTAGTATGTGAAAGAAAAATAAGACAAATCACTATTTTCTTTTTTGTTTGTTCTTTTTTTTTCCCCCACACTCCTATTTTACTGATGATCTGTCAGGAGGTAATAGATTCCACAGGCTCAAAGGCTGTCCGTGTCTTAGTTCCCTCAAATTTCTTATGTTTTGTAGCATTGTGATATGAAGCATTTAAAATCAAATAAATGTACAGCTAAGAACGTTACAAGTACAGACAAAATATAAAAGTAAGCTGGAAACATACCTGTTTGAATAAAAACCAAACCAGTTAGTTAACAGTTCAATGCTGTTTCATTTGTCAGTGAGGCTAATAATAGATGATTAAAGTGCACATTGTGAGTCGCCTTGCTTATTTAGAGGATAAACTTTCCCTCATTTAGATTCCTGTGATACCAGATACTGTAGTGTCATGTTTTATTTTTCAGGAACAGTACAGTGAATTGAGAATCAGTATAAACCAGAGACCTGGCCACAGTCGCAACTTTGGGTTTACAACAAATTGGACTTCCTCAGGGGCCTTCGTGCAGACAGTTGAAGAAGGTAAATGTCTGTGTAACTGTACAAACTTCACTCTTACTTTAGAAGCCTCTGCAAACTAAATATAAGTTGTAAATTAAAAAAAAAAAAAAAGTAGACAATTGAAAAAATATTTTCTACTGATGTATTTCTGTCAACCCTCATCATACTTTCAGCTGGGGCTTACTCAATATTGTGTGTTCTATTTTTTAAGAGTGTCATAGGACTATTCAGATTGGAAGAGACCTTGGGAGATCACCTAGAGCAGTCTCCTGCTCTAAAAAGTGTCAAAATTGAATTCAGACCATGGTCCAGGGCCTTAGCCAGCTGAGTCAGAAATCCTCCAAGGATCAAGACTGTACAGCTTCTTTGTACCATCTTCTCCAATGCGCTTCACCTCTTGGAGAAAATTTTTCCCTTATTTCCAGTCAGAGTAGCCCTGTTGGGCACTCTACTTAAAAATGACCTGCAGATTGAGCATGAACCATTAAGCCCTACCCCTTGAGAGTGCCAGCCCAGCTGGTTTATCATCCATCTAGTTGTTTTTGTCCTGTATGCTGCGATGTCCCACCTTTGATACCAGGATAGAAGATCTTGTCAAAAGCCTTTTTAAAGTCAAACTGGATGGCATTCATCATTCTCCTATCATTCACAGATCTTGTCATTTTATAGTTGAAGACATCCAGGTAAATCTACTGTGATTTAGGCTGGCAAATGCACACAAGCTGCTCCCAGTCACCTCTTTCATAAGCACAGAAATTGCTTCCAGGAAGACTTCCTTTTGTGATCATGACATACTTGTTATTCTAACTAGTTATGATTTTCTGTAGGTGATAAATATCACCTAATCCGATGTCTTTGAGCCTGAAGCATTCCCTGTGCCATGAGAGTGAAGTTCCATCTACATGTGTTCAAACTATATGGTACTAAATATCTTAAACTGTGACGTTGGACACAATTCCGAATGTTTACAGGATGTTGTTGAAAGTACTACCTTCAAAGACAGAATCTTCAATGGTATCTTTAGTAGCACCTTCAATTTGACTTTTGAAACTATTAATTCTTTAACATTATCTTGGCTCTAAGGAGATGTTTCTTTTTTCCAGTCAAACTACTGCTCATGTTTTCTTCCTCCAAAAGAAAACTCAACTTTTTCTTATATAATATTATCTAGAAGTAATTCATGTGTTTTGAAAGTTTTGTTGATAACTGCTAATGGAGTATNAACTATTAATTCTTTAACATTATCTTGGCTCTAAGGAGATGTTTCTTTTTTTTTTTCCAGTCAAACTACTGCTCATGTTTTCTTCCTCCAAAAGAAAACTCAACTTTTTCTTCTATAATATTATCTAGAAGTAATTCATGTGTTTTGAAAGTTTTGTTGATAACTGCTAATGGAGTATCAGGGTGTAATTTAAGAATGCAGAAAGACAGAATATGGAGCTATTCTTTTCCAATGTAGTAGGTAATGTCATCTTTTTTTCCGTGCTATGATGGATCATTGCTTGGTATACCATTAGGAAGCATAGATTTTCTTCATTTCTTAACTTACTTGGGTGCAAGGAAAACTGAAAGCTATTGGAATCTTTAGTGAGTAATCCAAAATTCTACCAGCATTTTCCTAGTGAGTCAGATGAAGGTTAGGATGAAACATGGTGTTTAAATTGTTCTGTCATGTTTGTCCACATTTGTTTCTGATAATGTACTATAGCATTGTTCTTCAAATATTTTAAATAAGATGTGTGAATTTCTCTACTTAATCTGGAAAATGCTTCTGTTGTGTAAATCACATTTGTTCTGCTAAGGGAATTATTCTTAATGGAAGAACCATGTAGATATAATTCATAAAATTGTACTCAGGGAAGTCTGAGTTTCTCAACTCATCCATGTTCTAAATTATTAAAAGGAAAAAAAGAAAAGACTTATTAACTGTATACACTCTGTCCTTAGGCTAGTACGATCACCTCCCAACACATAGCAATAGGTGAAAAAGAGTATAAAGTACATCCTGTCTTGCAAAATATCAGTAAAATTCAAAGTCCAATCTGCAATAAAATTTACTTGATGTTGACTTTTACACAGTGGCAAAATAAATACAGTTCAGAGAAGCCTAATAGGATGGCACCCGGCAGTACCTTGAGTGAGTCCAGTGGTCAGTCAATTCAGTGTAAAATACTATTTTAGCAAGGCAGTGTAGCAGCAAAATCGTGTCAGCCGAGCCCAGAAAATGTAAATAAGAATGAGAAAAACAGCTCATACTGAGTTAACAAATTGAGTCTGTTTTTTGGGCAAATATGAGGATTATCGAAACGTTGGCTGAATTTCAACTAATTGTTGGCAGTAGACACTGTTGCTGCCTCTATCTGTCACTATCCCAGGTTATAAAGGTGAGTTAGTGAAGGCAGGAGTGGGCTAAACAGAGGCCATTCACTAAATGAGCTAGCCAGCATGTGGATGCCTTTCAAACCCCAAAGTTTTGTCATTTATATGTTTCAAATTTCAACACTACTTTGACATTAACTGATTTTACTGACCTTATACTCAAAGTGCAGTCACTTTTCCAAAGACTTCCTGAATATCCACCAATAAGCATTTATTTGACTGAATTATTTCCACTTGTCCCCATGCCCCCCTCACAACCATGGTAAAAAAAAAAAAAAAAAAAAAAAGAGAAGGGAGACATATTTTTTTGTCTTCTGTTTTTGGCAGGTAGCCCTGCAGCACTTTGTCAGCTGGAGGTAGATGATGAGATCACTGCTATCAATGGCACTAAGGTTTCACGTATGGACTCTAGTCAGTGGGAAGAAGCCATCACCAGAGCACTAGAAACTGGAAACCTGGTCATGGATGTTAGACGATATGGAAAGAATGGTGAGTTGTTTCATAGGGCAGGTACAGTACGCTCTGTAAGGCAAATAAGCTTTGTCTCTGCTGTACCTGACAGCTGAGTCTCCTTATTACCCTTACAGTAGTAATACGTATCTGAGCTAAGTAGTTTGCTAGTCTGTCTGTTGCATTTTAACACCACTTGGCTTTTTTTAACTACCCCTGCATTAGAAATGTTGTGGCAAACAAGTCTACTAAACATTGAATTTACTGACCTCTGTCTGGTGCTCTGGCCTGTTTCTAAGAGGAAGCACAGTTACATAAATAAAATGTGCAATCAACACACAAGGGATACAAAATTTTCTTTTTCTGCCATACAACAAAAATGAAGAAGGAGGATTAGTCTCAAGAAAACTTTTACTGCCTCTGTCCCTCAGTCTGCAGTTCCTCATTTCTTCAGGAAAGAAGGATCTTGTCTGTTTTCCATCAAAGAGGGTTGTTGCTGCTATGTCAGCTTGTAGTTGATATAGCTCCTCTGTACTGTGATTTTGACCATTAACTCAAATGTTGTGATGCTGTAATCTCTCCAGAATGGCAGTACCCATTCAGACTTCCATCCAGGCTGAAGGCCTTGTTGAGTCTCCAAGGTTGCCGTGGATTTGGTCAGGAGTTGGAAATGTAACCAGTGATTTATTTGACGGTGTAATATCAAAACATTATTTTAGTGGGAAGCTAAGTAGAATAACTTACCAGCAAGTGGAAAAAAAAAAATGGAGCAGGGAAGAGATGAGAGAAACAAGTCATGATTTGTACAGGGCCTAGCATAAATTAAGAGTGAAATTTTTGGAGAAGAGCTCATTTAATAAACTTCAGGGAATGGGGAGGGAGCGGGGATGATGGACACTAAGTGAAGATGATGATTTTTCCTTCCCTCAACAGTTTTTCTAGTTTAGACTACCTTTTTAATTTTTGCCCTGTATCTTTCCTGAGTAGCTTGGACATGAAAATGACACTTCCCTGGATAGTGTATGATTGAAAATGTACCTTGTGTGAGTAAAGTTGGAGGAATTTTCTTGGTCTTTACTAATGCTGATGAAATAGTTTTTGATGAATACTAATTATTCTCTAATGTTGAACTGCTGTAGACCATGTTAGCAAAATATCTGGTAAACTTTTACCTGGCTTCTGACTAACACTTGTATTTTTGGGGAAGGCGGTCTGCCCTTTTTTCTGTCTCTACAAATTCCATCTGATTTGTCTTCCTCTTTTTTTATGTGTCTCGTGTTATTTTAATGTGTTTTCACTAACTTTTGTTCTGTTCTTTGACATTACTGTCTATGTTAATTTCTTGATCTCCACAAACCAAAAGACTGGGGCAAAGACCAGCCTTCCCTGCCACATGTAAGGCATAAAATCCTCAATCTCACCAGTATGGGTACCAACATTATAGGTACATCTGATAATAAATGGATTGATGCAACTTCTGGAGAATACATTTCAAACATTTCAACCACATCAACAAAAAGAGAATTCTCCAGCAGCCTTCAAAGTTCTGTGAGTATGTTTTTGAACAGTTTGGGCATTTGAGGGGAAGAAAGTGAAAATTGATCCTCTTGATATAAGGGAGGATGGAGAAGAAGAGAAGACCTTAGAAATCTTATTAAGTTGCATTGCTTATTTTAATGAACATACAGGTTACTGCAAATATGGTGATGTAGCTAGGTATTTAAGGTAAAATAAGATGTTCTAAAGGCTCTATTAATCTATGTATGAAAAGTATTAAAGTACTTGAAGACTATGCTTCGACTAAAATATCTACACTGATTACACTTTAGAAAAGCATGTTACCTCCATTGTTAGTGTAAATGAATGTTGCAGTCCAAAGGAACAGCAAGTACACGCTTCTAATTACTTGCATGTAACTCCCAGCCTCTCTGTGGAGGAGCTGAAGCTGGAAGATCATGGCTTCTGGCACTTTCTTGGAAAATCAGCTACCACTTCACAGCTGGTTATTGGTCCCTGCAAAAGTCTGCAGTCACTTTATCATATAATACACTCAGGAAGTTTTATATAGCTTTGTATTCTTCTTTCATGATACACAGTTCTTCTCAGGGGAGACATTTAATTAAATCAACTTTCACAAATCTAATAATCGTGAGCCTTTTTTTTATTTCAGAGTACAGAAACAAAACTGATAAATGGAATGCAAGGAGATCTTGGATCTAATGAACAAAGAGGTAAACTACCATTTCTTTTCATCTGCTGATTGTATGGGTTTGGAGCAAGAGCGGATACTAAACCTGTAATCATTGCCAACTTTGTACAGTGGGCTGAGACCTTAATGAACTGATATCACAGATCTGATTGCATCCAAACTGGGTGTAACTTGCTTCCGTGATGTGCTAAGCAGTTGGAGAACTGACAACAAAGCAGTGACAAATACCCTGTCTCAGCATTAGTGGTTGTAAACTTACCATGGGGGTAGGGATGGAAGAGCAAGGGAAGGCACAGCAGTTGTTATAATTGCTTGGGCATTGTGTGGAGGCTGGATCAATATGAGTATCAATTTATTTCACTGCCCAATAAAAGAATGTAAAGAGTATTCTTTTTTTTTTTTTTCTATTTCAGTTGTGAGATTTTTGG